>JAPPVO010000017.1:118247486-118716057 GCA_030407325.1 Camellia japonica
TGATGAAAATGAGACGCCTCGAAAAGCGCGCACGCGTGCACGCAAACTGAGGCGATGATGTGAAATGCAAATCGGATAAAACGAAGTGCCTCGAAATGTGTGCCACAGGCACGACATCGAGGCGATGATATAAATGCAAATCGGATAAAATGAAGTGCCTCGAAATGTGTGCCCACAGGCACGCACACCGAGGCGATGATATGAATGCAAAAATCGGATAAAATCGAAGTGCCTCGAAATGTGTGCCCACAGGCACGCACTCCGAGGCGATGATATGAAGTGGAAATCGGATAAAAAAGTGCCTCGAAATGTGTGCCCACAGGCACGCCCACCGAGGCGATGATAGAAGTGCCAAAATCGGATAAAATCGAAGTGCCTCGAAATGTGTGCCCACAGGCACGCAAACGAGGCGATGATAGAAGTGCAAAATCGGATAAAACCGAAGTGCCTCCGAAATGTGTGCCCACAGGCACGCACACCGAGGCGATGATATAAATGCAAAATCGGATAAAATCGAAGTGCCTCGAAATGTGTGCCCACAAGCGCAAACCGAGGCGATGATAGAATGAGATGGAAATGCAAATTGGGCTTATATTGACATGAGTGGACCTCAGCCTCACAGTCCGATGTCGTCGGATAAAACAGAGGTGTCTCGAAAGTGCGTGCCCACGGGCGCGCAAACCGAGGCATGGCCCGAAGGCATGAAAATGGTACAGAAATGCAATGATGGGCTTATACCAACATGAGAGAGCTCAGCCTACTCACATAGGAAGCCAATGAATGAAAACGGAGTGCCTCGGTGTGCGCGCCCGCGGGCACGCAAACCGAGGTAATGCACTAAAGCACAAATGAATGAAAATGATTTGCAAGCATGCAAACCAAATTTCAGCAGCTAAATAAAGGGGAAAACAGCCCGAAAATACGAAATGACAATCAATGCACGAAATCATCCCGAAATGTGATTCTAAGTACCCGAAATGGCCTATAGCCATACTAAACATGCACAACATGATCATGACATGCGAACCAGTAGCAAGGAAGCCCAAATATGGCATTTTTTCAGTACAAAGTATGGCCAAACAAAAAGAACACAAGCATGGCAAAATAGCTTGCAAAAACGGGGAAAAAGAGAGGAATTACAAAGCAAGTAGTATGTACAATGCTCAAACCCAGAAAAATAAGTTCTACAAAATTGAAGAGGGGCCAAAAATAAGCAATATTCAGTTTATGGAAACCCAAAATCAATATACAAACATGCTAACAATTCCATGCAAAATGGAGCTCAAAAGAGGTTATAACAAGAGACATGCAAAGAATACACCAAACAACAAAACTTCTTTCATGAAACATGTATAGGGGGTCAAAATAAGACCCATTTCAGTTCTGACCAAGAGCTAAAACAAAAGCACAAAAGGCTACAAAACATGCAAGAATTAGGGCCTAAAGTGGATTTCAAAGGAGGTGGTATATAGAATGGCCAAACAAGGTTGAGCCCTTCTACAATGTTGTAGAGGGGCTCAAATAAGCACAAAACCATTAGGGGTCGGAGCCCCAAAAACAAATGCAAATAGGCTAAAAATAGCATACAAGATTGTGACATACAAGCTAGATATTGAAACAAGTGTATCATGGAGACACAAATGAAGTTGAGCCCTTTACAAAGTTGTAGAGGGGCTCAAAATAAGCCTAAAACCAGTAGGGGTCAAAGCCCAAAAACTGAAAGGAAATAGGGTAGAAATAGGAAGAAAATTATGCTACAAAAGAGATTTGGAGACTGGAGACTTCCCCTTGAAGATCCAATTGTTGCTACCTCTTGGCCTGAATTTGTTGCTTCTTAGCCACTGGAGAAACTTCCTTGCTGCTAGAATGGTAGTGGGGATGGTGGAGCTAAGAGTTGATGAAGGAATTGCCTAGGAACTTGGAAGTTTTTGAGGTTTTTGGCTATGGAAATGGAGGGTTTTGAGAGATGAAGTCTTGAGACAATTTTTCCACCTAGGCAAAGGGGCTGTGTCCAGCCCTTTAAGTAAGCAAGAAAAGGTGTAAAAGGGGAGGGAAATGGAGGCAATCTTTCCCTCCAAATATCCCCCGGATGGGGGAGATATTTTGAAAAAATATCTGGACAGCTGGAAGGAGCGTGGAAAGCAGGAAGCTGGCCGCCAGGTGGCTTTCTGCAGGTGGCCGGCCGGCCACCCACCTGGTCGGCCAGCCACTCAGCCTGGCCGGCCGGCCATGGTCAAAAAATGGACAACAAATTTTCTGGCCGACCACCAATTTTAGGGTCCTCCAGATGTGTAGAACAAGGTTCCAAGGTCGGAAATTGGCAACACTGAAGCAGGAGCCACAACATAGAGCTGGAAGGAGGGGCTCAAAAATGAAACCTGGAATTTCTGGCCGACAGTAGTTTTTAGGGTCCTCCATGTCCCTGATCACAGATATGTAGCTTTGGTTGGAAGAAAATATCCCAGGGTGTTCAACATTGGCCGGAAGTGAGCAAAACGGGCGCCGGAGGAGCGAAACTGGTTATCTGGGATAATTGCTGGCCTCTCCCCCCCCAGTGATCTTCCTGGTGCTGAAACAGAGGTACCTGCAAGAACCAGAGAAAACGATGCGAAATGAATGCTCGAGGGCAAACCGCGAGGTTCGGGGCCGAAACCGGCTGTAAGCACGAAAGTGGCATTCAGCCACGAAGTGGGTATCTGGGACCCCAGTGTGCCCTGTTTGACATAAACACGAGGACACGCCAAACCGGTTAGGAATCGGAGACGGTTGGCGGTCCGACCGAGGCACACGGCTGACGGCTTCGAAAAACCGGGAAACCGGGCTCCGAAATGGGCAAAATGGCCTACGGCCACGAAATGTAGCACACGGCCACCGAGAAATAGCCTACAGGACTACTCCCTTCCTCAGAAAGAAACAAGAAAAACGAGTCTGGTTCGCAAACCGAGACAAGGCACAGAAGAGGATTCGGAAGTCCGGAGGCAGGGCGCACGGCGCGACTCTGAAACTTCTGAACGAGCACGATATACAACATCACCGAGCGCTCAATCGGTGACGTCTGAGTCTTAAGGTCGGTCAAAATGGGGTGTCTACAGGACCCAACCTCAATCATGGTTGATCAAGAGGCGAGGCAATGCACAACAATGCACATGCGACCTAAGCATGCAAGCAAGCATACAAACATGCAATGCAACTACATGGCACACACAATGCTAACAACATAACATGCACAACGCATTGAAACATGACATACACAAACAAGATGGACTTACACCAATGTGAGTGGACCTCAGCCGCACTCACATCAATGGCCATTAGATGAAAATGAGACAACTAGAGATGCGTGCACACGTGCACGCAAACCGAGGAACGACCCTAAGGCACGGAATGCCACTCTAACCAGACATGGAAAAACATGGAAAATGGCATACTAGCATGCAATTTCAGAGGCAAAATGAGATGCAAAACAGCCGAAACATGGTGAAATGTACCTAATGCATAGAACAAGTCCCGAAACATGAAATTTGGCGCATGGAATGGCTATAGCTTGAAATGCATGCATAATTTGAACATGAAGTGTAAATACAGAAGCAAGGCAGCCCAAAAAAAGCATGTTTACAGTTTAAAGCAAGGCCAAACAGTGAGCATAATGGGGCTAAACTAGCATACAAAAATGGCCCCGAAAGCAAGATATTGAAGCAACTCACAGATGCTGGCCCCGAACAGAGAAGGGGCCTCC
The DNA here is from genome assembly GCA_030407325.1 of Camellia japonica. NCBI lineage: Eukaryota > Viridiplantae > Streptophyta > Magnoliopsida > Ericales > Theaceae > Camellia > Camellia japonica. Next base: position 118,251,223 of record JAPPVO010000017.1, read on the forward strand.
TACAATATTGAAGAGGGGCCAAAAATATGTGTTTTACAATTTATGACAAACCCCAAAAACAGATACAAGTATGCTCAAAATGCTATGCAAGATATGGCCTAAAAGAGAGGCTACAACACAAAGTATACAAATGATGCTCCAAACAGCAATAGACCTTAATGAACATGGAGAGGGGGTCAAAAAAAGGCCATTTTCAGTTCGGACCAAGGTGGTGCCTTTTGGCTTTTGGCTTGAGAAGTGGTGCCTCTTAGCGTCTGAGAAGACCCTCCAAGCTGCTGGAATGGAGGTGGGGGGGTGGTGCTAGGTGTTGTAGTGCAAAGGGCCAAGAGTAATGGACTTTTAAGTTGGAGAAGGGAGCTATGGAGGATATGGAGGAGAGTGTGTATATATATCAGATATATATTATATATCTCTGTGTTTTTGCTCCACAACCAACTTTTCCAATGGAGGAGGAGAGCTCCTTATATAGGCAAGACTAAGCTTCTATGACAAGCTACAAAGGGTCAAAGGGGTCTAAGCTTCTAAGAGAAGCTATCCCAAAGGGTGCAAGCTTCTTGAGGAAGCTTGACCCTTTGTCAAAGCTTCCTCAAGAAGCTTGATCAAAAGGGTGCAAAAGGTTGGATCAAAAGGGGTGCAAAGGCTCAAAATGGCCACACATGTGTATGGGGAGCAGAGTCTGTGCATTCCAGCTGGCACAGCTGGCATCTATTCAATCTGTAGAATACTCCGGAAGGTCGTCGGCTAGCAAACTTGGTCGGTCGGCCATTTTTATAGCGGTCGGCCATCTATTTGGTCGGTCGGCCATGTGTGTTGGCGGTCGGCAGGAAAAATCTGCTCTGCAGGTCCAACTTCTTCATATGAACTCTTTTTTAGGTCATTCTTGTGTCAAATTGAAGCCCCGGAAGTAAGCTTTCCAATGGCACCAACCTTGCATCAAAATTCCAACTGTGAAAAAAGTTATGCTTGTTTTAGTGAGGCTGCTCAGTTTCGGTCAACCGGGATGATGCCCAACTTCAACCATCATATCTCCGCCATCCGGACTCGGATTTAAGAGATTCTTGAATGAAAAATGAAGCCCGGAAGTCTTCTTTCCAACGGTGGTGGCCTCATAGTTTAATCTAAGTGTATAGACAGATAGGCTTGATTTAGCGAGGACTGCTCGTCCTCTCTTAGCGATTCTTGCCTATCCTCTTTTCCAACTTGGTTTCTCCCTCTTCTCCTCTTTTCTTCAACTTCAAACCCCTAAGCAAGGTGTTTTGAAAGATTTTTCAAAGATTTCATCTCTCTTTCATTCATCTCCACTTTGTCCTTGCTCAGTTTACCGAAAAGCGCAACATTTACCGAAATGCGAGCGTCGGACATCGTAGGAACTTTATTTCAAAAATGTTTTGAAAGAGAGGGTTTTAAGGTCTAAAACCATTCAAAATAGTCTTGGTCCAAAATGGGGTGTGAAGTTGAGATTTGGCTCTCTCCTTGCCGAAGAAATTGAACTTTTGCCTGCACACTTTTAACACCAAGTTAACCATCAGTCGCGCCCAAGTCTTAAGGGCGTCAAAAATGGGGTGTCTACAGTTCCCTTGGAATCCGGTGTTCTTTCAAAATGAAGTAATTCGAGTTTGGAGGACCAAACTCTTTTAGGGGGAGGGGGAGACTGTGACAACCCCGACTCATGATCAACGATAATTCATGGTTAAGCATGCCAAATAAATGGTTAAGACGAAATCCTAAATTAATTATGTGAGTGTGTTGCTTTAAGTGCATTTTTATTCTGTTTGCTATAGAAAGATCTGTTCATGCTTTATTTTGATTGCGAATTGAAAGCCTTATCGGCAACCAATTCAAAAATTGACTTGTTTTATATGCTAATTAGGATTTATAGAATTTTATAGTAGGTTTAATTGAAATTTGATTTGGAACGATTAAATTGGATTAATTTAATGCCATTTGATTAACCTTGGTATCTACCACTTATAGTTACTTTATTAACCCACTAGCTCAACTTTATGTCTCTTTTCTCCCTAATTTGATGAGCAAACGTGAGAGAGGAAGAGAGTAGGAAGATTTGGGTCTTAGGCTTGAGGATTGAACTCAAACAAGAGAAATTGCTAGGGAAAAGAAGAAGCCTTGGACATTTGATCATCTAGCTCAAGAATTTATCACCTAAGGTCCAAATTGAACATCTAAGGTAAGAAATTAAGTCTCTAGTTTTAAAATTAAGTTGATTCATCTATGAATCAAGTGAATTGAGCCATGAGATGTAAGAATTAAGCTTAAGAGGTAGGAAGGAAGATTAATCCATGCATGCATGTTCATTTCATTACATTGGAGCATGTTTGCTAGGAATTCCCTCATGCATGTCATAGATTGAGCTTGATTGAAGGAAATCATCATGTTTTCTATTAATTTTCCAAGTTTGATCATGTTTTAAAGAAGTGGGATTCAGAGAAAATTCATGCATGTTACATTCTTGAAACATTTATAAAGTTTAAGTTGAATTTGTGTTAATTGACATGCTTTTGGCTTTGATTTTATGAAATGGTCTCTAAATCATGATGTGTTATGAGTTTCTAAGTGTTTTCCAGAATTTTGGCCAAAATGATGAGTTTTGGAATGTTGATTCATGGTTTGAACTTTGGAGCAATCTGGAAAACCCAGAATTTTGCTTCCACGCTCGAGCGAGGATTCCACGCTCAAGCGACCACCATTATTTTCACACTTCCGCTCGAGCGACATAAGGTTGGCTCGAGCGTACATTGCATGCTCTCAGAAGTTGCATGTTTGGAAGCACGCTCGAGCGACAAGACTTGCGCTCAAGCGAGGACCTGTGTCTCACACTCGAGCGACTGTTGAGCGGCCGTCGACGCGGAGATTGCACGCAACCAGAACTTTTCACATTTTACAGACCGCTCGAGCGAAGGAGTGTGCGCTCGAGCGACCACTCACATGCTGTATGTCCGCTCGAGCGAAGAAAGCTACGCTCGAGCGAGACCCTGTTTTCAGCAAGTTTTGAAAAACATTTTCAAGTACACTTTTGCATCCTCTTTCCATCCTACGCATTCTAGGCCATGATTAAGACATCATAATAAGGAATGATGAAGTAGAACCACACCAAAACAAGTAGAAAGGACTAAGTTATCAATTCCGGGTGTGTAATTTGGTGTGCGTTCGTTCTGTAACTGTGTAGGTTTCTCAACAAGAAAGCTAAATAGCCTGCTTACAGCCCTATTATCTGTGAGTAACAATGTTGTAAAGCTATGTTAAATTATAATATTTTATGAATGATTAACTGTACTGCTTTCTGAAATGATATTATTTACGGAGTGAATGTTTGTCATATTTTATGAACTGTACTCGGGGGCATCCATAGCAACTGACTTACTGCTACTGTTATTGAGATCTCTGTCAATTCCTATCCTTGAACTACTGTTACTGTATTGATGGCCATCAACTGACTATTCGGTCTATTACGACCTACTGTACTGTTTTGCTATTAGATGTACCACGTATGACCGTTATGATTCCTAATTGAATGATATGACTTGAAATATGACACATTGAATGAATAATTGTTCTACAGATACAAGTGACTGTTTTAATTACTGAAAGGACATTCATTCTTACCCCTTTACACATTCGTTATTCACTGGGTTTTAGCTCACAGTTTTTTTTTATATATATGTAGGTGGCCAGGCAGCGGATCAAAGCTAGAGGTGTCGACCTGAGTTCACATTTTGTCAAGCCAGCCGTTGTCCTCATAGCAAGGTTCTAAACTTGCACGAGTCAAGGCCTTTTGGATGACTCATAGTTGTCTTTTGTTTTTGCTAATGTTATGAATGTTTAAGACTCTTGGTTATACAGCTTTTGTTGATGGGATTATGTCCCTAACTTACATATTGGCTTACATATGTATTTTTTTTGGTATAAGTGGTTGTGAATATGGCCGTGCGCATGAAAGTTTATTTTCATTCAGGTCTCCACAGCTCATTGGACATTATCTTATTATTTGATTGGCTTCTGCCAGCCCCCTTTATACTGTATTATTGTCAATACTATTAAGCAGGCCTTTGGTAATCACGGATTACTGGCCGGTTACGATGCTAAACCCTTAGGGGCAGGTTTGGGTCGTGACAGCGTGTTTCTGGTGTGGCAAGACTGGCTATATGATTTGAGATTGTCTGCTAAGATTTAATAATGCTAACTGCCCTGCTGCAAGTTCAGCTATGTCCGCTCCTACTACAAGGACCAATGCAAAACTGATACCAGGAGTAATACTGAAATGAGACACTGAGGCAGAAGGAAGAGTATTTGCGTTAGTGTCTGGAGACGTGTGAACACCGAATCTATGGTGTCAGGTATAATCTCTATCTGTGCTCAAAATGCCTATGTGTTGATAGATTTCTGGTTTTACACATTCATGTATCGCATGTTTTTTCACGGAAGTTAACTTGCACCATTAGACCTATGAACTGTTTTTACTATCTGTGTATACACCATCCGAGGTTCATGATATTGCTTATGTATATTCAGCATGTGATATTTATGATTGGTGATATGGGTATTGTATGTTGAATTGTTGCCTTGAGCATTGATCATTTTGATCTGTATTCTGGGTATTGTAACACGCCGCGGGGGGACCTCGCTACAGCTCGGACTCTCCTTTTGTGTTGCGGTTCTAAATCTGAACCAAAGAGTCCAATCTGGCAATCGTTTTGAAGAAAAAACAAATTTTTTGAAAAGTAGTGCCAAACATGGACTGCTTTGCCAGATTACAGAGTCGCCACCTAAAATATTTTTTAATGGGGGAATTTAGGAAACCCTGACTCGGTGCCGAGGCCACATGTCCGTCATCACCAAATGTCTTGGCTCGGGAGCTTGGGTACGATCGGGGAAGGTCAGCTATGAGCACCCCCTTTCCCCGGTCCGAAGACCGGCCTCTACTAACTGTAGACACCCCATTTTTGACCGTCCTCAAGACTTGGACGTCACCGTTGGAACACTCGGTGATTATCCATGTTTGTGTTCGTTTGGAGATTCCCGGAGTTCTCGGCTACGCGCGCCGTGCCTCAGGACCTCCGGACTCGACCGTTTGTGTTGGTTGTGCACCAAACACTTGTGTTTTGCCTTGGGAGGGCAGGGAATGCTTTGTGAGGCATCCCCACATACCACCGGCTGGGGCTAGAGGCCACCGGCTGGCTAGAGTTGCCATCGGCACTATATTGTGCCGGTCGGCACTATTTTGTGCCGGTCGGCACTAATTTTGTCAAAATGACATTTTTTGCCGGCCGGGCACTGTGCACTTGCTTTCTGAGATATTTTCAGACAGCTGTGTGCAATTGGTTTCCCCTCCATACACGTGTATGGAGGGATGAGCTTGCTTAGGGACTAAGCTTGTAAGCTTTTTGCCTATAAGAGGGAAGGTTCTTCCCTTTGCTCAAGGGTTACAAAATCTGAGAGCTTTAGACATTGTTAGAGAGTTAGAGCTCTGGTTCTTTTAGGGTTAGAATAGATATACACTCTATCTCTCTTTTTCTCTTTGAAAACTAGGTGTTTTGTGCCTTACTATTGCACACAAGCACCTAGTGTTCCACCTTCCTTTGGTTCTGAGGTTCCAGAGGTTTGTTCTTAGTGTTCTTGACTGGTTTTGAGCTCAAGGACCCATCCACTCCAACCTTTGTGAAGGTGGTCTTCAAAGGTAACAAAACTACCCTTTTCCCCCATTTTTGCACTCTATTTTTACTTGCTTTAAAGTAGTTTTTGAGCTTAGTGTTTGGCACATAAAAGTTCTGTTTTTTGACCCTCTTCATTGTATATTAAGAGTGTTTTGTGGTTTGAGTAGGTTTGACCACCTTTAGGCCTTGAAAAGGTCACTTTTTGTGCTATTTTGTGAGAGATCCGAGACTTTGGTGTTAGGATCTCTTCACCACTGAAATCTTGAGGGATTTCAGTGGTGAGGAGCATGCCTTAGAGTCTCAAGAAGGAGAGGGCCACCCCCTCTCCTTGATGTCCTTGAAAAGGGCAAATTTTGGCTTCCAAAGGAGCTTCATGCTTGAGTGTGTGTTGAGCATGTTTGACTTGTTTTCCATGCTTATATTGCCATGTTATAACATGATTTCAAGTTAGTTTAGGTCCTTATGCATGCTAGCATAGTTGCCTTGTAATGTCTCTTTGATGCCTTAACATGCCTAGGTTGATGCCTTGTTGAGCATGTTTTAGCTTGCCATTGTGAAGCTTGTATGCTTATTTTGCCATGATTTACTCTGTCCATAGCCATTTGGGTCGATCTCATCATGCATTATATAGCCCTTTGCATTTGGCTTGTTGGCCTTAGAGTATGATGTGTAGTATGCCATGCTTGCCTATTTTTCAATGATTTGGAACCATCTAGCATGTTATTTCAGACTTTTTGGTGTGCTTGTATGCATGCTTTAGTTGCTTCTTTAATGCTTTAAAAGCATGTGTTGAATACTCCATGTTTTGGTCATGTTGCATGCCTTTGTACTTGAGCCTCTTAGATGCATCTAGGTGCTCCTTAGGCTTTGTCTAGGTCTACTTGTGACCTGTTTTGAGTCCCTTTAGCTTTGTGAAGCTTGGTAGACTTGGCCTTGGTTTAAGCCTTCATGGCTTGTTTCAAGACTTGGGCCATTTGTTGCATATTTGGCTTGCTTTATTGCATGATTTGGCCTCATGTTTTGCATGAATTTCAGAGTTTTCCATGCATGCTTTTAGCCCATGTTTGGCCTCTTCAAGTGTGCTTGAATGTTGTTGTTATGCTTAAGTGTTGGCACCTTAACATGTGTATGTGTGCATGTGTGTTTGGCCCTCATAATTTAGCATTGTGGCTACTGATTTTTGGGCCTTTTAGAGTTGCCCAATTCATGTATAAGTCCATCTTTCAATTGGTTTGCATGCTTGCTTGTATGCTTCTTTATGCTTGCATAGTGCATCATTGTTCATTTGCATGTAGATAACATGCTTAGGGTTGCATCATATTGGCATGCATGTTAGGCCTCTTGAAATGAAGTATGATAGAGGTTTGGCACCCTTGTTTGTTGTATTGCATTGCATGCATTTGAAATCAAAGTTGCATTCTTGGTTCTTGGGGCCATCATGCATGGAAATGCGCGATTGGTGGTCCGAGAATCGAGGCACATGCCCCTTCGAGTCAATAACATGATAGGGAGTGTGTTTGGTGCATACATGCCTTGAATTGCATTGCCATGCAAGTTTTGCCCTCTGCTGCTGTGAGTTGCAGGTTTGCAGGCATTTTGTGCCGACCGGCACTTTTTAGTGCCGACCGGCAGTCAAATGGCAGCCGATATCTTCACTCAGTGCCGGTGGCCACATCCTTCAGCCGGTGGTGTTGTACCCCAGCCGGTGGTACTCCCCAGTGCCCTTAGAGGCACTCCTGGGACTTTGGCAATTTCAGAGAAGGATAGCAGGGAAAACAGAGGCACACTTGCATGACAGTGCGATTCTGAACGAATCCCGGGCGCGCGACGCATTTGGGCCCTCCTCCCGAGGCATTTACTGTTTTAATTAGATTAATCATTTGTCTAATTAATTTAGTGAGTTTGTAATAATTAATTAGTTTGCGTAGTTAATTATTTGTATTATTATTTCGGTCCCTCCGAGTGAGGGCAAAAATGTAATAAGTGTGTGTGAGTGGGTGTATGTCTTCCAACCCCATTTCTTTCTATCCCTTTTATTTACCTGCTTACGATGGTAGATTAGGGCACGTTATTTTAGCATACCTTATGCAATGCATGCGTGCATTCATGCATTTGTTTACATGCATCGGGCTCGGTACATCATACAAACTGCATTGTATTTCAATTCCAAATTGAATACGTGATAGTTGTTGCATTTCATGTGCCATGTTAGGGTAGCCGAGCCTGTCTAGATTACATCCCTGTATGCGATGCATTAGCCACTTAACATGAACTAGGTCATGCATGTTTGCTAACCGGTTTCTTGTTTTGGCACGGAGTACGATGTAAGTTTTTTGCTTTAGCATAATCACATGCGTGTGAATGTTTGCCATGACAATAGGATTGCCATGCGGCTAAATGCTTACATGAGATAAAACTGTTTGAATGCCTGTGGGTGGAGGTTGGATTGCGTGAGTTGGAACAACTCATTGAAATCCGTATTTTAGCCTACTTGCGGTAGCAAAATCCAACACGTTTTTCGAGACAAAACGGATATGCAATGTTTATTTCCAAATTAGGCAATCTAGTCTATACTTTTTGTTGTGCGCATCACATAGTAATTCTAGGCTAATAAGGAATAAGACATGTAATGTTTTCAAAATCGGATATCACGGTTAGTAGAGGCCGGTCTTCGGACCGGGCGAAAGGGGGTGCTCATAGCTGACCTTCCCCGATCGTACCCAAGCTCCCGAGCCAAGTCACTTTGGTGATGACGGACACGTGGCCTTCGGCACCGAGTCAGGGTTTCCTAAATTCCCCCATTAAAAAATATTTAGGTGGCGACTCTGTAATCTGGCAAAGCAGTCCATGTTTGGCACTACTTTTTCAAAAATCTGTTTTTTTTCAAAACGATTTGCCAGAGTTGGACTCTTTGGTTCAGATTTAGAACCGCGACACAAAGGGAGTCCGAACTGTAGAGCGAAGCCCACGGGCGCGTCTACAGTTTCTGGCGACTCTGCTGGGGATTTTAGAGAGCTTGACTCGAACTCGTGATATCCTGTTTTGACTACACTTATGTGTTCTTTGCATTGCATGTGCATTGGTGCGCCTAGGACACCGTGTTGGCCATCTGCTATTCCTGAGCGGTTTGCCGGAGGCTTGTCTTGTCAAGGCATGACCATAAGGCTGACCGGTTGCGGGCTCTGCCAGTATGGGAACACAAACCCCGGTTTTACCGGGGCACCCTTTTTGACCATTCGACCTAGTGCATATCGGAATCCATAGTGACCATTCCAAACTAGGACAGGTTGCTTTACCCGATATAGGTTGTTTGAAACCGCTGTGTGCGTAGTGAAACCCTAGCTCCTGACAAAATAGGACAGGGAAACCCTACCACAATATAGGGGTGTATTGGATCTCTTTTATCTGCTATGTGCTTTTAGAATGCATCTCTGCAGGGAGAACGCACATATCAGTTTGCAAACTTTTATACTGATATTTGGCCCGAGGGCACCAGTATCAGTTTTGAGGAATCAGTTATATCCGCGGGTATCAGTTCAGTTTTGAACAGTGAATCTGGGGAACAGTGATCAGCAGTATAGTACCGTTGTTTGGCTACACCCGTGTTTGATCTGTCTGGGGCTGAAGTACCGTTTGTCTTCTGTTTCAGTTCAGAGATTCAGAGAGTTGGGCTAGGATAGCTAGTGTTTTCCTGCTGAGGCAGAATTTAGCATGATGCAGAATCCAGAAGAGCTTGTGGTCATGACGGCCGCATTGAATCAGGGGATCATCCTACAAGATGAGACTACCGTTGACATGCCGCATCCGCCCAGATCGCCGGCTGCGCACCCGGTTTGGGCCCCTCAGCTGTATCAGGCTCGCGAGCCCACTACATTTGAACTAATGGGGATGATAGGTGATCTTCAAAGGTCCGTGACGGATCTCGCCTATGGAATGTCAGTTCCGCCGCCAGCCGCACCATACGTCGGAGGCTTTGTTACCCGTCCATCAATAAAAATTATAATCTAATTAATCTCATGTATTTATACTTTTATTCTATGAGCTCTTTTTTTCTTGATTTATATTGTTTGTTGGACTATTATACCCTTATGTCTATTGTTGATATGTATTACGTAGAAAAATGATATATACATTTACTTTTTGTTGCTACCTCTATTTTGGTAGTTACCATTATTTACGTTTTTATTTTTGATCAGTTTCATTCACATTTGTGGTATTGTTTCATTGTGCTAGAGTTTCGAAACTCTATATTTGATAAGGTTTAGAAACTTTAGTTTACACATGGTGGTGAAATAATATTATGTTCCTCCATTGTTGTGATGCAACTTTGTGTTCCTCCATTGTCACTCTGTGTTTGAAGTTCTGTGTTCGTCGTTGCTCTGTGTTCAAAACTCTATATTTCTCCATTATTGTAAGTCGAAACTCTGTTTATGTCTAATCAATTTTGTTATAAACATATTCTTCAAATGTGGGTTTGATTTGATTTCGATTGGTGGAATGGTAAAATCGCATAGATTTTTAATGATAAAGATAATAATAAAGATGATGATGTGAGTGATATTTTTTTTTTTTTTTTTAAGAGTGATTGAGTTTTTTTTTTTTTTTTTATTTCTAATTCTATTGCCGTCATTATTTCTATTTTTTTGTCAATTAATGTGAATGTTCACATTTCACATTATTTGAAAGTCTAAGAAATAAGCGTTAGAATATAAATATGGATATAATTATATATTTTGCAATATGTGAATGTTCACATATCATTGATTATTTGTTATTAGTTGTTTGAATAATCATTTTTTATTACCATTAAACAATTAAAATAGTCATTTTTTTTCCCTTTCAATTTTGTTTCATGCTGCAGTGTGAATGTTCACATTGGTATGAAATTTAGTTTTTCTAAGATTAGTTGTATATTAATTGTAAATTGTGAACATTTACATTACACGCTTGTATGAGTTTTTTTGTTTTTTTTGTTTTGTTTTGTTTTGTTTTGTTTTTATTTTTTTTTGTCTTTTTAAAGTTTTTTCAAAAGTTAGTTGTATTTTGTTATTTTTTTTACTATGCTTGTTGGTTGAATAATCATTTTTGTTACCAATGAACAATCAAATAAGTCGATTTTCATTTTTTTCAATTTTATTTTATGTTTTCACTTTGCAATGTGAATGTTTACATTAGTATGATTTTTTAAATTTTTTTTTTTTAAACTAGTTGTATATTAATTGTAAATTATGAACATTCACATTGTATTTTGGTATAAGTTTTATTTTTTTAAAACTTAATTGTATGTTTGTTGTTTTTGTTACTATACTTGTTAGTTGAACAATCATTTTTTTTTACCATTAAACAATTGAAATAGTTGATTTTTACTTTTTTTTTTAATTTAATTTTATATTTTCATGTTGCAATGTAAATCTTTACATTGGTATGAGTTATTTTTTTAAGGGGAATTGACTAGTAAATCCCATATTTCAATCTTATAGATCATATAATCCTAATTGTTTTTTTAAAAACCATTTAGTCCTGTTGAGGGTTTGTTTACCAATTTGCCATTAAGAGTGGAATTAGAGGATGAATTTGTGGCGCGCGTGTTTTTTGGGGAGTTGGGTGTGATTGTGACTCACGTCCCAATTAAAAAGCTACTAGTAGGTTTTTTGCGGATGTGGGTAAACGGGTTGTCGGGTTTCCGTTTTTTTTTTGTTTTGTGTGTGTAAGCTGTAAAGTGACGTGATTCGTTACAGACGCCCGTTTCATTGATGGACTCCGTGCAACCCGACCCACGGAACAAGTTCGTAAATGGAATTTGGTGATGAGGTTCTGGATTGTTCTACTTTGTGTTGTGATTGCGATGTGAACTGAAGAGGTTGTTAAGATTTCTTCCTTTTTTTTTTATTTGAATTTCAAAATGCAGTGATTGCGGTACCCACTTCACAGATTTAGGCAAGTTTGACGCAATATTTCTGTGCGTATAAGAAGCATTAGGGTTGGAAATCGTTTAATCGCGGTGCCGTATAAACCTAGTATTTTCGTTGAGGCTCTGTGAACAGTCCAGATTGCGCAGAAGCTTTCATTTGCGGCGGAAACGAAAAAAATATTCAGATGTCTGATACAGGTGAGTTGTAAATTGTTTTGGTTAGTATGTAACTTTTAGGGTTTCGATATGACGTGGTTAGGGTTTTGGTTTTGGGGGTTTGTTGGATTGTGTTTAGGGGGGTTTGTTGGATTGTGTTTTTGGGAATATGAAATACGATATGAATATGTACGTCTTTGTTGTATTTTGTTATATACCGTGTCGTGTTTCTGAATATGTTAGTGTTGGTTATGTTTCTGAGATGTTTGGTTCTGTAACGTGTCTTTTGTTATACTGGACATGTAGGGCCAGAATAGTGTATGATGTTGGGTGATGTGGATTGTGCTATGAATCCCTCTGTTTCTGATACTTGCTTCGTACAAGCTTTTTGTTGCGGGGTACGTTTGCGAAAAGGATAGGTTGTAGGGTGGTGGGTTATTATGTCGAGTGATTAGGGTTTTGTGTGGGGGGACCGCATGTACCTGGGTGTGGAATGGGCTGACTATATATGTAGGGGGAGGGTGTGGGGACCAGTCAGATTTTACTTGTTCTTTTGAATTTTTAAGTGATGTGGTTGGTTGACGAGTTGGTAATGTGTGTGGGCTGATTTGTCTGGTTGTGTTGTTGTGTAGTTGTTGTTAGCATGAGTTGTTTAAGTAACTGTTTTTTTCCACGGTATTATTAGGGTGGTGTTATTGTTTGGGGTTGCAATTTCTTTAATTTGACTTGCGTTTCTGTTTTTTTGAGTATTTTTGTTTGGAATTGTGGAATTGCAGGGGCTAGTTCTGGGGGGAGCCGATGGAAACGCTACTGTGAACGTAAAAAGCAAGAGGCTTTAGCCATGTCAGCCAAAAGAAAAGCTGGTGTGAACATAGCTGGACGAGTCCTGTTCAAGCAGCCTAATGTTGTCAGAAGGTCCCCTAGGAAGGCAGCAAAAACAAGGTTGAATTTCCGGTCTAACATAGCTGGTATAATTAAACTGGTTTACGCAGTGAAGTTGAGGGAAGTACACCTGGCCTACTTGAGGACAACACCGTTTTGGATAATGTTTGACGCTATACTAACGAACCAACTCGATCACACGGAGTTCCGAAAAGGTGATGATCTCATTGTGCGCATTGTGAAGGCATACAACGTTCGTGAAGGGAAGTTTGTTCTTGGTGGACGTGGAGTTGACTTGACGGTGAACGATGTGAAGCTGCTGTTTGGGTTGCAAGGTGGCAGTGCTTTCCTTGACATGACGCCACGACCGAGACCTGCATCTGATTTTGTCCAGCGAAGGTGTCCGGGTACTAGTAGGATTACTGCAAAACTTGTGAAGGATTTGCTGATGGAGGCATCTGTTGGGGACACGCCACGTGATCATGAAGATACGGCCAAGTTTCTTTGTCTGTATGTTTGTGGGAAGTTGTTTTTCGCAACGTCCGGAGAGACTATTAGTTGGACTTTGATACGGTATGTGGACAACTTTAACGGCCTGAAATTGTATGATTGGAGTGCAGCTGTACGTAACATGTTAATGTGTTCGGTGAGGGACTTCCATCGGAAACCGGAGAAAGTTACTGGATGCGTAGTTGCTGTAACGGTAAGTTTTCAGTTTGTATGTTGGTTGTTTGGTTGGTTGGTAACAGAAATTTGTGTTTTACTGGAAAGAGTTATGGTGGTTGAAACTGAAATGTTTTTTTGGTTTCCTGTTTGGTTGTGATGCAGTATTGGTTGTGTGAACACACCAACATTGTGAATGCCAAACATGGGGACAGGTTTCCCAGATTCCTACGATGGGACGTAGGTGAGATGATTGCAAGATGTCAATCTTTGAAACTATCCGATCCAAATAAGTTTGAGGTAAGCGTTATTGATTTGTTGTGGGTTTTTGTAGGTTTATTGTTTTCATATTTAGGTTGTTGTTGTTATCTGTGGTTGCTGTAACGTTGGTTTGTAATTGCTGCTGTGTGACTAGGTCATCACGGACGAGTTGGTCATACAGCCCGACGAGATGGCGATTTTGGAAGGGAGGTGTTTGATTGGGGATGTGAAAGTCGGTTTGTTTGAAGACGATGGTGTTAAAGAGACTGAAGTTGACGACAGTGGTTTTGCACAAGTTACTTTAGAGGGAAGGAGCTACGGTAAACAGTGTGGGGGGGGGGCGTACAGAAGGATTCGTGGGATGCTGCGTATGTTATGAGATATTCTGAGCGTGGCGTTGTATCCGGTGAGGGGGTGGAAGAAGGTGATGGTGAGTTTGGACGCTCAGATAGTAGTCCGAAGGGGCATAACAGTTGTGAGTTTGTTAGTCCAGGCAGTCCTCGTATTAGTAATTGTGACGTAGGGGACAGCAAAATTGTAGTGGAATTAAAGCAAGAAGTTGAAAGATTGAAGAAGAAGATTGAGATGCAATCAATTAATCTGGTACAAGGGTTCGAGAGTATTTTTAAGGTGAAAGATGAAGAATGCAAGAAACTGGTAGCTGAGAATGCCGAGTTGAAACGGAATGTTGCAGCGCTTGAGGAGCAAATTGCTGAGCAGGCAGTGCATAATGTGACCCAACATTTCGCCGGTGTAAATGTCACAAATTCTCGTGTGGACGAATATGGTATTGGGGTTACGGTTGAAGGTGACAATGGACGGGAGAAGTGCGCGACTGTCGAAGGTGGTATATTGGTGGACGCCTCTCCCGTCGCATATGTCCCATTGGTTGAAAGCAATGAAATGCACGTGCCAATCCAAGCTGATGACAGTGACGTTGTTGTTGTGAGTCCTATGTTGACGGAAGGTTGCAGTGTTGTTGACGGTGTGAATTCTTTCGTACGAAACATTAAAGGTAAGGTTAGGAAAAATCTGAAATTATCAGGGTATGAGTACCCGGAGTTGAGGCGTAGGGGAAGGATGATGAACAAAGAAGTTTGTCTTGCGAAGCGTGGGGGGGTTGGTTGTATTGTTAATGTGATGCAGCATGAAGGCGTGGTTGATGTGGAGAATGTTGGTGATGCCAAGAAAATTTTTTCAGGTTTTGGGATCACAAATCGTAACACAGTGTGGAAAATGATGTCAGAAAGGGAGAAAGATGTAATAAGGACTGCGTATGAGAGATATGGTGATAGGTGAGTAATGTGTGTGTGTGTGGGTATAATGTTAGTGGTGTTGAGTAGTCATGACAGTGGTATTTATGTAATACTGTATTACACATTGATGCTGTGGTAATTGTAATTGTAACGTTATATGATTTACACATTTGCAGGGCCCTGATGTGGGTTGGTCGAGATGATGGGAATGCAGTATATTTTTCAGATGTTAGATCACTGGTGAGGCAGTTAGGTGTCAGGGGAAATGTAAGTACACCTAGTTGAAGTGTGTGTTTTTTTGGTTAACTGAAATATGAATTATGTGAAGTTTTGTGAATGTGAGAAATGTCATTCTAATTTGTTTTGTTGCACTGTTTGTGTCAGGTTATTGATGCCTTTGCAGAGCTGCTGTCGGATGACCAAAAAAACTTGAATGCGGGAAAAGATTTTCCGGAGAACTCCTATTTCTTCAGCAGCCTATGCTGGGTATGATTTTGTTGCGTCTTGTTGTTGTGTCTAGTTTTACAATGTATTGGATTGATTTAGTATCTACAATGTGTGCAGGACGTGCTGAAAGGTGACAATGTGGAGGCTAAATTGAACTATGTGAAAAGCAATCTGCAGGCTGGTATGGGGGCACGTTACATGCATTTTCCCCTTTGCCACCTTGGACATTGGACGTTATTGGTTTATGACACCGAGGACGGGAGCTGGAAGCATTACAATTCGATGCGTAGTAGGTCCGGTACCGGAGGTGTGCACTACGCAGAAGCCGTTAAACTGGTGAGTTGATATGATTAATGTTAAAGTTGAGCACTTTGGAATGGTAATGGAACTAGAACTTATTTATTATAATTGGTTGTTATGTGATTGCGTAGAAAAACATTGTGACAGACATTCAGCGGCAAGCGATGGCGGCGAACGGGTTGGATCAGCTGGTTGGTACACAGGATTTTGACATGATGGTGGAATCAGTTGCTGAATGCCCTCAGCAACGGGCGGAAACGTAAGTTCATTTTCTTTTATTGTTCGTAAAAGTTTGTTGGTGCTCTAGATTTCACACGTGCCTTGTTGATCTTATGTTTGATATTTGTTTTTCCTGCAGCATGGACTGCGCGATTATTGTGTGCGCAGTTATGAGGCAGTATGTGAATCATGTCGACGTGGGACGTTCGTTGGAAGGTGGGAACTGCAGCGTACTGCGTGCGGAAATGGTCAGGAAAATTATAGGAGATCCTGTACGTGGTGTGATGTGCAACATGGGACGAATGGTGGGTTGATGGAAGTTCAAGTTCTGTTACGTTAGTTCTAGAGGAAAGTTTTTTGAATATTATTACCTAGATAGTACGTTGCAAAAAGTTTTTTTGGTTGGCCCATATAGTGGTAACTTGTTTATAGTTATGTTTTGGTTATATTTTTTTGGTTAGCTGCCAAATGGAAAATGTGCATCCTGCTTCTAGTACATTATGCTTCTATTACAATAATAAGTTTTGATGTTATTATGTTAGTTCGTTTTGCATATGTTTTGAATTTCTGTCCTCAAGTAGCATATTTTAAGAACATGGTGTGAGGCTGGCAGTTTCGGAATAAATTGTGTCTCGTTTCATCTGCTGTTAATGTGGGTTTAGTGTTTGCAGGTTGTTGTGTGTTGTTGAAATGTGATTTACACTCTCTTGACAGATTGTTGTTTTTTTTGTAATAGAGTGGGTGGGAACAATGTTAGTATTTGTTGTATGGTGAAATTGTATATTGGTAGGGTGGTGTACGTTTACCACGTTGTGAATATGTACTGTTGTTGGGATTGTTAACTCAGTGACAGGTAGACGTTGTTTTATGGATTCATTGGAATGTGTGTTGTCGTTGTGTAGGTGTAGATGAAGTCAAACTGTAACATATTAGGTTGACGGCTCTTGACAGGTTGTTGTTTGTGCGTCGTATATGTGTACATGCTGTGTGGGTGTTGTTTATATTGTTTGCGGCTGTGTGTGTTTGTTAGAAGTGCAATATTGTTTCAACGTTTAGTTTAACAGATTCATACTTGTGTTATTTGCGTGAATGAGTAATCTGAATGCAGTAATAATGTGTTCGAAATGCAGGTAGTGGTTTATGTGTATTTTTGATGCACTGAAATGTGTAACGCAGGTGATGGTTAAGTGTGATCGTATGCTGGTAGTTGATGTAACCTAGTAGATCGACGTATCTATGACTGCGTTACTGTGAAAATCACAATAATGGGATTGGGTTTGTACCGTAGGAGTTGAAAATGGAATGGTGTTTAATGGGAATGTATTTATGCGTCGATATCTGTAACGCAGGTTCAAATTAACGTCGTCAATTGTGAAGTTGTGAATATGTAGGTAAGTTGGTATTGGTAGCTCTGTTACTGTGTATTGTTGTCTTATGTCCTGATTGGAATGCTTGATTTGAATGTTTAGGGGCAATGGTTGTTAGATCAGAGTGTATGTTATCGTCGTATATGTGTACGTTCTGTGTGGGTTTTGTGTATTGCGTTTGCGTCAGCAAGAATTTGTTAGATTTGTTACAGTGGTGCGACGTTTAGTTGAGCGGATTAATGGCTGTGTTATTCGCGTTGAAATATGTTATGTGAATGTGATAAATCTGGGTGTTCGCAATGCAGGTCGTGGATAGTGTGTATGTAACGTCTTACGGGACATCCGTTGCTGATATAAGCAATGCATTTTCTGTGTTGGTAAGTTGGGTTTTGAAACACAGTTTCTGGTTTATGGCAATGCGTTGGTCCGATTTGTTTTGAAATGCTGTGACGTTAATGTGGTTTCTCATAATGTATTTGCGTTGGTGGTTTGTGCTGTTTGTTTGACACGTGCATTGTAATTTTGGTTTTTTTGCTGAGATCCTTGTCAATGTAAAGTTGAATGAATGAATGGTAGTAACAAGAAAGAATTCATGGCTGCGTCACATGCTACATTTAATGGCAGCGTTTTTCCCTGGATGTGTCGATACGTAATACGGATGTTGAATGTGTGACAGACAATATGAATTAAGTTTTTCTCTTTATGACGTATTGGTACCGACAATGAAGATGAACATCTTGGTTCATACAACGAAATCTGCTGTGGTTTAAACATGTATGTAAATAACTGAATGGTAGCTGTTATTACGAACTGATTGTGCCAATGTTAGTAATTTGGCTATGACATAGTTGTGTGGCGTCGCACACGATTATTGTAAACGAAACATTTGGAAAAGAAAATATAATTTTGAAATAAGAAAGTAGTTTATCCCGTAGGGGGAGCTACAAAAGTAGATAATAATTTTGAGCTGATATGGGTGGGTAGAACGTTCTGGTTAAATGGGTTCGTTGCATGTCTTCCTGTTATGATTTCCCATGCGCCCACATCTGCTGCATCTGATTTGCTGCACATGTTCCCCTTTCGACGGTATTCTCTTCTTCTTTGGTCGACCAGGTGGTCGTTTCACGGCAGGGGGCTTGATGACGAAATCATTGGGGTTGAAAGGGGGTTGCTCGACAGTGGGAATTGGGAAAATGCTTGCTGCATATGTTGCACGATATTCGGATACGTGGAAGAATGGTTCCACCAATGTGTTCAAATCTCGACCACTTTTACGGACTGCAACCATTGCGTGTGAGCAAGGGAAGCCGTTAAGTTGCCACTTGAAACATGAGCAAGTGCGTTGTACAATGTCAACAGTGACCGAAGGGAAAGAGTGCACTTCGTAAACATCAGCGTTTGATTGGCTCACTTTCCATGATCTGCCTTCGTTAAATGCTTTTTCTAGGCGGGACTCCATTTTGGGGCATATGGTGCCGGTCCATGTTTGCGAAGCGTCTCTACGTTTTGCCATTTGACGCATCAATTTGGTGCGGATGCTGTCAAACATTCTTGTGATTGGGAGGTTTCGCGCTTCCCGAACCCATGAATTGAACGATTCTGCAGCATTTGAGCACATTTCACCGTAACGCCGCCCCCTTGAAAAATGAATACAACATGTAGGACAACAAATTATGAACGTTGCGTGAAAATGTTTTAAGAATGTTTTGGAATAGTTTGTGGGACAGACCTGAAAAATGCATTTGCCCAATGTTGTGGATGTGCGTTTGCTAGGAATTCGGATGCAACAGCTCCGCCCGATTTGTGGAATTGTTCAACTTTGTGGTTAAAAGCGGTAACAGTTGGTGCGTATGCACAATGTCGTAATTTGCTAACCAAACCGGCCCGGTGCATACTGTTTGTGTAACGCAGCCTGTCCCTCAAGTTCCTCTGCAAATGTTGTAGACAGAATGCATGTTCTGCATCCGGGAATACGGTTGGCATTGCTTCTAGCAAGCCGAGGTTCCGATCGGAAACGAAGGTTAGAGGTCTGTCCCCCTGCACCACATGCGCGAGATGCTGAAGAAACCAAGACCAGTTTGCGGTGTTTTCGGAGTCCACCACCGCATACGACAAAGGGAACAAACCTGCGGAATTGGGAAATGTTGTCTAAGTAATTATGTGTTGTGTTAAATCTGTGTGGCATCAATATTGGACGAGTGGGTCTTTGGCGTAAATCAAAATTATGAATCTGGTATGGGGGGTTTTCATTGAAATCATGTAGTGCATGAAGTAAAATTTGAAAGAACTGACCTTGATTTCCGTCTTTGGCAGTGGCGGCAAGTAGAAAACCTTTGAAGCGCCCTTTGAGGAACGTGGCGTCTAAGAAAAGTAGGGGGCGGCAATGTTTGAACCCGTCGATACATGCTTTAAATGAAATGAAGAAGCGTGTGAACTGTTGGGTATGTTCATCGTATTCGATGTTGACGTAGGTACCGGGGTTGTGTTCCATTACTACGTTGCTATACCAACGTAACTGGTCGAACGAAATTGAATGTGCCCCGAATAGTTCTCCCCTTGCTTTTTCGACACCAAGCCACGCCACGCGGTAAGAGATATCGAGCCCGTAATCTTGTTTTAAGTCCAATATCACTTCGGTCGGACGGGTTAGGGGCCTATCCCGCACACGTTCGGACACAATGTCGGCCACGAGATCAGATCCAACAAGTGGGTGTGTGGATGTCCGCACAGCCACGCCACATACGTGCTCACTGTTCCACTTACGTAGGTAGAAAAAACCATTAGCCTCTAATTTCCGTCCGTGCACAGCCCAGGTGCAAGACTTTGATTCATGCATAGCACAGATAGCCGTTACACGAACGGAGTCGTTCTTGAGAAATTTGATATGGAACCCACATTCGACGGCGTATTTCCGTAACACAGTTCGAAATTCAGAAGCCCCCCCTTCGAAATGCTGGCCGATGTGGGTAAAACCAGTTGCCCATGGAGCAGAAAGAAAGACTTTCTCCTTGTGTGCACAAAATGATTGCAACAGGTCGACGTCGTCTTCCATCCCCAAATCGTTTAATGCCGTAACCACCGTAGTGCCGTTGGCGTGGATTGTTGAAGAATCAATGAGAGGAGTGTGGTTATTCAGTCGGGGATGGTCCTCAACGACCACGTCAATTAACTGCAAGTGGAACGATCGTGCAAGACAAATCATATTCCGCATGTCGACATCATTCTGCAAAGAGAAGTTGTTATATCCGGGTATCTTATAGAACAGCAGAATGTTTCCCGGCAGTAGTTCGGCAAACTTCGAGCAAACATAATTGACCAACTCTGCAAAAGTGTTCGATGGTTGCAGACTATATGCGATGTTCGTAGACCGGTAACAACAAAGAAGCATCATGAAGGCGTCCATCTACGAATAAAAATAACAAAGTACCCCGTCAAACCAGAAATACATAAAATACGATAGACGTATAAGTACAATGGGAAGTGTTCGTCGGTGCGAATGTGTGACATCGAATGCGTAACAGTTGGTAAACGTGGGATTGTTCGTTGTGTTTGTCGCAACGAATCAAGTAAAAATTGATGGGGTGACGGACGAAACGATCAAGTCTGGGCATGGTGAGGGGGGATTCTTAATAAAAAATGCAAATAGTTCATGTGTGCAACGATTGTGTAAACGCAGATTTCAATGTGTTGGTTGTTCATATGTGTGACAGACGGTGTAGCAGACATGGAGCCATGTAACTGGGTGTTGTATTTGTGAAAACGAATCAATAAAACTGTGCAGAAGTGAGGGAGAATGCATAGAGTACCTGTTGAGGAAGACGGTGTGAATGTATGCCGAGAAGACACAACGCCGCACAGACCAGCTTCAGTACGTAATGTAACCCTAAATATAATGCTGCGTCAATTACTTATCACCCATGTCTCGCCCATGATTGTTGGAATTGCACAAACGAAAAAGGAAAAATATAACATCCCATACAAATAGCGAGGGTATATGCGTCCAACCCACACCAAGAAAATTCAAAAAAGGACTTCTGGGTAAGGCATCCCACCTAATATGGACTTGGCAAACAAACAAAAAATCAGTAGGATCAAATGGAGTATCTTTCATCCAAAAAGGACTTTCTAATAAATTTCCCATCAATATTCTATATACCATGCATAGATTATACAGTGATATATATATATATATATATTGTACATCAACAATTGAAAAATTATCAAAGAATTATTCTCACTTAAACATGTGTTCATTGTCATGGTATTAAAACTAGGTTCAATCTCCTAGGATTTCCATTATGATTGACACCCACTTTAATATTGCATTAAAATCACCAAAAAATCATTATTTTCCAACAAAATATTCAACATTTCTTTGTAAATGTAAACAACTTTCTCTTCCTTATTTTTATTTTACTCCTTTTTATAGTAAATGACACTACTCTTGTGTACTACTACTGTAGTGGTTTCAAGTATTCTACACGTTGGGTGGCTAAAGAACTACCTACTATTCAGACTTGGGTAGTGGGTGATTAGAGATATAACTATTCCCTTTTTTTCGACTCATTTATAACCTTATTCTACACGTTGGGTGGCCAAAGAACTACCTACTATTCAGACTTTGGTAGTGGGTGATTAGAGATATAGCTATTCCCTTTTCTTCGACTCATTTCTAACCTTATTTTTCTGTTCTTGTACTTTAATAATATTCTATATTGAGTAATAATATATAAAACAATTTGTTCTAAAAATTTCAAGTAATTATAAAAAAAAATCTTATAGTTTGATTTTTCTGACAAAATAAATTTTCAATTTTTAATTTTATCAATTTAAATCTCAATCTTTCAATTTATTCTCAATCAAAATCATTCACATATTTTCGTTAAAGTTCCGTTTGGTAAGAAATAAATAAATAATAAAAAGTGCAAATGGTAGAACGTGAAGTAAAACAAAGGGAAAAAAAAGTATATGGAGAGATAAAAGTATGGGGGGAAGCTTATCACATTTTGTTGTATGAATTTGATTACGATGAAATTTTTTGTAGAGTATTTGTTGGAAATTAAGTCAAAATATGCTATGATTCTCGTAGTGATTATCGGGATATATTGTTGTCAATTATCCCATAATTAGGAGATTCGGTCAATATTTTATATACCAAAAATGATTTGTCCCCCTAAAAATAATCCCCCTAATTTCTTTTTTTGGAAACTGTTTTCTTTTTTTTTTTTTTCTTTTTTTTTTCTTTTTTTTTTTTTTTACTTATTTTGGCAGTTTCGGGGGATTCGGGGGGCCCCATTTCGGGGGACCCAGCACTGCCCTTTATATACCATGTATAGATTATATATTGAATATACATATTGTGCATCAACAATTGAAAAATTATCAGAGAATTATTCTCACTTAAACGTGTGTTCATTATCATGGTATCAAAGCCAGGTTCAATCTCCTAGGATTTCCATTAGGAATTGACAGTCAATCTGTACTCAGGTTTGTTTGTTTGTTTTTTTTTTTTTTTTTTTCTGTTATGTTCACACTCTTTCTGTTGCAGATCTAGTGTTGTTATCACTATGACTGAGTTGATTGATAGTGGTAAGGATTCTCTTAAAAAGGGTGAATTCTTCTCTGTACCTACCATGTTCCATATGCAGGAATCTTCTTATTCTGGTCCCATTGCTCCAGAAAGGCTCGATGGCACCAATTATATGGAGTGGTCTTTGAATGCTGAGATTAAGATCTATGGGTTATATCTCAGGCGTTAAGGTTGAACCAATGGATACTAAGTCCGAGGAATATGAAGCTTAGGACAATGAAAACAACTTGGTCAAGTCTTGGGTTCTTGATGCAATGACGAAGGAAATTCGATCTCTGTTTTTGTGACTACCCACAACAAAGGAAATATGAGAGGCTATCCAACGTACATATGCGGTAGAACAAGATGCTTCCAAGGCTTACCAATTACACCGCGAGGTATTTTCTGTCCACCAAAATGAAGGTTCGATTATCTCTTATTTTGGCAAGTTACAGAAATTATGGCAAGAACTTGATGCTATTGATGGATGCTCTATGGATTGCTCTGTTTCCACGAAAGTTAATTCTCAGGGTGTGTATATTTTCTTGGTTGGACTTGATCCTCAATTGGATAGGATTTGAGGTCGTATCCTTGCTACCAAATCACTTCCAAACATACATACACTTTATGCAACTGTTTGTGTGGAAACTAATCGTCAAGGTGCTATGCTTGGGGAAAAGATTGGGGACAAGTCAAGAGAAGGGACTGCCATGGTGGCTCACAAAACTCCCACTTCCAAGAAAGATCTGTAGTGCACTTACTGCAACAGTACAAGGCACACCGTGGACTCTTGCTTTAAACTTCATGGCTATCCAGATTGGCATCCTAGGAGTAAGAAAGCATCTCAGGCGGCTCCTCACCTGAAGGGAAATCTCACTACCAATTTGGCATTTATTGCTCAGTTAGGTATGTCATTTATTGGTAATATTGATTGGATAATTGACTCTGGTGCAGCAGATCATATGACTTGTGATTGTTATCGGTTTAGTTAGTTTTCTTCCAAATATCCCAAACCTACCATTACCAATGCTAATAGGGTATCATCTCCAGTTATGGGGGTCGGTACTATCCAACTATCCCCGACTTTATCCATATCAGATGTCTTATTTGTGTCATTATTAAATTGACATCTTCTCTCTGTTGCTCAGCTGACCAAATCTCATCATTGTGGTATTTTATTTTTCCTTACTCATTGTTTGTTTCAAAACATCCATACCAAGGAGACGATTGGCAGTGGTAAATAAGACGAAGGGTTGTACTATCTGGAAGATGGGTTCTCAACTACCAACAAGGCTAGAAAAGCTTATGTCGTCAACTTGGATTTGGTGAATAAGCACAAAATAGAGATTTAGCTACGGCATAGGTGATTAGGACATCCTTTATTTCACTATCTCCAGAGATTATTTCCCTTATTATTTAGTGGTTGTAAGGCTTCTAATTTTTTTTTTTTGTGAACCTTGTGTATTGGCAAAAAGCCACCGTACTTTTTTCCCATTAAATAATAATAAAGCCAGTTTTCGATTTGCATTAGTTCATTCTGATGTATGGGGACTTGCCCCCAATTCTTACTTTGAATGGAATGCGATGGTTTGTCACTTTTGTTGATGACTGCACACGCATGGTTTGGGTTCATCAATTGAAGCAACAAGAGTGATGTCTCTTCAGTTTTTCAACAGTTTCATCAAATGGTATCTACTCAATACGGCATCAAAATCAAAGTCCTTCATACATATAATAACACGGAATATGTCAAAAATGATCTCAAGGAATTCATGACCTCCATGGAGATTCTTCACCAAACTTCTTGAACTGACACCCCCCAACAAAATGGGATAGTCGAGCAAAAAAATAGACACTTATTGGCAGTAACTCGGTCTCTTTTAATTGGTGGACATGTACCCATCTACTTGTGGGGTGAAGCTCTGAATTCGTACACCATCTAGTGTTCTGTTTTTAGACGACCCTTAGATGCTCTTTCAGATCACTGTACTCTTTCCCTCGTGGTTCTCTTAACTCCTCACATCTTTGGTTGTGTGGCATATGTTCACCTTCATCCTCGTCAACGGACTAAGCTTGAATCCTATGCCCTAAAGTGTGTGTTTGCAGGATATGGAATTCACCAAAAAGGTTACCGGTGTTATGACCCATTTTCTCAGAAAATATACGTTTCCATGGATGTTGTTGTCCATGAAACAAATTTTTTTTGTAAGTCCACTACTGTTGATTTATCACTTCAGGGAGAGAATCATGAAGAAGTGCCAAATCCTACAGATGTACAAGATTTCCTTCTTCCTGATAGGCTGACGATGATTGTAGTAAAGGAAAATGCAGAAATTGCTCAAGCCATTCCTGTCATTTCTGATGATGCTTAAGCCATTCCTGTTATTTCTGATGAGATGGCCCGAGACCCAATTGATAAAGAAGATTTTGATCATGACATCGCCCAGTATAGTACAACACCTTTGAACAGTCCTATACAACCACTGGATTAATCTTCTCTAGAGACATCTTCAGAGGTATCTACTAATTCTACTTCCATCATAAACCTTGAGTCTCAAGTGTCTCAATACTATCTTCTAGCCCGTTCTAATCTTGGGGTACCTTCTGTTAAATATGAACCCAATCCTAAGTCCAAAGTTAAATATCCCATCAGTAATCATGTATCATCCAAAAGATTGTCCCAGTTATATGCTTCTTATGTACTACAGTTATCATTTGTCTCTATTCCTAGTAAATTGCAAGAAGCTGTAGCAGATGTCAGGTGGGCTCAAGCCATGAAAGAAGAAATGGCAGCACTTAAGAAGAATGGGACTTTGGGAACTCGTTTCTCTACCTAAGGGGAATAAGACTGTAGGATGTTGATGGGGGATAAGACCATTAAAAGGTACAAAGCTTAGTTAGTTGCAAAAGGATATACTTAATCGTATGGGATTAACTTCTTAGATATTTTTGCACCAATGGCCAAGCTTAACACAGTTAGAGTACTGTTATCTTTGGCGGCTAATCGGGATTGGAAACTTTTTCAATTTGATGTTAAAAATGCATTCTTGCATGGAGACCTTAAAAAAGAAGTGTTTATGGATCCTCCACTGGGTATAAAGGAATATGCAAATGTGAGCATGGTTTGTAAACTTAATAAGGCATTCTAAGGATTAAAACAATCTCCTCGGGCCTGGCTTGGTAGATTCACCAAGTCTATGAAAAACTTTGGCTATAAATAGAGCAATTCAGAGTACACCTTGTTTCTAAAATATAGAAAGTGTAAAATCACAGCTTTGATTATCTATGTTAATGATATGGTGGTGACAGGTGATGATCAAGAAGAAATGGAGAATTTACAATGACACTTAGCCTTAGAGTTTGGGATGAAACAGCTTGGTGACTTAAAATACTTCCTTGGAATTGAAGTAGCCCGATCGAAGAATGATATTTTCTTATCCCAATGCAAATACATTCTAGATATATTAACAGAAGCAGGGATGCTTGGATGTAAACCCGTAAATACTCCTATTGAACAAAACCATAACCCGTTTCGATGCTTGGATGCAACTCCTATGGATCAAGCAAAGTACCAAATACTTGTAGGAAAATTGATCTATTTGTCCCATACTAGACTTGATATTGCATACACAGTGGATGTAACTAGTCAGTTCATGCATGATCCCCATAAACCCCACATGGATGTTGTGGAACATATATTGAGATATTTAAAGTCTGCCCCAGGTAAGGGATTACTTTTTACCAAAAATGACCACTTGAAGGTAGAAGGCTACACTGATGCAGATTAGGTTGGTTCAGCAGATGATAGAAGGTCTACTTCAGGATACTTTACTTTTGTTAAGGGAAACTTGGTGACTTGGGGAAGTAAGAAGCAACTAATGGTAGCAAGGTCGAGTGCGGAAGTCGAATATAGGGGCATGGCTATTGGAGTATGTGAATTGTTATGGTTAAGGAATCTTCTATGAGATTTGAGTTGCAAGCCTCAAGATGAAATGAAATTATATTGTGATAATACTTCAGCTATAGCAATTGCCCACAATCCAATTCGACACAATCGAACGAAACATGTGGAAGTTGACAAGCATTTCATTAAGGAGTAACTTGACGTTAGAATCATTACATTTCCATTTGTAAA
This sequence comes from Camellia japonica, assembly GCA_030407325.1. Lineage (NCBI taxonomy): Eukaryota > Viridiplantae > Streptophyta > Magnoliopsida > Ericales > Theaceae > Camellia > Camellia japonica. The sequence goes on from JAPPVO010000017.1 coordinate 118,278,058, forward strand.
ATCTGGAGATCAATTAGCAAATGTCTTAACCAAGGCCTTAGCCAACAATGCTTTTGATGACTCTTTAGGCAAGTTAGGGATGTGTGATATACATGCTCCAACCTGAGGGGGATTGTTGGAAATTAAGTCAAGATATGCTGTGATTCTCATAGAGATTATCGGGAGATATTGTTGTCAATTATCCCATAATAAGGATATATCCCATAATTAGGAGTTAGATCAATATTCTATATACCATGTATAGATTATACAATGTACATCAACAATTGAAAAATTATCAGAGAATTATTCTCACTCAAACATGTGTTCATTGTTAGTATTATATATATATATTCAAGCCTATCAATGTAATTTACTGAAATGGAAAGACTTAATTTCTTAAGTCCCTTATTTTCTTTGAGTTTCTACTTTTAACAATAAAATCACAACCACTCACATGTTGCATGCTTAATATTAGTTGAAACAAAAACAAAATAATAATATAATAATAATAACAAAAAAAATTAAAATTAAAATTAAAATAAGAAAGATGATGGTGTTACTAACTTGTTAACCAAATTAGACTTGTAAAAGCCTCGAGGAACTAAAATAGAAGGATGAAAGTAAGGTTTCTTGCTCTGGGAGAGGCTTCTCTTCAATCCACTGTGGGGACTGCAGCGTATTGTTGGGCTTGTGGAGTTCACTACTGGTCCCGTTTCGATAATCTAAATTGTTCAATGTGTAAAACTTGTTGAATACTTTATACTTGCAAAAAATCACGCTGATTGGATATCGTTAACCCCTTAATTGGCACACGTTTTTGTTAACAAATTATTTTTAAAATCTTATTTACCACTGACAAAAATGTATTCCGATCAAGGGGTTACCGATATCTGATCAATGTGATTTTTTGCAAGCATGAAGTACTCAATGAGTTCTACATATTGAACGGTTTGAATCATCGAAACGAGATTCATGGTAAGCCTCACGGGCCTAATAGTACGCTCTAACTCACATAGTGGATTGGAGAGAAACATCTCCCTTTTGGTTTTTTCAATCTAAAAAAAAGAGGTGGTTTATTTATTTATTTATTTTCGTTTTTCATTTTTTTTTTTTTATTATTACTTTCCAATCGATAAAGAAAATTTTTTGGGACAATTTTACATCAACACAAAGTCCAAATGCAGAGCATGAAAGCTTAAAAGTGCAAAAGACTAGCACTGATTATACAAGCATACCCACAATGCTAAAAAATAAGGATAAAGATAGCCCAAAACAAATGGCTTGGAGCGCTAATTTGGCATCACTAATCCACTTCCTAGTGACGAGAAATGAATCATATAAAGGGGTGAGCCAACACTTTTCTCTCTATCTCTCTCTTCTATTTCATTAAGGATAAATTAGTGGTGCTATATTGGTGAGATCTAGCATGGTTGTATCGAAAACAACAAGCAACAATACTAGAGAAAAACCAATTTAAGGTAAGCAAAAGCACCAAATTTGACGTGCAAACAAAATCCAAGCCTTGAGATGTTTCACTCCATCAATATTAAATAATAAAAAATAAAAGACTTGGCTTCCTTTCTTTGGTCATAAGAGATCTTAACATCTATATAAGGGTTTGGACATGGCTATCATTTGTTCATCGTGAAAACTTACTTCAACCATAGTTTGTGATTTCTTTCTGAGTGGTTTCCCAAATTCTTAATTCTTTCTTTGAGTGTTTTAGAAATGACAAATTATATGAATCCAGATGACTACTACTACATGTACCAAGGGGAACAAAATAATCTTCCCATTGAACAGCAAGCTAGCACAACACTTTCTCCCCAAGGCACTTCTAATTCATATGAGAACATCTACCAACACTACATGGCTGGGGAGATCACCTCTGAGGATCTGGCATTAATGCAAGAAAAAAACACTGTCATCACCAAAACTAAAACCAAGGAAGACTCACATGAGGAGAAAAAGAAGATTGTTACCTTCCAAAAGAAGGAGGGATTCTTCATCAAGAAGCAGCGGGTTGACATCTGGGAGGAGGTCATAACAACTTCCTGTCATGAGAACTTGAGAAGACAACCAAGACGATGGCCATGGAGCGGTATCTAACCTTGAAGAAACCTAAGAAACCTTTCTTGAAGTGCTTTGGTTATTAGGTTCTTTTATTAATAATTGAATATTAGCCTTAACATACATACATACATACATATATATATATATATATATATATAAACTCTATGCTTAATTTCTCCGTGGTATGCATATTTATGTAATTGTTTGTAATGATTTTTTGTATTAGTTATTATTACTTGTTTTTATTTTATTACATTATGAAATGGATACAGCAAATATTGTTGATTTTCACAGCCCAATTATAGAAATTTATAAAAACACTATCTTTTTCATAGTAATACAATTTGAGTGGCATGCGAATAACTATGACCATGAAGGAAACAATGTACAAGGTCTTAAATCAATTCTGTAATGAATCGAAACACATAAAGATAAAGATGTCTTTCTTTGGCAAGTCAAAATCAAAAGGTGGCAACCCAAGCAGCAGTAGTAGTGGTAATAGTGATAGTACCAGTTGTAGCAGTAGAGATCAATGGATTCAAAGCGCAATAAATTCTCTTACGAAAATGGGGGAAAGGCTTAGCCAGATTGAGATCGTTGAGACAAAGACTCCTAATGCTTTTGTATATACACTCAATTTTCCAAATGTTTGGCATAACAATTGGAATGTATTTACAACTACTATAAGCCAAATTAACCTCCTTAAATACATGGAAAGCAAACAGGCACAAAAGAGTCAGGGTCATTCAATAGATTTTGGATGTTGCCTCGTAATGTGAAAAGAAATAATATACAAGTGAAGAAAGAGGATGGTGTGGTCACTGTTACCTTCCCTAAGTGATAGTAAGGTGAAATTGTTAAACTAGAATTTGATAAGTGGCTTCTAAACTTCACTAGAAAGCAAATTGATATACCTTTGTTTCTTTATGATGGGCATGACCCACATGGCCCATGAATGCCCAACCCATAACTGTCTTGGATGGCCCAAGTGGTCATTTAGTTATGGACCGGTAGGTGAAACTCAACAGCAGGCCCACCGAAGAACCTGCACTGGTCTAGGCCCTATGGCATTTAAACACCCATTAGATATGAAGTTAGCCACATGGCAGACAAAGATCATAAAGAGTTATTGAGCCGAGGTATCAGGCATTAAATGAGGCTGTCATGGCATTAAATGCAACAAGACCTCTTGTTTCCTGGTATGGTGAAACTGCCATGACCAACAGCGAGTAGACCATAGACTTTCAGCCAATAAGACGGCTTGAATGGACAAGGAAATGATTGGTAAAAGATATAAGGAAGCTTGTAAAGAACGTTTTAAAAACAAGTAATAATCTCACTTTCTTCTCTTTCTCCAAACCTTCAACTTTCTCTATTCTCTTTTCTTTCGACCACTTTCTGTCTAACTTAACCATCGGAGAGTCCACAAAGAGGAACCACTCCGGTTTTGGTACCTTTCGACCGGACGTTTTGCAGGCGTGCACCAAGAAGACGAAGGCCAGCAGACCCCGTGGAGCATGTGGATCAGTCCGACCCATCTCTTACTGTTCGCACCCTGCCACGATATTGTCCTCTTTAGGTAGCCCTTTAGGGCTCGGCCCTCACGGCTTTGTTTTGCCTTTGGAGAAAAGGCCTCATACAGGGGTTGTTGGAATAGCTCAATGGCTAGAACCCATGTAGATACTGTCTGCTTTGGGGTTGAGGGAGCTGGACCCCCTTTACAGTTTTGAAGGCCTCGTACCAGGTGGAGGAGGCCAGTGCGCTTATAAGATAGAAGTGAGATTCCCTCCCAGGCAATGTGGGACATTGTCCTTATCACTTTATAACTACAATGATGTAATAAAGCCAATTGATTCTCTTATACTATTATCTTTCCAGGCATACTATACTTTTTTCTAAAGACAAAATTCACTTTACGTCCTTGTGATTTTTTGTCAGAATACTTTACTCTCTTATAATTCAAATATATACGAAGAACACACTTAAAATTTTAAGCTAAAATGCTATTGTCAATTTTTCTATTAAAAACATAAATTGATGTAACATGATTTTGTTGATGAGAAAAAAAATTATTTGTCTCCAAAACTTCAAGTGCACTTCATTTCCAAAATAAAAATCAGTTAATTTGATATATGGTCATAACTAGAGGACCTCCTTATTATGAAGGCTCTTCCTTTCTTTTGAGTGACTCTATTATTCTTACACCAAGGAATTCCAATAATTAAAGGATAAATGAAGGGTTGTTTTAAAAATTAATTATTTTAGTTAATTTTTTAATTTTTTTATAAAAAATATACACAAAGTGGAGAGAAGAGTAGATTTTTTTCTAGTAATTTTTTTACTTTTTAACTATTTTAACTTATTGTAAAAAACAAGCCTATATAAAAAAGTAAAATACACATACTAATTTCTTTTAAAATTTGAAAAAAAAAATGTATATTAAATTTTATGATTTGATATTGATTTATCTCTTTTTTAATATCAACAGTGTCAATATCAATAGTTAAATTAAATTTTTACCCATATGATTTATTTTTCCAAAAGGCCACTTTGTATAAAACATAATTTAATTAAATTAATTAATTTTTTAAAAGTAGCTATCAATGGTAAACAAGTAACTTTATTTTATTCATTAAAGTAATTTTATATGTTTTGTTTTGTTGAAAACAAAAAGACAAAAATAAAATTTGAAGTTTATTAAATAAAGTAATGAATTCTATTTTATTTATAAAATGTTTGTGAATGCTAGGGGTTTAGTATACAAACTGCCAAATCAATTTGATTATTAATCTAAAATTTTTCAGGGAGGAAAAGATTATTACAAAATTTGACAAAATGACAATTTATTAATCCAAATCTTTTCCTCCAAGAATGACAACAAATCTTTTCCTCCAAGAAATTAAAAAACAAAAAAATAAAAGAAAATGCAAGTATATGTATATCCCACCCTCTTCACCTTCACCCTCAGCACAAACAACAACAATCATGTCTCTCAAAACAGCACTGATCAGCTACTTCACCTTCTTCGTAGTCTTTGTGGACCCTACTTTGGCTTCAAAGCACCACGTCATCAACTTCCGATCACCTACCCTCTACCCGGAGTCCCTCACGTGGGACCCATCTGCCGACCACTTCATCGTCGGCTCCCACCGCCACCGCATTCTCGTCTCCGTCTCCTCCGCCGCCGCCGTCGACACCCTCATCTCCGACCTCTCCTTGCCCCCCAACACCACCATCCTCGGCGTCTCCCTCGACCACCACCGCCGCCGCCTCCTCGCCGTCGTCCACTCCACTCCCCCACTCCCCATCTTCAACGCCCTCGCCGCCTACGACCTCCGCTCCCCCCACCGCCGCCGCCTCTTCCTCGCCCCACTCCACGACCCCACCGCCGACCGACCCATCGCGAACGACGTCGCTTTCGACTTCTCCGGCAACGCCTACGTCACCAACTCCGTCGGAAACTTCATCTGGAAAGTCACCCCCGACGGCGAGCCCTCCGTCTTCTCCAGATCTCCGGCGTTCACGTCCCACCCCGTTGACCAAAGCCTTCCTCACAGCTTCTGCGGCCTAAACGGTGTCGTTTACATCGGAAACGGCTACCTCCTCGTCGTCCAATCAAACACCGGCAAAATGTTCAAAGTGAATGCCGATGACGGAACCGCACAGACGGTAACCTTAGACAAGGACTTAACGGCGGCTGACGGAATCGCCGTTAGACGTGACGGCGTTGTGGTTGTGGTGTCTCAGCACAAGGCGTATTTTATCAAGAGCGAGAGTGGTGGGAGGAGCTATTTGCACACACCATACACTCTCTCCACACACACTTAATGAGAGAGTGTGTTGGAGAGAGGTGTGTGTGGAGGATGTGTAAAGAGAGAGATATGTGTGTGTAAATAGATACTCCCGAGAGTGGTTGGGCGGAGGGGGTGGTGTTTGACGAAACTGCCCTCGAGGCTGAGAGGTTTGCGACTTCGGTGGCTATAGGGAGGGACGAGAGGGTATATGTGTTATATGGGCATGTGGACGAGGGTATTTCGGGAAATTGGTCGAGAGACGTGTTTGGTATAGCGGAGAGAGAGTCGGAGAAGGAAAGTAAGCAAGACTCTGTTTGGATGTACGTTTTGATTGGGTTGGGTTTGGCTTATTTCTGCTTCTGGAGATTTCAAATGCGCCAGCTTGTCACAAACATGAACAAAAAGACTGCTTGATTTTGTTTCTTATTATTATTATTATTTTTATACTTATTTTTTTGCCTCTTTTTTTTTTTTTTGAAGTAATAAACATTTTATGTAAAATTTAATCCTCCACGAATAAAAATGACAATAATGAATATTATTTGATAGTTTGGATGTTTTTGTTGAGAGGGTCTTGCCAGGGAAAAGCTTTTTATAATAGAAACTCTATTTAGTGCCTGTTTGGAAAGTGGATTTGGAGGTTTTTTTGGCGTCACAAAAAATAAAATAGATTTTTATTTCAATAAGATAAAACATCATATCCAATCTATAATCATTACATTTTTTCTCTTACAAAAAAAGTCAAAAAAGTCAAAAGTCTTTCCCAAACTAAGTCTTTTAGCCCTATACTAAAATAGTCAAAAAAGTCAAAAAGCCAATCTACTTCCCAAACCAAGCCTTAAAATAATTTTTCTGCACTTTGTACTCGTTCTTTTGCTTTTTATTTGGTTATATTTATTTAATCATAATAATTAAAGTTACTAAATATATTAGAACATGGACAAATTGAAAATTAGAGCAAGGTTGAGATGATTAATTAATAATTATTTTTAAATTTTTCATGTCATTATTTTGTGACCACAAGAGAACTCAACAGCTAAAGGGTACTTCCAATGTTTATTTTCTTTTAATTTCAGTTGGGCTGAATCCCATATCCAATAAAAAAGGCAATTAGAAACTGCATACCCCCTCAATCTGCCTTTAAGTTAGATTGGGCTGCCAGAACATTGCAGCCCAAATCCAGTAGTCAATATATACTAAAGGATATATGGAGTTTTGAAATCAAATTAAATGGAGTTGAATTGAATAAAAAGTTTTATTTAAATTTGATTTAAAATTTAATGATTTTATAATATGATTTCAAGGCAATCTAAATCGAACTTAAATCAAGTTGTTATTAACTAAGCTCAAGTAGTTTGTTTTTTTATAACCTATCTAACTAAGTTGAATAGTAAACATCCTAAAATCTTTCTAATTGTTTCCTATTAGTGATTTTATCAGGAAATTTATTTATTTTTTTTCGATAATATGACTTTGCATTTTTATTGTTCCTCCTTTGATTTTAAGTTCTAAAAATTCTATTTCATTTTGTGTATACACACATTTCTTTTCACCTAATATTATTCCATGTTTTTCACTTTTTTCTGTTATTATTTTAATATCTATTCTATATTGTTCTATGGATCTGGAAAAAAATAAAATAAAATAAAATATCATCTATATATACAAGACAAATATTATTCAATTATTTAAAGATGTTATCAATTCTTCTTTAAAATATTTGAGATGCATTTTTTAACCCCGAATGGCATTACAAGCCATTCATAATGTCCTTGTGGTGCACTAAAGGCTGTTAGTGGGATGCTGTCTTTATCCATTTTTATTTGCCAGTATCCACTTTTATAGTCCATTTTGGAGAACCAGGAGACCTCCTGTATTCTGTTGAGAAGGACTTGCTTATTCGGAATAAAATAACCATCTCTTTTAGTATTGTCATTTAATTTTTTATAATTTATTACCATTCTAGCCTTTCCTTTTTTAACCTTAGCATGATTTCTGACTATAAATGTTGGACTAGTATGTGGACTTTCACTATCTCTAATTAATCCTTTTCGTTTTAGATCTTCTATCTCTTTTCTGAATTTCTCTATATCATTATAAGTATATACCATTAGTTTTATTCTAATTATTTTATTAGGATCAATTAAGTTTATTGTAGCTATACTTTTACCTTTATGCCAAAATTTTAAGGGATCTTTACTATATAAATTTTTGCATCTTTTCTTTTTGAATTTCTTCTTGAATACTAATTTCTTTAATACTTAGTGCAGTTTTGAGCCCAGTTGGAGAGATTACCTCCTCACCACGCTTGCTACGTACGAAGTCAATATTGTGATGTGTAATAGTTGTTTTTAGTTTTAAGACTTCAACTGGCTTATTGTTATTTGTAAATATAACAGAGTGTAATGTTTGTGTACAAGGGCAGTATAATCTTTGAAAATTATTGCCTATAATTACATCATGTGATGGTTGATTGGTTGCCCAAAGTTTAGGGATGGATAAAGGCAACTGAATTAATTTGGATAACTAAATTTTCTATAGCATCAGTATGTATCATCGTACTATTGTTAGTTATTTGAACTATTAATGGTGGATTTTGCTTTTTCCATATACATTCGGGAAAGAGTTTCCTTTTCCCAAAACATACTGAGCATCCACTATCTAAGTAAGCACATAGTTCGTAGGTATTAAATCCTTTTATGTGTATTTTTATTGGTATATATATACTATTAACATTAGTGTATGATAATGACATTTTATTTTCTTCATTCTTTTTTGTTATATCATTTTACAAATGTGTCGTATTCTTTTTGTACCTCTTCTTCATCGTCTTTTGTCCATGCCATAAGATTCTCCTCATCTTCATATACTGGCACACTGGTAGTTCTATATCCTATTATTTTTTTGTCAATTGAACTTCTTCCAAATTGTATACTAGAATTATCTATAGAGTGCCTTCTTGACGATATGCTTAAGTTATCCATTTCATCATTATTTTCTATTGTGCTAGGAGTTTCTATTTTAATATTTTTGGTATTTTTTATTTTAATTATATTTTTTCTTTTTGTAATATTTTTAGGATTATTAAAACTTGCTATCCATTGATTATCTAACTTGATCTCATTAGGATTTATTTTTTTAGGTGTAATTCTATCTATTGTTATTCCATTGGTAGGCTCAAATTTATTTGCTTCTATAATTTTATGCTGCATTTTAGGATCTATGGTATTATCTAACTTGTATATTATTTTCCAAAATATCCTTAATGGATTGGTGGTTTCATGCATATCGATTCCTATGGTTTTTATTTTTAGAGTTAAAAATTTATTTATGAATCTATCTTTTAAGATAATATAATATCCTGGTCTGCAATTAAAACGTAATGGTCCTCCACATAGATTACTTTTTATTCCACTGATTATGGATCTTCCAAACTTTCGTTGTCTAATATCACACAAAAATGCATATCTATCTATCTATCTATCTATATCTTGTCCTTTGTCAAATAACGGTGTTATTTGTATTTGTACACTTCCTATATGCATATATTTATATTTATTATTATTTAATATATTTTCATAATTTATTAAATTTATTTCTCCTACCTCACTACAAAAAAATCAAGTTTTAGCAGCGTTTTTTTATTGCAGCGGCCCAAAAAATGCTGCTATAAATGGGCTATTGTGATGGTTGTTGACCGCCATTAAAAATAAAACTTTTAGCCGCATTTTTTTCTTAAAGCGTTGTCATATATTTTTTTGCACTGATGGTTTGAACACAACCGCTACAATAAACCAAGCAAAATAAAGGCGCCAAACAAATTCTAATTTCGTGCTTATCATTTTTTATTTTTTTTTGGTGAATAACATATCAGAATCAATCCCAAAAAAATCCTTCAACTCCTTGATTTCAATTTTGTGCCCTAGTTTATCAACACTTATTTCACAAAGTATTTCTGTTTCTCTTTCTTTACCCCTGTCGTTCGTCTAGTCTCTCGGTTTCTCTCTCTACCCCTCTCTCTTTCTTCTAGTCTCTCAGTTTCTCTTTTTCTGCTTTCACTGTCTTCGGACAAGTTTGGGTCCTTGCCATTCCATTCATATTGCTTCAAATAGCTCAAAAATTTCTCTATTTTGAAGGAATTCATGAACATCTTCAATGATTTTGATTTGGGAAAGGAATTTAGGAAATAGATTGATTAACTGTATTCTGATTTTGATATTCACACACACACACACACACATATATATATATATATATATATATTTGATCATCTATGATATTCATATTTTAATCAATACAATTAGTGAAGTGAAATCTCATGCTTCTAATTATGAATATCAATAAGGAATCATTATGTATGCTAGGTATTTGACAAAATGCCAAAATGGGGTAAGAGGACCTACCCTTTTCTTTATTGGTTTGTTTTGTTTGTTTTTGTTGAGAAAATTGTTGTCCATGAATTTTATGCACAGTTTGTAATGTTTTATTGGCTTAATAATGTGATTAAAGGAAATTCAACATTTGTGTATGCCATTTTTTTTTTTTTTTGTTGAAACTAAAGACACATTTCTTGAAGGACATTACCAGCCATTCCCATATCACTGAAGGCCTCTAGTGCTTCCAATATATGGATTCTCTGCATTACATAAAAAATGTATCAGCATTTACTTGAAACTAACATGAACATGTATACATCTACCTTCTTAAGCTTTAATAGCCAAACTGAAACAACAAAAAGTACTAGACATTTTCATAATATAGCATTCAAAAATCAAATTATGACATTCATTTTCTGCTGTCTAGGACCTACATACAAACATTACAAGTCAAAACATTTTTATTGAATTACAAGTATCCAAGCCTATGCTCCTCAAAGCATTTGACGTAAGGAGCATTGTGGCAGTAGTTTCAATTGCAGACATAAAGTCCATGTGCATCCCTTTCAGCAAGAGGAAAATAAAGGGAATAGAGAAAAATTTATATATTAGTTGCCAACCTAATACATGCTAAGAAATATATACAAGCCATCCTAAGAAATATTTAAGATTTTTTAGCCTTTTAGGGTATGTTTCCTTTTCACATATAAGAAGATCAGAAATTTCTTTAGAACCAATCTCAGATTATTTTCAAAAATTTACATAAAGATCAAAAGTCCATGTTAAAACCACCAAATATTGTAACACATACCCCTTTTTGTGTATGTTCAATACAGTCCCTACAACAGTGCCAACCCATGCAAGCTGCTCATAGGACACCTCCAATATTTAAGATCTCAAAAACAATGCCCAATTAGTACACGTTAATATGTGTTTGGGAGGAAAAAAATTGAGTACACACCTAACCTTTGGCATAATGCACAAAGTGGTGCCCCCAAGACTTGAACCCATAACCTCAAGGTTATTGGGCCAAGTATTAACCATTGAACCAATGGTCATCCCTAATATTTAAGATCTCAAAAAAAAAAAAAAAAAAAAAGAAGGGAATATAGAAAATATATATCTATATATATATCTATTAGTTGCCAACCTAATACATGCTAAGAAATATATATAGGCCATCCTAAGAAATATATTTTAGCCTTTTAGGGTATGTTTCCTTTTTACATATAAGAAGTTCAAAAATTTCTTTAGAACCAGTCTTAGATTATTTTCTAAACATGTTGAAGCCAAAAAAAAGTACTTCAGAGCACAAACACATTGGGGACTAAATCTTACCATCTATCTATGTGCATGCACAAACACACCATTGCTATTATGTTTTAGTGCTGGAATGGAACTTTTTGTGACTGAATTTATTGTTGGAACAGAGGAGAAACATGGCTTGCTTTTATTTTACTGCTATATTTGGCTGGACTTGATTGAGTTTGCCCCCACCTTTCATTGATGTATTGTCGCTATAATTGTAAGCTTATGATTTATCAATAATGATCCCTTTCTTTTGCTGATTTAAAAAAAAAATGCTCATTTAATTTGATTAATATGTTAGTTTTTGATTAATTACATCTATACATAAATATACATATATATATATATATATATGAGAATTAGGCAAAGAAATGCACAAATTATGTTTATATTATTGTATTGATAATTCTAAGAATGTTCATAACATGAAAAAACAAATACTTGTATCTAAATGATGTATTAATTTATCATATGTTATCATTTTCTAAATTTATCATACACATGTGAATTTTATTATATAAATTAGGCGACAGATAGATCTAGTGGCATTCCGGACCAGGCTTTTCCACAAACACATCAGAGATCCTCTTTTGTGAGTCATGAAATGCAACCTTTTAATCAGGGTAAGTATTTCACTTATTTATATTTTTTATGGAATAGAAAAATCAATATTTTCCTCTTTTTTAATGTCATTTTCATGTTTCAAGTAAGTCATAATTACAAATTTTAATATCAACATCAAACTCTAATATGAAATAAAAAAATAGACCCTTGGATGTTGTTGTTGGTTGGTTGATTAGTGGCTGCTACAACATCCAAAGCAATCTTCAAGCTACATCTTTAGCCCCTTCCCTGCAGCTACTAAGTATCAAGTGATGCCCACACACCTATTATTCATACATGCTTTGTCCTGTACAGAATATTGCACCCCTTTCAGATTGTATTTGCTTCAAATTGCTATCATTACTTTGACCAATTCTTTTAATTCATCCCAATCTACTTGCTTACCATTGAATAGGCAGTCATTTCTAGCCCCCAAATTGACCACATCACTATTAAGGGAACTAGTTTCCAAATTTTGAGAACCAGTTTTTTAAATTTGGTACCTGCCTACCATTGAAGAAGCCCCTTTACAACAATGCTTTATATATATATATATATATATTATCAGGTAAAAAAGAACTTTAATGATGAGAAAATCATATATAACATATGTTAGTATATCAATAAAGGGGAAGGAGTGTACAGAGCATCAATGTAAGCCAACATTATGCCAACTAAATTGACACCACGAGGCCTACTCAATCATTTGTTAGCACCCTTCAACGTTTGTAAGACACCAACAACAGCCACCAAAAAATAGGGAAATAAAACAGAGCTGCCACCATCAATGGAGCTTGCACAGCTAGTACTAACCTATCTATCTATATATGCATTATAGCTTGTTGATTCTATCTGTTACTATATAAAGTTTGGTTCTTGGTAGTGTTGAATCAATTGTTATGTAGTTATGAAGGGTTATCTTAATTTTTTTGGTTAATTCTATTATTGATATTGCTTTTATAAATGTTTGAATAATCAGAATCATCCATATGTTCTAGTTCGTTCTTAAATTGAACATAAAATGTGAATCTATTGTGGCTGCTTATGTTTCTAAATCTATTTAGTCATGCCTTTAAGACCATAACTCTAAATTTATTGTAAAATAATTAATCCCTAAAAGATCAATCTTAGTTTAGTACTTAAATTAGAGTGGAATTTGTGTCCAGAATTGGTTTCTTCTGTTATAGTATTCTACATTTTTTCTTTTCAATATTGTGTACAGAGTTGTGTTGAAGTTTGTATTATTCTCATGCAATCGGTATTAGGATTTTCAAAATGGTCCTTGATGTAACTAGCTTGTCTATGTGATCTAACTGAGTAATTTCTAAATTGTTAGCTCTGCATGACTTAAGTAAATAAATATAAAGTAATTGGTGAGAGTTTGGAGAACTTCATGAGTGTCAAGTGAAAGAGATCTGGAGTAATGCTCCAAGACCAACAAATAATCACTCATCTATGTTGTATTATGTGATTTATAGATTTTTAAATCGAAAATGATATTTACGCTCATTCAATCATTTTTATTGCAGGAAACAAAGACAATATGAAAGCATCAAAATGGAAGTTGTTTTTCATTGCAGGAAATAGAACAATATGAAAGCATCAAAATGGACTTCATTTCTCGATTTGAACATTTTTCATAAACACTACAACAAAACTAACTATTTACGGCATCATGTTTACGACATGCATTAAATGCATGTCGTAGTTAGTATATTCTACGGCATTTTTTTTTGTAAGCCGTTAATGTTTTGTCAATAACAGCATACATACCATGTAAGTCGTTGATTCATATATTTATAGCATACAAAAGTATGCCGTAAAAAATGTATGTTTTTACGACTTACAAAAATATGTCGTAAAATATTTGCATTTAAGACGACATACATTGCATGTTGTAAAATATTATAACTTTACACGGCATACATTAATATGTCGTGAAAACTTCTGCAAAAAAAAAAAAAAAAATAATCAGAATTTTTTTTATGGCATGCAAAAGCATGCCGTAAAAAATGTATATTTTCACGGCATACAAAAATATGTCATAAAATATTTGTACTTAAGATGACATATATTGCATGTCGTAAACTATTTTAACTTTACACGGCATGCATTAGCATGCCGTGAAAACATATATTTATGGCATGCAAAAATATGTCATAAAATAATTACACCTAAGACAACATATATTTCATATCGTAAATTATTTTAATTTTACACAGCATGCATTAGCATGCCGTGAAAACTTCTACTAAAAAATATTTTAATCCGATTTTTTATGACATACAAAAGTATGCCGTAAAAAAAAAATATATATTTTTACAGCATACAAATATTTTCATTTAAGACGACATATATTTTATGTTGTAAAATATTATATCCTTCCACGACATACATTAGCATGTCGTGAAAACTTCTACCAAAAAAATTTTCAATCTAATATTTTTTTTTTAACATTGAAAAAAAAAAAAAACTAACAATTTCCAACCCAACCCCTCTCTCTTCTTCACTCTACCTCCTCATCCTCCTCTTTCAAAACCCTAGAAAACGAAACAGACCTTCAAATCCCTTGATAGATCTTCATACATTGCTTGCATTTGAGATGAAAGTCACACAGATTTTGCATTCATACGTCTCTCACTCTCTCTCTCTCTCTCTCTCTCTCTCTCTCTTCATCGGCGTTTCACACAAACGCACGAACACCACCACCGACCACGACCAACCGCTGTCACTCCGAGCTTGGAGTTCAATTCTGATTGTAAACCCCATCCACGGATTCGATTAATTCGGTGTTTGCATATCTATTCGATTAATTCGATTCTAAGCCTTGAATTTATGTGTTCCAATTCTCCTCTCTCATCTCTCTTTGATTTTGATTTCTAGGGTTTCCTGCCCTTAGTGAATGTGTTTTCACTTCTGTGATTGCTCGTTTTGGGATTGAACAAAAAGGTCCTCTTCGCGATCGCTTCAGTCAATGTCTACTTCGCAGAACGTTTTCACGGTACCTTCTCTCTCTCTAGCTCCTATTTGTGTTTAATTGGACGTATTGGATAAGAGTGAATTAGAATCTATCATACTTGAATTCTGAAATTGTGAATTTAATTACAATTTACTTACACATGTACCTCAAGAGTTTACTTACACATGTACAGAGTGTAATTTGCATACAATGAGAAATTGTCACAAGTCTTTTGCAAATTAGCTATGTTTTGATCCATTAGTCAATTAATTAGATTCTTTCTATCAGAGAGAGATAGTTCAAGTTGGTAAATTCTTCGATCTTTTATTTTTTATTTTTTATTTTTGATTGAGAAAATGATGTTGTAATTAATCAGATACACAGAGCTCATGAACCCGAAGCTCAGGTTTGGCAAACTTGATAGAGTATGCCCAACTAGCTGAGGTGAGTTGAGAGCAAAACAAAATTAGAAGCAATCCCCAACCATCACTTTCAGCCTTGAATAATCTCAACTTGTCCATTTTATTTTATTATTATTATTTTTTTCGTGATGATAAGTCTTGATCATGTTCTTGTGTCAAAGAAACATGTTTAGTAACCAAATTTTTTATTTTTATATTTTAATAATTTAGTATCTAATTTATTAGACTGATTAATTCAAATATAGCAGGAATCATAAGATGTTGGTTGCAACCATAAATTGGCGAGGATGAAGAATACTTACTAACAGCCAAAAACATCACCCAGAGTGATGGCTTAATGGTGGGGTTCACTAATAAGAGGAGATGAGTTGGACTCTAGAAAAGGATGAGTTGTTATTGGGTAATAAATCACACACGCAATAGTAGAAAGAACCAATTACAATTTCAATGGCAATCCCATTAAAACATTCGGTAGTTATAATATTGAATAGCATCTTCATTGAAGCTACTCTAATGTGAACACAAAAATATTAAATAATCCTATAATATTATGTCATATTGCTTACATTATTATGCTAGTTAATAAAAAATCATATCACATACTAAGTTTGGGTTAATAATTATAACAGTTTGCATTAATTGCCAGCTCATGAGCTGATTTAATTACATTCATGCCTACTTTAATAATACTAGGAAAATGAAAAAGCTTGCTAAAATATAATATATCACTAATGGTGGACGCCACCTGCCAATCCACTTCAGTCCCCTTTGTACTGTAGTAACCTTTCCAAAACTTGACAATCCGTCTTTATAGTGACCTTTAGTAACTGTTGCCCAACCGCCCATCGAATAGCTTCTAAGCATGCTTTAGTTTCAGCCATCAATGGAGATGGTGAAGACTAAATTGCCATTTCTCTATGGGCTACTTCTTGATTGTTGTCATTTAAACAAATCCAAGCTGCTCCTGCAATCAACTCATTTGATCCCCAAGACCCATCAAGCATGAGTGTGAATCATACAGAGAATTGGGTAGTCTTAGACAACCCCCAAATGAAATTACAAGCCTGCTAATCGTGGACATAGTTGGGGCTTCTTGTGAAGCGCCTAATTCTGTTTGGCCCTCTTTTGCTTTGTTTGTGCTTTTCCTGTGGTCTTTGAACTCTTTCCTTTGAATCAAAAAACAAAAAAAATAGACGGGTAGACGTTGCCCTTGAAGTCTTGCATTGTCCTAAAATTAAACACTACAGGATATCAGTTTTGGTTGGCCCTTTTTTGTCAGTCTTGTACTATTGTTTAGCTTCAACATCTGAAGATATATTTTGATACTTCACAAGTCCTTAATCTTTAGTTTAGCTCATTTCTTTCCTTTCATATCTTATTGTAATTAGTACGAGAGCTTGTAAAAGCAAGGCCAAGTTTGTATATATAGTATGTTTGCGAGTTTTCGGGTTCAAGTACTAATTGAAAGGGGAAATGTAATGTATACAAATTTTCTGCGAATATCAAAAATTTTATTTGAAATCCGAAGCATATTATATCATTGCTTGCATGCTGTATGTTTTTCTTATATGTGAGCATACAACTCAACATATCTGTACACCCTATGATTGTGCTTTCAATGGAGCTCAACCAAGGTTACATGACTTATGTGAGCTGATTAAAGTAAGAATAGCACTTTAAGTGAAGGCTGCATCAGCAAATGGAGTCAGTCTCAGTCAATAATCTGATCTTCAATTTGCAGCAGTGTAGGCATGGTGCTGGCTGGGGCTTGAGACTTTGCTCTGTTCCTCCTCCAATTCTGGTTTTTCTGCTTTGCTGTGGGTATATGCACATGATTGGACAGGCATAGGGTGCCAACATAGATGGAATGCTATGCTTTTGACAATGATGCAGAATTTGTTCCCACTCCTTGTATGTTCTTGCTTTGCTTTTGATTAATATAATTTCTTTTTCCTCTGGCTGATCCAAAAAAAATAAAAAAATAAAAGAACACAGTTTTCTATGGCAGTAAAAGATTATACCAACTGAGTAGTTCTTTAGTTATTATCTCTAATTTTTGTTTAGCTTGATGTAGTTCTTTAGTTATTACCTCTGGTGATACGCATTTAGGAGGAGATGACTTTGACAAGGTCTGAACGAGGATTATAGTTAATTTATAGCATTTGTTCCTACTTTATATTGTTTGATTAGTTCTGGTTTAACAATTATTGATCAGTCGCTTGTAATAAGCCTGATGCACTCAAAGTGCTGCCTTATGAGAATAGTTTCTAACTCCGTGTTTTCTTTTGTTAATGCTGCTTATTCTTATTGGCTCAGGTGCCATTCCTAGCCACTGCTGGGTCAAGAACCCGTGGCGATCTATAATCATGGGTACTGGTAATACTTCTATAATTTTTCCTCTCTGCTTATCTTTTTCTGTTAATCCATTCATATTTTCATCTTTTTTAGTAGTTAGCAATATTCTTGATAATTTTTTTTATTTTTATTTTTTACAGCAATATTATGTATCCAGAAAAGTGATTTGGTGTTTGTTTTCCATTTAAATCTGTGGACAGATTCATCTTGACAAAAGGGTTCCCACTGGTGCTGGTCTTGGCGGTGGAAGCAGCAATGTTGCAACTGCTCTATGGGCAGCGAATCAGTTCCGTGGTTGTCTTGCTACAGAAAAGGAACTCCAAGAATGGTCAAGTGAGATTGTCTTGCATGTACAAACACATATTTGAGCACCATAAAGTCTAAGAACCCATAATACTTCACCAGACACTTGATGTGGCTTAGATTTAATTCTTGTATAGTGGTAAACCATACTTGAAATGAATATCAACCATTCAATACTTATTCTGATTAAATTTTTTGGGTACCTAGCAGTTGCTGTTTTAGATTTAGTTCAGGTGTTTGCTATTATTTTTATTTACAGAGTTTTCGAGGAACTCCGCAAGGAGTTAATCTTTCCTTTGTAAATGGTGGCCTGACTGGTGGAGCAGAAACTTTACACCAAGTTGAAGCCAAATACCCAGCTTTGCTTTTCAAGCAGTAACTTACAAATGCTTCAGAAGCGGTGGTATAGGTGCGTGACTTGAGCAGCAACTGATGCTTATCATCAGTGCTGTACTAACAAGTCGAGCAATCTTCCAGAGGATGAAAAATTACACTGTAAGTTTGGGTTCTGATCATGAAGTTGTCTGACACCTAAATTTAGCAGAGTACAAGTTATTTTTTTAGTTGGGTTGCATCCAAGTGTACAATACATCCATTACTTGTACAAATGCTGCTATGATTATTTAATTGACTAATTTTTTTTTATGCTTTGGGTGTTCATGGTGCAGATATATGCGGTTTCTATTACCATTCGTATTGTGGTAAGTGTTTTAATTTAGGATGATAACTGAAACTCTTTTAAAAAAATTATTTGCACTTTTACTAGCATAATTACATATTTTTTGATAGGATCCTCTTGTCATGGCTTGTGGTCTTCCTTGTACCTAATTCTCTTTTATCTCTGTTTTGACAGCTTGGTTTTATGTTGCTCGCCCTCATATGGAGGTTTGATTTCCCACCCTTCATGGTGCTGATCATTGCCATCCTCAATGATGGTTTGTATTTTGTCACACTTCACTTACCTTTTCTACATGTAGATTCATGCATATTTCTTCTCATTTTCTTGTCATTAGCCTCGATTTGTGTGTGTGTGTGTGGTTCTAAATACATACTATCTATATGGCATGCCAGGTACCATCATGACAATATCAAAGGATAGGGTGAAACCATCTCCTCAGCCTGATAGCTGGAAGCTGGCAGAAATTTTTGTAACTGGAGTCATTCTTGGTGGTTACTTGGCCATGATGACAGTCATTTTCTTCTGGGCAGCATACAAGAAATTTTTATTTGTGTCTATATTTTTGTATTTGGTGATTTAATTTTAATTTCATTTATACAGGAAAGTGCTGTAGCGGGGAAGACTGATGATGCAGATATCAAGTCTGAAATACAACCGTAGTGTATACAATGGGACCACCACTTTATATAGTAAGACTAAAACACTAAAGTATTACACCAAACATTCATTTTACCTTATTTATTTATCATTGTCTTTAACTATCAGCTTGATATGATAGAAGTTGAGAATAAAAATTAGTATGCAGTTTGTGAATCTTATGATTTGGATATTTTTTAAATGTAGTTATACTTTTTGGATGTTTAAAGTCGTATTTTAGAGATTAGTGAATCTTATGATTTGGATATTTTTTTTGATTTGTATGTTTGAGGTTGTTATCAGCTTGATATGATAGAAGTTGAGGATAAAAGTTAGTATGCAGTTTGTTTGGTGTATGGATATTAGATTTTTTTGCTTACTTCATAGTTGCTGCTTCTGCTTGGTTTGTAACAGGTTGCATTTTATAAGCTATTGTTTACATACAGTTAGGCAAGGTCATGTTCCTATATATATATATATATATTATATTAAAAACAACTTTCTACGGCATGCAAAATTATGCCGTGAAAAGTGTAATGATTTATGGCATGTAAGAAAATGTCGTAGAAGATTATATACGGCATACAAGGCATGTCATAAATATATTAAAAATGACCTTCTACGGCATACAAAATTATGTCGTGAAAAGTGATGATTTATGACATGCAAGAAAATGTCGTAAAATACTATATACGGCATACAAAGTATGCCATAAATATATTAAAAATAATCTTCTACGGCATGCAAAATTATGTCATGGAAAGTATGATGATTTATGACATGATAAAAATGTCGTAAAAAGTTATATACGACATACAAAGTATGTCATTAATGTTTAATTTATTACTTTTTACAACTTTACCTGCATGTCGTAAATGACGCTCAACTTTCCACGGCATGTCATATAACAGCATTTGTGTGCATGCCGTGAAAGAGTTTTTACGGCATGCATTGCAAGCCGTAAAAAGTCAATTTTGTTGTAGTGAAAGGTCTTTATAAAATGGCATCATGAGCAATACTTTTTAAGTACTATTGTCATGTGACAACTTTATATGTACCTTTTGGATTATGGTGTAGCTATTAGTTTGCTAGAAACATTTGATCTATTTTGATATGGCAAACTTATGTAATGAACCTTTTCATTAAGGTGCATTGAATATTTTGAGATTATGAAAATACCAACTCTTTTACCTTTTAGAATTATTGAGTATTGAGCCATTAGAATAACATACGGCATTTATAGATATATAATGGTGATTATGTAAGCAGGGATAAGTAGGAGACAATAATTAATGGTTAGCAAATCATTGAAAATTTCAAGCTATATATTATTGGTAATTGAATAGTAAAACATAGCCTATAATTGCGATTAATAACTGTCACTACAAATAAAATTCAAAAAAATTCTATGGCTATAGCGACAATGTAAAACTGATGGAATAAAGTCAAAATATAGTAGCGGTTGACAAAATATCACAACAGCGAATGTTGTAGCAGCAGTCAAACCGTCGCTATAAAGGTATATAAGCAATGGGTAAATTTTAGATATAGTGACGTTTACAACTGTCGCTACATCAAACGTCGCAAGAAAAATATTTATACCAGCGGTTGAGAAAAGTGTCACAATAAACCTATGTCGACGGGGCTATTGCGGAAGTTTGGCCGTCGCTATTCAAATCGTTGGTAAAATTGTACAACCTTTTAGCGACGCTTTTTATTACTTTTAGCGGCGGTTTTGGCTGCTACTATATGTCAATTATTTTGTAGTGTCTCCTTCCATCCTTCCACATATATATTTACTTTTTAATTTGAATATTGATTTCTGATATATTTCATCCTTTCGTATTATTGGTAATATCCAATCTTTTTCAAATTTTTTTTCTTGAGAATTTTCTATGAAAAATTGTTTTCCTCTTAAGTTTTCTATACTTATTTTTTCTGTCATCATAAAATTTGACTTATCCTCGGTGTCGCTATAGCCTTCATCTTCTATTTCTATTTCTTCTTAAATTAATTATATTATTCCTTTATTATTTTCTAAAGCTAATTCTAAAGCTTCTTCTTCTTCTAATTCCACATAATCCAGACTTCCTAAGGCTTCTATTATTTTATTATTCTTTTTATTTCTACATTGATTAGCAAAGTGACCCATTTCTCCACATGCCCAACATTTATAGGTCTTTTCTCCTTCTAGACAATAATTATTATTTTTTTTTTCTAAAAAACCTTCTTTTTTGTTGAAATTATAGGGTTTTTTTTATTATAATATTTTCTTTTATATTTTTCTCTTCTTTGCTTATTAAAACTTTTTCTTTTATAAAATGTTTTCTTTTTCTTATTATATGATTTTCTTCTTGAAGGCTCACATCCCCATGAATTAGATGTTTGGCACCAATGTAAATATTGTTTTTTCATTTTTCTTCTTTGCTTCATTTCATTCATTCACGCTCTACCCATTCTCTTAGATATTTAATTCTATGACCGAAGGTGTCATTTGTGGCATCTCTTAATTCTTTTAACAATTGTTTGTATTTTTCTTCTATATTAACATTTATAGGATATGGTAATTTATGAAAAAACATGGTTAAATGAATTTTATTTCTACCTATTTTATAATAATAATAGGAGTATTCACATATATGATTTTCTATATATTCCATATTCCATATTTCTATGTTACTTAATTTCCTGACCCATTCTTTTTTTTTTTTTTAATTTATTTTTATATCTTCATTCCAGTCTTTTCCTACAAATTTTTCTTCAATATATTTTACAAATATGTTTAACATACCTTCAGGGGCAGTTTTTTTTGTTAATTTTTTTTTTTATCACTTTCTCTTAGATTGTCATACCAGCTTGCTACTATACCTGTAAGGCTATGTTCAATATAATTTAGAAAACTTTGCACGCTGCAACTGCTGCTATGGATATTTAAGACATGGTGTATGCCTCTCTTCCATTGTTTTATTACCTCACTTGTATTTATAGCACAATCAATATCTAACAAATACCCTGTATTACTTATTGGCTTTAGTAGTACCTCCCGTAAGAATGCTTCCTTCCTAGGGATAAAATCAACATAATTTGATGTTCCTTGGCAAAAGACCCTCTATTTAGATAACTATAATGTCCCTTTCTTCTTCTATATTCGTAATTTCTGGTATTATTTTCTAGCTGTTGTATGGTAAAATTTCTAAAATCTGGATGATTTGGATTAGGTGGGGTAGACGAGCTATTTCCTTCTTGTTTTACAACTGCCATATCCATATCATTAATGTTATTAGTTTCTTCTTCTAAGGAAATATCTTTTTCTATGTCTTCGAAATTTTCTAGTACATTATTTTCTTTTTCTACGTCATTATTTCCCATTACTTGTTCTAATTCTTCAAGAGGAATGTGTTCCATTTCCCCCAAGCTGATTAATCCTAATTGTTCATAGATTTTTTCTTCTAATTCTATTATTTCATTATTTATTTCTTCTATTGTTTCGTCATATAGCGACCCCGGTTTTGACCCGACATTTTTTTATGTTCCAGACTTGGATTTCATGGTTCAATGTTATTGTTCTTCTCTTACTCCCCTTGTTGTTCCTTGGATTGGCCATTTGGATTGTAGTTATGTGTTTGGAACAGGTTGGTTGCTTGTTTTTCCAAACCTTTGTTGCCCAGATTTTTGCTCCTCCACTCGAGCGGGCTTTGTAATTTTTGCTCCTTCATTTGAACAGCCATTATCGCGCTCAAGCGGGTTTTGCAAACTCTTAGTATTTTTGCAAACCTACAAATACTGGCGAGTGTATTCTACGCTCGAGCGTCCAATCTTGCGTTCGAGCGATGTCCTTCATCTGCAAAACTTCTAAAAGTGTGTATTTGACGCTCGAGCGTCACTTCTTACGCTCGAGCGAAACAATGTGTTTGACGCTCAAGCGTCATTTTTCATGCTCGAGCAGACTGCGTATATAACAGATCGCGAGGATGACTTTTTCATCACTTTTTTTAATCCTCTCTCTTTCTCTCTAAAACCTTCCAAAAACCTAGATCTAGAGTTTCTCTCTCTAAAACTCATCATCTCTCTACTAGTTCACCTAGATCCATTGGGATCTTCACCCTAGTGCCTTTGAGAAAAAGGTAGAGCACCTCAAGAGCTTTATTTTGATCAGAGTAGAAGTTGGTTTCAATGTCTTTGAAGTTTCACCTTTGTTGCTTTGGTCTTCTAAACTTCGAGGTAGGGATTTTTCCACACTTTCATATGGTCTTTAGCTTAGTTATTTGTCGTTGTGTAACAATGGTGAGATTTGGGAGTAGTTTGAACAAACCTAGGTATAGCTCGACTTTTTCGCGCCCCCCCTCCCCTTTTGAGAGGTCAAAATAAAGCCCTACAGTTCAGACTCTTGCTGTTCTGAATCTAATCTCACAAGTGTAATGTGAAATTGATAAACACCAAAGAGTCCAAATTCAGCAAATCTTTTGAAAAATTAATTTTGAATAAAAAATAGCCAAAATTAGACTGCTTTGCCAGATAAAGAGTCGCCACCTAAATATTTTTAGAAAATTTAGGAAACCCGTGACTCGTGCCAAAGGCCACGTGTCTGTCATCACCAAAGTTGCCTCAGCTCGGGAACTTAGGTACGAGAGGGGAAGGTCATGAATTGAGCACCCCTGATCGCCCGATCAAACATCGACCTCTGGTAATCATGATATGATTTTTATCAACATTATATGCCTTTGTTCCGATTCATTAGGCTAGCATTTACTATGTGATGCGCACACAAGGCATAGACTAGTTTGCTCAAATTGGAACAATTCAATTTCATGTTTGTTTTTTGAAAAGGGTTTGAATTTGCCACTTAACAAAGTGGGCTTAAAATTTGTGAATTTGCCACTTGACAAAGTGGGCTTAAATGTACATTCATTGAATCATTTCAATTCAAGAAACAAGCCTTCATCCACAGGTATTCAAACAGTTTATCAAGTAAATATTTAGCTTCATGGCAAGCATACTAATCATGGCAATCACTCACACTCATGCAAGTATGCTAAAGCACCAAAAACTCACCTAGTACTCCAAGCCAAAAAAGAAACTAGTTAGAAAAATGCATGTTCCTAACTATGCCAAATGTCTAATGCAACACATACAAAGAATGCAATTACTAGGCTCGACTACTAATATGGCACCTGATTCAATTCAGGGTATGCGGTCTAAGCATGTATTCAAAGAATGTATTTAAACAACAATGCAGTTAGAATGATGAACCGAGCCTCGGTGAATGCAATACAAGATGAATGGATGCAAACATGCAATATGCTAATTGAAACGTGATGCCCTAATCTAACCATCGTAAGCGAATAAATAAAAAGGAGAAAGACGTGGGGTTGGAAGACATATACATTATTACATTTGCGCTCTCACGAAGGAGAGTCCGAATGAATAAACTAGCTAAGCTAAACTACTTAACTAATTATTACAGAACTGAATGAAAATAAATTGATTAACTATTCTAAGCTAATTAAATAAGTACAACGCAAACTAATTAATTAACTACTCTATGCTAATTAATTACAAAGCAAAACTAATTAAACTAGTTAACTAATTAACCAATCTAATTGATTAAATAATTACAACACTTAACTAATTAGCTACAACTAATTAATTACAACAAAACTATAATTAAACACTAATCAAACTAAACAAGTAGTCCCAGGAATGGAGAGATGCATGCATGCTCGATTTCCACCAGAAGAACGTCCACTGTCTGCCTCTAAAAGCCTTTGTTGCACAACACTTACACTAATTTTCCACTTCCAAGTCAACTCTGCCCTGCTTCACAAGCATTTTACTCAAAATTCACTGGTGGTCGGCAGGCTAGAAATGAGGGGTTGTCGGCCACTAGTGGTGGCCTGCCGGCCACTATTGCGGGGTTGCTGGCCACTGGTGGCTTGTTCCTCCTTGCTTCAACAGAGGACAAATAGAGCAAAGAGAGGGTATTCTCACAGGTTGTTTGTATTGTGTATCCCTCCTTATCATCAAGGCATCTCAAAGGAGTGATACACTTACCTCTTTAAACCATCAATCAAGCAACTTCATTGCATGATGGCCAAAGAACCAAGATGTACAAGTTCAATAAATGCACAAACAAGACCAAAAACCTTCACCCTATCATACATGATCAGGGGCAATGGTGACCTTAGAAAATTGGCACATTTAATCACTTTATAAAATGTCCTAATTTTCTTTGTGTTCAAATTAACGTCCTATTTGAATACACCAAAACACAACCAAATGATTATCTTTTACAATTTTAGTTTCCATTTTTATTTACTCAATTTAGATTACCAACCATTCTTTAACCAATTAAGTCCATTGGTGAGTAAGTCCTCTAAAAAAGAAGGAAGTGTCAAACAAGGGGTAGTTTAAGGCAAGAGAGAAGTGTCATGCCGTTGATAATGAACCCTCAAAAGAGGATTAAACCATTAGGCATGGACCTCAATCTCAAGCTTAAACTATCCTAAGGTTGAAACAACCCTCAAAGCAAACAAAAAAGTCAAGAAATGAGGGAGGTTGCAGAGATTATACTTGCTGAAATTAAGTGAGAAAAACACTAAAATATGCAATCAACTCAAACAAGTGGTGTCTAAAGGCCTAAAACACCAAGCTTGTAAGGACACTTACACTAGAAGCATGCAAAACAAGACTCAAATGCAACAATCAGCCAAAAACAAAGTTAAAACAGTCAAAATCAGAGCCTAAAACATGCTGTAATTAAGCTACAAAAGGCTAGAAAATTAAGCTAACACATAGAGCTAACTAGGCTAGCAAACAAGGCACAAGGAGGAGAGGCTAACCCCTCCAATTTTGGACTTCAAAAGTTGATTTTTACCACTAAAAATACTCTGAAATTCAGTGTTCGAAAGCCCAAAAAATGATAGTTTGAAAGTGGGAAACAAAGGTGGAAAGGCATTATAAATAAGGAATAGAGGGGTGAACCACCCCCAAACCTTAAATGGCCTAAAACCAAAAATTTTAGCCCACAAAATAGAGTTTTTTTTTTTATAGCTCAAAACAGCCCAAAACAACCCAAAAACAGTGGGAAAAAGATAGAAAAACAAGCATACAAAGTAAGGTAAAAAGGCAAGTATTATACCTT
The DNA here is from genome assembly GCA_030407325.1 of Camellia japonica. Classification (NCBI taxonomy): domain Eukaryota; kingdom Viridiplantae; phylum Streptophyta; class Magnoliopsida; order Ericales; family Theaceae; genus Camellia; species Camellia japonica. The sequence goes on from JAPPVO010000017.1 coordinate 118,304,689, forward strand.
TTGAAGCAAATATCAACTTTAGCCAACAATTCAAGCCAAAACCACCTTCTAGAGCTCCAAGAAGGCCTCAAGGAACCTCAGCTCAAAGATGATCAACTTTGGTTAAGGAGGTGTAAGCAAAAGTGTGGTGTATGTAGACTAATGTGCACAAATTTGCAAGAGAGAGAGAGAGAAATGTAGAGAGAGAGAGAGAGAGATTTTTGCTCCAAAATTTCCAACCTTTAAAAATCAATTGGTGGCCGGCAACCCACCAGAAGGGGCTTGCAGGTCCCAAGATCTTGAGGTTTGAAGCACTAAGGTTTTGGTCCAAAACAAAGCAAAGAATGGACAGGGTTTAAAGGCTCAAAGGCAAGGCATTCCGCTGAGGACTTTGGGCACTAAAATGAGCACATGCAATGATAATCGTCGAGTGCACAACCGATGATGTTCAAGTCTTGAGGATGGTCGAAATGGGATGTCTACAATTGCCTCTCTTTAACAGAACTCGAAAGTCCTGAAATGACGTGAGTGAATGTCAAAGCCCGAAGACGACCTATTTTGACAAAGCCGAAAAACTTGGACAAACAAAAAAGACAGAAAATAAATGGTTGCTCCTATAGGCTGCCTACGTATCTCTTTGCAAGGAATCAAACCAGCGTAGTTCTGGGGCAAGATGCAAATGATATGCATGCAAAACAATTTGAAGGTTGGACTTATATGCTTCGCGAAGCCAACCATGTTGAAAACTTATGATCATGCGAGATTATGCATGTAGCAATAACAAATGCGATAAGCAAGAATGTATACAATAAGCGAGATAACAACATATGAATGAGTAGCTTCAAGCTTAAAACCAACACATGTTTTGATACAAGAGATAAAACACACTCTAACCTTGCCAAAACAAGAGACAAGGAAAGAAAACACTACTCAGGTTGCGTTTCACGCATCTTGAGAAACTGAGAACAAAATACCTCGGGGTCGTGTTTCACACGTCTTGAGAAACTGAAAACCGCCCAGGGTCGCGTTTCACGCGTCCAGAGAAATAAGGAAGAACACTTGGGGTCCGCATTTCATGCGTTTCGAGACACAACACAAAAATCGCTCAGGCTCGTGCTTCGCATGTCCCGAGATGAAACCCGCCCAAGGCCGCATTTCACGCATCCTAAGAAAAACAACCACTTGAGGCTATGTTTCACACGTCCCGAGATGAAACCTGCCTAGGGCCGCGTTTCAAGCGTCCTGAGAAACAACCACTCAGGCGCGTACTTCGTACGTCCCGAGGTAAAACCAACCCAGGGCCACGTTTCACGTGTCTTGAAAAACAACCACTTGGGCGCGTACTTCGTACGTCCTGAGGTAAAACCCACCCAAGGCCGCATTTCACACGTCCTGAGAAACAACCACTCAGGCGCATACTTCGTACGTCCCGAGGTAAAACCCACCCAGGGCCGCGTTTCACATGTCCTGAGAAACAACCACTCGGGCGCGTACTTTGTACGTCCTGAGGAAAAAGAGAGGGGTGTACGATAGATGCACGAAGGTGAACCAGTGCGATAGATGGACAAAGTGAACAAGTGCGATAGATGCACAAAGTGAATGAGTGCGATAGATGCACAAAGTGAATGAGCCGTACATACAATATCGTGCATTTCTTCAAATGAACCTTATATACAATATCGTTTGCTTGTGTAAGAAAGAAACTTAACAAGTGTGATACAGTAAGAATGCATGTTCTATGCAAGACAAACAACCGAGATACAACATTAAATGAAAGCATGACAAAAGCATATCCTATGCGTAAAACAAGAGCGAAAACATATTCTATGCATGATTCATAATGGATGCAAGATGCGCATGCAACATATATGTGAAATGCATATTCCATGCAAAATGTACATTCTATACAAGAAACAAAAGTGCAATTTGACAAAAGCAAATTCGATGGCAACTTTCAATTTACCTCTCGGAAGAATTACAATATGTTTAAAGGATTGACCTCGTTCATGTTGACAAGTGACAAACATCATACACCGAAAACACAGTTTTGACCCTTCGCAGAGACAAACATCGTGCAATAGATGATATGTAGCCAGATCAAAGGGTCGAACCCAACAATGAACCATCTCTACACTTCTCAGAAACCAAGGACACAAAACAGCATCAAAACTCCAAGGGAGGCCGTCGGCCACTGGCTGGCCACTGAAGGAGACCACCGGCCACCTGCCGACCACGGAAAAGCATTGACGGCCACAAAAGTGGCCTACTAGTCACCCGTGACAGATTGAGGACTTTTTGGTCTTTTTGGCTTGGGTCTTTAAATATAGGACACAAGGGCTCATTTCCTCACTTCCTCATGTCCGAAATTCCTCCCTCTCTCTAGACACTTTTTCTTTCTAGATCCAGGCTTTCTATGCGTTTTCCAATGCCCCACGCGAAGTTTATTCGCTAAACCCTCTTTGTTTCCTTCGTTTTGAACCGGTGAAATTTGATTTCGGTGCTTTTTCTTGGAATTTCACCACTTAAGGCTTTTCCTTCGAGTTTCACTCAGGTTTTGTGCCTTTTCCTAGGCTTTGACTTTTCCTTCAATTTTCTCTCTACTAGGGTTGACTTTTTCTAAGTTTTCCCTTTTTTCTCTGTTTTTATTCATTTTTCACCTACTTTTTCATCTTCTTTCTAGATGGTAGATGATCTACCTCATGACGAAGCTCCCCTAGAGGTCCCACCTACTTTCTACCAATTCCTGAGGCAGAGTTTATTCCAGAGCTTGAGCCAGAGCCACTACCACTTGAGATTCGACCCTTTAATCTGGCTACATATCATCCTCGGACACATGTACTGCCACTCGAGGGCATTAGACATTTTAGTGAATTCGCACAGCGCGTACCTGAGGACCTCCTGCTTAAAGAGCCGGACTCCCACCGTTCTCATGGTGCCACTAAGGTATACACTATACCCTCATGTTTTTTTTGCATTTTGGCATTGCATTTCTTGATTTCACTGTATTTCTTGCACCATATTGCTTTCTTTCACTGCATTTCTTACACTTGCACTGTATTTCCTACACTGTTTTCTATCTGACTACCCTTTTATCACCTGCTTATCATTGTCTTGATCACAGGAGGACTCTCGCTCCATTAGAGGCTATGGAGCAACGACCGTTAGGGACTTGTATCTTGAGCTTCCCACTAGGGTCCGTAATATCATAGATGAGGCTAGTTTTGGTTTGTTCTGCTCCAGTCTTTCCCACCACGTAGCTAGTCGGCCCTTGCTCGGAGCATTGGTAGAGAGGTGGTGGGATACCACCAACTCCTTCCACTTCTTTGCTGCTGGGGAGATAACGATGACTCCCTATGACTTCTCCATGCTCACTGGCGTAGGAGTAGGGGGTTATCCGATCCCTTATGATATGGACATGGGCAAGTAGGAGGCTACCTGGATCTACCTGTTAGGGGCATTCCCGCCGCTATACCGACTAGCCATGGTGCGATACTGTTGGTTTGCGGAGCATTTTCGCGGGAGCAAGCCGCAGACACCAGAGGAGACTGATTAGTATGCTCGGGGCTTCTTGATGTTCCTCCTCGATACCACCTTGTTTGCGACTAGGTGGAACACTGTAGGATTATATCTTCTGTACGCCTTGGTGACACTACCCCAGCTGCGACTCTATGATTGGAGCGGCGTTGGCCTCGCCACGTTGTACGACTATATGAGCTCTACGTCCGGCAAGAGGGGAGATAGGGTCGGAGGCTATTGGCGAGCCTGGAACGTATGCGGTGCAACTTTCAGTTCTGCTTCATATTTTTCTGGTTTCTATTTTTGTAGTTTTTGCTTTGCACTTTTTGTACATTGCATCTTCATTCTTTACACCTATACATTGTGCTTTCTGCATCACACATTCTGCATTCTCTGCATCTATACACTGTGTACTCACTGTTGCCTTTCTGCACTCTGCGTTTTGCATTCTATGCATCTATACATTGTGTACTCACTGTGGCCTTTTTCTTGCAGCTCTGGGTATATGTATATTTCCTGACTCTTGCTCCAGAGCCAGAGGCAGAGATGCCCCCCATTGTGCCGTACTCTCATTGGTATGATGGCAGATGCCTGTAAAGGACTCGGGAGACCTTGGTATTCTTTCACCGGTACTTCAACACGGTGACTGTCGATGAGGTAACCCAAAACTCACAATTATTTTTGTTTTATCAACAATTGACAACGACTAACAATCTGTATATTCCTTATTTGCAAATCGCTTGGCAGCCTTGGGCGACGATGCCGGCTGGAGTTAGAGACTAGTACGCCGGAGCTTGGGGGCCTCCTATTTTCGGTTGTTGCTGGACGACCCAGTTTGCCAAGCTTGGTTTCTAGGCGAGCGGTTCATACGCAGACTATGGGTTTGCCTGAGTCAGTAGTTCCCATGACGCCTCTCACATCTATGAGGACTACAGAGAGCCTCTCCTTCCAGGAGATGATTTAGTTCACCGGGGGCTTGGATGCTGACTATTTCCTTGAGGAGGGGGATTATTCGACATTCATCCAGGCACATCTCATCCCTCCCTTGACGGGTGCTTATGCAGGCACAGCAGCAGGTGTCCTCATGTAATGTAAGACTCAGGCGACGAGGGCTAGGACTGGAGGGGGCCCTCCCGCTATACAGGTTACTGGTTAGCCAGAGATCCCGACCATGCTGACATGCTGGAGGCCGGCCAGGACGTCCTACCAGATTCCAATCGAGCCGACAGAGGCTGGGCATAGATATGTTCAAGCTCGCGGCCCACCTCCGGTATGTACCACATTTTCTCCAGCTTTTCATTTTCTTTTTGATAGTTGTTCCTTCCGGATACTGATCATTCCCAATACATTTGCAGGCACCCCAAAAGTACACTGAGGGACTGCTTAAGCTTGTAGCTTCGTTTGAGAGCAAGATACTAAGGAGGGAGGCACTGCTTAGTCTCCACGACATCCAGGTATTTTCCTCTATTCTCTATTCGCATTTCAGTAGTTTCCACATTATTGTGCACATCATTCTCACTAAAGCACTGATACTCATACATTTTTCCCCTTGTCACATCATACTGATATGCTGCACCGACGCACTGTACTGTACTTGTACTGTATCCGACTCATTGCATTCTACCACTTTCATCATGCTGCATCTGCAACTATACATTACATCTGATATGTCAATACTGTATCTTTACAGGTTCCAGCTATACCGAGAGCACTAGTGGCGGCGACTGCGCCTACACCATCACCACCTCCTCCAGCAGTAGAGGGGAGTGAGAGATGGGCCCCAGCATGCAGCTGAGAAGAGCGTTGTGGTCGAGACCGGAGAAGCCCCTCCGAACCAATGTTGAGTGATGACGATGCCGAGACTAGTGGCTCCGGGGAGGCAGTGAGTCCGCAGTCTGAGTCCTCTGAGAGTGGAGATGATGATGGCTCAAGATCTGAGAGTAGAGGTGATGCTGAGTCAGGCTCTGAGGTAGAGAGTGGCAATGATTCCTGTTCTGGCTCGGCATTTGAGTTAGACAGTGTTGCTGATGGAGACAGCTCTGAGTCTCCATCCAGGAGTAAGACGAAGAGGGCCTCTCGAGCCTGAGATGATTGGCATTGATTTATCTGTATTTTTGCTTAGTTTCTTTTTTTGGGTAACATTAGCACATGTATAGCTTTAGGAAGTTTTACCAGCTTAAACTTGTACTCCTGTTTTGTAAAAAGCCATGATCGGAATAAAACCTCGCAATTTTTTTTTTTTTTATGAAAAATGTGTTGTCATTTTTGCATCATGAGCACCATATATGCATGAAATGAACAGGGAATTGAAACCAAGAGCGTTTGATTTAAAATAAGATGCTTAATCGGGTAATGAACCGAACAACTACCGAAATACAAAATGCAATATACAACTTGATAAACAAAACAATAGCTTGATAAACAAAACAACTCAAATACAATTCAACAAACTTGCTAAAAACCAAAAGGACTCAAAACAAGACCATAAAACACATAAAGAGCAGAACAAGACACATGTCTTCAGCATTTTCAGCACATAAGTGGATAGAAGGACAAAAAAAAAGGCTGCCAGCCACATGAAGGGTTTACAGCCTTCTGCCGACAATGGATGAACCTTGCCGGCCACAATAGTGGCCTACCGGCCACCAATGTGCAAAACCCCCAGATTATTGACAGTTGGCTTCCACTCACTACCTTATCTTCTACAAAAGCTTCAACTTCATCATTTCTTCTCCAGAACTCATTCTAGCTGCTATTTTTTGCCACAAATGGAGCCATTTCTTGCCCAAAACCTCGAGGATTGGATTGCGACTTTGGACGGCTCAAAAAAGGTGAATTTCTGGGGTTTCGGCATAAGTGCACTTTTCCGTTGAGTCGGACTCCATTTTACTTTTCGTTCCCTCATGCCGCGGCTAGATGCTAGAACCCGATTACATACGTCTTTAGCTTCGGGGGACAAGAAATGTGCCCAACAATTGAAGAATTTCAGGTGTTAATGGAATCTCGGCGGGATGAGGAAATCATGCCTCAGTCTCATTTTGGTCATGCCCAAGCTTTGGGACAGATGTGTGGGCTCACTATGCATGAGGCTCGATATCTGGCCCACAACAGAGAACTGGATATTCCCAGTTTGATTTGTTGATTTTTCGACGCCGGTGACCGCGGCGATCGTCTTTGGGGAGGTTTTCGGCGGCATGCCCTTTGCTTATGTATGCTGGCTCATTTCCTTCTTGCCTCTGGTCTCGGCAGGTCTAGCATTCGCTTGATTGAAGTGGTGCAAGGCTTGAAAGAAGGCAAGAGTTGCTTTGGCTTGGCACTAGCCGAGACCTTGATGGGCTTAGACGCCTTTCAGCGACGAGAGACTACCAGATTCGCAGGGAGTCCACTACTTCTTCAGGTAATATTTTCCACCTTTTCTAATATGTGTTTCTCACATCTCTCGGCACTCATGCTCTGTTGTTCTCTAAAAGCCCTTTTCTCACTTTTCTCTCAATGTACATCTCTCTATTCTTTAATCTCTTTTTCTTTCATCCCTTCCCAGGTGTGGCTCATGGACAAGCTGAAAGTAGTGGACTCTTGCCCTGCATTCTCAGCTCAAGCGTACTTCTTCCTCCAACAGCTAGTGGATTTTCCCAACGAGAGGTAGTGGTGCAAATGGATGTGCAACAGGTCTGCTGCTGACATAGCCTGGGGCTGTCCCTAGCTTAATCTGACCGAGATGTTTTACAGCATAGCTCAGAAGTCCGGGATATAGTTGATCGGCCTGACTCACTGTGTATTTTACTTCCCTTTCTGGGTCAGACGTCAATTTGGGCATGATCAGAACTGTGTAGAGGAGGGGGTAGAGTACCTGATTTCATTCCCCATCCGAGGTTCACATTTGGCTAAGTACCTTACTGCTTGGAGAATGAGAGAGCTTCTAGCTCCTGCCCCTAGTTTTAATTGCGCCCTTTCTGGCGAATGCCTGGCTTGACTCGAAGAAGAGGACAAATCGGGACCACTTTGGCATCAGAAGCTTCCACGAGCACGAGCGGGGAACGCAGGAGCACCTGACTCATCTATGCCCCTAGTTTATTGCTTTGATCTTTCTTTTCAAGTTTTTAAGATGTAATAAAAGCAACTTTGATTTATATCGAGAGTTGGAGAATTTTGTATTAAAATCAATGAAATTAAAGTTATGAGCACTAAAAATTTTCCTTTTGGTCCAAAAATGGTCTAAGTTGTAAAAGGTAAAATTTGAACAAAAATCAACTTTTATTAAAACTTTCTAAAACCATTTTCGAGAAGGATCACCACTTGACACGAACTGAATCAATCCTCGAGATGTACAACCCCGAATCCAAAGATCACAAATTGCCTCTTGGCTGAAGAGCACTGTTTAGCATTGTAGCCAGTTCTCAGAATAAAGATCACAACCAAACTCTCAGATAAAGGATAGACAAAGATGACCTGATCAAACACATGGACAGGACAGTTGATTTGGAGATGTTTACGGCTGAACTTCAGAATGAAGTTGCCTATGTATCCCGAAGATGGGAATCAGGCCTTACGTATTTCGGTTCAGGTTCACTCTAGTATTAACTCTCTCCTTTTGCGCTCTAACTTTTGCCAAGGCCGCCCTTTAGGGTTTTCAACCTTGTGGGCTCCGTTTTTCTTTATTTCTAATTTTTTGTGCTCTAACTTTTGCCTAGGTTGCCCTTCTGGGTTTTCGGCCAAGTGAGTCTCTCAGGGATAGTGTTTCTTCAACTTGTCAATGTTGATCGGTTAGAAAAATTCTAGGCCATCCAGGTCCATGAGAATAACAGCTCCAACCAACCAAATGGTTTTGATGATGTAAGGACCAGTCCAATTGGGTCTAAACTTATTCCTTGGGTCATGGATGAGAGCTCGGTTGTCTTTCAGCACCAAATCCCCTTCTTTGAGATTCCGGGACTTAACCGTCTTGTCAAAAGCCCTGGCAATCCTACATTGATAACCCTGAACATGGTACAATGCTTTCAGCCTTCTCTCATCAAATAGCATCAATTCTTCGAACCGGCTCTATTGCTAGTCCGTTTCTGCTATCTGAGAATCAGCCATAACTCGCAGCGACGGGACTTCTATTTCAATTGGCAGAACAGCTTCCATCCTATAGACAAGAGAATAAAGAGTTACCCCTGTAGACTTCCGGATTGAAGTTCTATAGCCCCAGAGTGCGAATGGCAATTTGCTTGGCTAGTCCCTATAGGTCTCAACCATCTTCTGTAAAATATGCTTGATGTTTTTATTGGCAGCATCGACAGCTCTGTTGGTTTGCGGCCGGTATGTAGATGACTTATGGAAAGCCACATTGTATTTCTCTAACAAATCTATCACTTCCTTCTTAACGTGGGAGCCATTATCTGAGATGATCTTGTTTGGGACTCTATATCGGCAAATGATGTTATTTCGGATGAACTTAGCCATATGCTCTGCTTTCAACATTGCATAGGACTGAGCTTTCACCCATTTCGTGAAGTAATCAATTGCCACCAAAATGTATTCATGCCCATTCGACCCTTTCGGTGTGACCGTGCCAATGACGTTAATTCCCCAAACTGAAAAAGGCCATAGTGAAGTCATGTTGTATAGCTTCGACGGTGGGATGTTCATACGATTAGCATGAATTTGGCATTTGTGGCATCGTCGAACAAAACCAATACAATCCTCCTTCATAGTGGACCAGTTGTAACCCTACCTGAGAATCTTTCGGGCTAACATTACTCCGTTCACGTGTGCTCCGCACCCTCCCTCATGGATGGCCTCCATCAGGTGCTTTGATTCCTCTGCGTCGACACACAACTTGTGTATTCCCAGATGACCTGTCTTGTATAGTTTACCTCCACAGATGATAAATTGAACGGCCATCCACCGTATTGCCCTCTTGCTTTTGGTATTTGCCCCTAGTAGATAAACCTCATTTTCCAAGAAGTTCCAGATATCATAGTACCAAGGGTTTTGATCTTGCGCTTGATCTATTGTGGCGATAGTTTCGTAGGCCAACGTATATCTCTACTTAATGATGATCGGATGCATCCGAACTCCAAGAGAGATGTCTATCATGGAAGATAGAGTTGATAAGACGTCAGCGAACCTGTTGTTCTCTCTCAGTAGATGCGTAAAAGTCAACTTTTTAAACCTAGGAATCAAAATGTCCAGGGTCTGGTGATAGATCTTCATCTTTTCTTCTTTGACCTTCCAGTCTCTACTTGCTTGAGACACAACTAGGTTCGAGTCCCCGATCACATCCAACCTTTTTGCCCCTAGTTCCAGGGCGACTTCCAAACTAGTGATACACGCCTCATACTCTGCTTCGTTATTGGATACCTTAAACTGGAGTTTGAAGGCTAAAGGTATATGAGAATTATCGGATGCAATTAGCAACACACCTATCTCATAACCGTACTGATTAGATGCTCCGTCAAAGTACATTGTCCATGTCTCATCCTCAACTTGCAGAATGGCTTCATCTGGGAACAGCTATTCTACCATTTCATCCCCTTCGACTAGGTCATCTGTCAGGAACTTTGCTACAGCTCTCCCCTTGACCGACTTGCGAGTAACATACTTCAGATCAAATTCGAAAAGAAGAAGCAACCAATGAGCTAGCCTACCTGTACGTGCCGGTTTCTCAAAGAGATATTTGATGGGATCTAATCTTGAAACCAGAATTACAGAGTGAGCTAACAAGTAGTGCTTCAACTTCCTAGTAGCCCATACCAAGGCTAGGCAAGCTTTCTCCAACGGAGTGTAGTGAGTCTCGTAATCTAGCATTTTCTTGCTCAAGTAGTAGATGGCTTTCTCCACCCTATCCTTACATTCTTGAGCAAGCATGCATCCCATCGTTGTGTTTGTGATTGACAGATACAAAATCAACGGCTTCCCCAGCTATGGTGGTGACAACACAGGCGGATTTTGAAGGTACTGCTTGATTTGCTCAAAAGCGAATTGACACCGATCATCCCATCGAAATTTGTTTCCTTTCTTTAGGAGACCAAAAAGTGGTTCACAAGTCAAGGTTAATTTAGAAATAAATTGTCTTATGAATTGCACTTTACCTAGAAAGCCTCGCATCTCCTTTTTAGTCCTTGGTGGTGGCATTTTTAGGATGGCCTTGATTTTGAAGGGATCTACCTCGATGCCTCTCTGTGTGATCAAGAAACCCAATATTTTCCCTGCTGTTACGCCGAAAGTACACTTCTGCGGATTCAACTTCAGTCTGTATTCTCTGATCCGTTGAAAGAATTTCTTCAAGGCGGTGTAATGGCCCTCTCTTTCTTTGGACTTGACAATCATGTCGTCCACGTACACCTCGACCTCTTTATGGATCATATTATGCAGAATAGTGGTCGTAACCCTTTGATAGGTAGCCCTGGCATTCTTCAGCCCGAACGGCATCACCCTGCAGTAGTAGGTTCCCCATGGTGTAGTAAATGCAATTTTCACTCTATCCTTGGGCACCATCATCCATGAAGGAGAGCAATGCATGATCTACAGTGAAATCCACCAATTCAACAATGTGCAACAAAGGGAAGTTGTCATTCAGACTGGCTCTGTTCAATTCCCTGAAGTCGACACAGACTCGAATTCTGCCATCCTTCTTCGGCACAGGGATGATGTTTGGCCAACCACGTTGGATACTCAGACACAAGCAAGAACCCTGCTTCACTCTGTTTGGTAACTTCTTCTTTAATCTTCAAAGCCCAATCTAGGCATATTCTCCGCAACTTCTGCTTGACGGGCTGGGCCTCGGGGTCAAGAGGGATTCGATGCTATACAATCTTAGGATCGATTCCAGGCATGTCTTCGTAGGACCATGTGAAAACATCCTTAAAATCTTTTAATAAAGCGACTAAGCACTCGGGCTCCTCTGAAGACAACGTGGACCCGATCTGGACTAGACGCGGATCCTTCTCAGTACCTACATTAAAAGCAATGATTTAATCTGCAAGAGGTTTTGCAAACCTCTCCTCCTCTTGATTAATCAAAATTTTCAAAACCAGAGGAATTCCTTCCTCTTCGTTTTCATTAAAACTTTGAAAATCCTAATCAATGCAATAAACAAGCGGCACAGAGAAATACTCAAAGTCTGCAACAGCATTCTCATTCATAAGGTTCAGTTCATCCAGCTCTTCGGTTCCAACTGACTCAAAAGAAAAAGAAAAAGATGACCTGGACAAAACCTTGGCATCCGGGTTATCAACCCCAGGAATACCAGACTCAGACTCAGAAGAACCGAAATCTGATTCCGACTCCACAGGCTCTATGGAATCAAATTCTGGTTCACTACCCAACTCAGAACTACTAGACAGGTAGCCCTCCTCCAACTGCCAGATGAGAGATGGTGTTTTAGATGCATCCAAAATGCTGCTAGAGGGTTCACACCGGGTTGGTCCTCGATCATGGAAATGGTCAGGTTATCCCCTAAGCTCTTTGAGTCGACCGAAGAATCTGAAAGGAGACATGCCAGTGTTGCCCCTATTCCGAGCTCGCTATTGTCTGAGTCATTTTCCATGCTCTTCTCAGATTTAGCAGTTGGTTCAGTCTTTTCCTCTGTATCACTATCTTACAGCTGTAAGTCAAAGAAGATTTCGAAGTCGGGGACACGCTGGTTTGCATAATTCATCCAGGGCTCAGGAAAGCCACAAAATGGGAAGTCTTTACCCTTCCGAACAAAATGACCATTCAGGGTTCCCAAGATCGGTCTGTGAACAAGCTCACAGCGTTTCCCGACCTGCTTGGCTCTTGCTCTGCCTGCCATCTCTTCTCTCTTCCTGGCCCAATCTTCTTTGGTGGGCTTATAGCCAAGACCAAAGGCATATGGATTATGTGGCACATCGGCCAATGCTATGATGCTTTTTCGGCCACTTCTTCCTAACCCCATTCCTAGCACATGTTGGAGCTTGTTCATGAAATAGATTGATTGGGTGCTGACAGATAAGCCTTCATCTGCCGCCAAGATGGTTTGCACTGCTCGGGCCTCAGCCAGAGTGAACCCTGAAAGGAAAACATCCTCCTCACATGAACAATTTCCAGCTCAGGTGTAGTTACCTCTGGTGGAGGATGTATGGACAAATTCCCAAACACAATGGCCACTCCCTTCCCATGAGGGTATTTCAGCATTTAGTGGAGGGTAGAAAAGACTGCTTTTACCTGGTGCAACCAAGGTCTCCCTAGCAGTAGATTGAAAGTAGCTGGCACATCCAGGACATGGAACTCAATATCCTGTTGAGCTAGGCCAACTTGAACTCTGATCTGTATCGTGCCCATAACCTCTCTGCTCGTATTGTCTTTTCATATGCCCGAATCACCTGCGTTGTAGGCACGAAATCTGTCGGTTTCAAGTCAATGGCATAAGCTGTACGAGATGGACAGACGTTGATAGCTGACCCAGTATCGACCAACACCACTGGCACCCATTTTTCTTTGCACTCCACGGATATGTACAGAGGTTTATTGTGTGCTGAGCCTTCTGGCAGCGGTTCTTTGTCTGAGAAAGTTAAAGTTGGCGCAGCGCCTCCCAGGAAGACTAATCCCACAAGCTGTTCAGGAGTTGTGTCAGTGGATAGTTTTTCTCTGCCCATCGCTAATAATACAGCCTGTTGATGCACACGAGAAGCCATGAGCAGACCGCAGATTGAAATATTGGATTGGATTTTCTTCAGTTGCTTTAGCACTGCTTCTTCTTCCAACTATTTTTCTTTCTACTTCTCAACTTCTCTATCCTTCCCAGAGGCTGTAGCTTGATCCAGGTGTGGTGGCTTGAAATACCGCCCACTCCTCGTTATATGGTCAATCTCCTCAGCATACCATGTGTCGTCTGGCAAGGATTCGTCCCAGTCTTGATCTATGTGAGCTAGATGTAGATCGTCATCCTCCCACCATATACCTCCGACAACCGATAAACAATTGTCCAGCTCCGTTTGGATCACTTTAACATTACAGGCATTCCCTGCAGGGTGTTGGGCTTTTCCAGCTTCCTGTTTGTCTTGATCCCTTTCTTGCACAAATTGCTTCAACACAGCTTCCTGTTATGTATCTGCAATACTCACGACGCCCAGTTCTTGAGCTAAATTCTTGATACTGGTGCTCTCCGACAGTTTCCCCTTTTCCTCGGCCATTTCGGCCACTGCAGCTATTCTTGCTTCCTTTTCTTCTGGTTTTGTTTCAGTTTCTTCCTCTCGATCAGGTTAATCACTAATCCACCCGGAGTTGTCTGTCGACCCATTCAGATCAAACCAGTCAATCTGCACGTCCCTCTGATTCTGTTCGTTGTAGAACTGCAAATTGTCCAAGTCCTCCTCTACCTCCGCTAGATCGTCCAATCCCTGACTTGGGCCATCCTCTCTAACCACATTGACCTCTGCTGCTGTTGGCAATACCACTTCGGGCTTGGCTTGATCAAGTGGCACAATGTAGTGACGCAGATCATATTCCTCCTTAGCCAAATCCTTAGAGCACTCAGGCAGCGAATTGATACTCTCCTCCAAGGCCAATCACCCTTCTTCTGTCGCTGTCACCACCACGGGTTCAGGTTGAAGTGTGGACGTGTCCGTCATACACAAGTCTGTGCTTTCAGGGATGAACACCGCCAGTTTGGGTAGGTTAGTAAGGGTAATATATACATTGGGGTCATAGGGGATGGCCAATGTATGTATTAGATTTAGATTCTGAGGTGGGAGAACTTGGTTGTGGGCCGAGAGAGGGTTGGTGGTTATATTCGGCTTTTGGGGTGGTGCTATCACCTTGTTATCAATGAGATCTGAAATCTCATGACGCAGCTTGAAGCATTGGTTGGTGTCGTGATTGTGCTGCTGGTGAAATGCATAATACTTGGCTGGGTTGTGTTTTGGTGGGAGAGGATTGGGTAATGGACGGGACTCTAACAGCTTGAGGTGCCCCTTTTTGATCAGCACCCTCAGGGCTTGTGATAAAGGCATATAGAGTGAGGTAAAGGTCCTCTAGGATCAGGCCTAGTTGTATGAAGTTTGTGGAGTTGTATTGGCGAAGGGATTGGCAGTTTTGGCTGTGGTGGTAACAACACTCACATCAGATGGCCACGTAGTTGTGCTTCCACTAGTGGTTGCATTGGAACTGCGCACAAAAGGCTTCTTGGCCTGCTCATTCTCATCGGTTATCAACCCATGTTTCATTGCATCTTCAATCTGAACCCCTATCGCATGAAGCTCAATAAATGTGAACAACAGTAAGACGATCATCTTCTGCAATAATTTCCCTTGCAGATTACGGACCACCATTCTGATTTGATCCTTCTCTGATGGCCTAGTAGTCATCATCGAAGCCTTGACCCTCCACCTCATTACAAAGTCTGAGAAGCCCTCATTTGGCTCTTGACGGGTTGCCTTAAGATCACGGGTTGTGACCTCGATCTGTGTGTTGTATGAGTATTGTGCGATGAAGGCCTCAGCCATTTCCTCCCAGCTCCGCTTTACTGAATCCTTTAGCTTTGTATACTAGATAGCCGCTATCCTTGACAAGGTCCGGCCGAAAAGTGACAGCTTTTGAAGTCTAGTGAGGCCTATTGGCCGCAGGATATCAGAGAACAACCGCAGATGAACCATGGGATCCCCAGAGCCATTCAAATCGGTCTATGTGTGGCATTTTAAACCGGTCTGGCAAGGTTGCTGCAGAGTCAGTATATCCATCTTCAATGTCGAGAATAGAGTTCACGCCCTGTGCCTGCTTGAAAAGCTTCTCCAGCTTGTTGACCTTCAGTATAGTTGGGTTAACTTTGAATTCAAATGGAGGCTTGGTTTGGTACACTGGTGCCTTGGAGGCTTGTGGTGGGATAGGGTCTACTGGATTGCCCAAATTCTCTTGGGCATTGGTAGTGATTCCGAGTGCTGGGATATCCTCAGAAGGTGCATGGGAAGCAAAAGCTGCTGCCGGCTGTGGTTGTTATTGCTGTAGCCTGTTTGTCACTTCAACTTGGTGGGCTGTAACTTCAGCTTGGCGAGCAGCATCTTGCTGCATGGTTTCCACTATTTGTTGGAGATGATGAATCAAGTCCTCCATACTAGCTGCAAGGTATTGAGTCATTTGAATAGGCGAGTGATCTCTTGCTGGCCTAAATGTAGAAGATTGAGCCTGACTGGATGCAGGTGATTACTGAACTGGTGAAATGTGCCTAACTCTCCTTCGTCTAGTAACCGGTGGGAGCGAAGCAAACACGAGTTATCCCCTAACAAGACCCCGGATCTGTAAAGTCTCCTTACACGGGTCTAGAGTGCTTGGGAGGTAACTGAACTGTCTGAAACAATTGTGATAAACTACCTTGCAAAAAGAAATAAAGCAAAAAGGAAAGCAAAAATCAGAAACTGCACAACACCTCAACTCAGATGTTAACCATACACAGATGTAATCAAAGCTGTAGAACTGCGCTCAACACTGATTTTTGCCCTCAAATTTGATACCCAAACTTGCAACTGATACGCACATTCCTATAGAGTTTAACCCTAAAAGCACATACGAGTTAAGTGAGAGCCAAAACACCCCTATGAGGGGGTAGGGTTACCCTGTCCTAGTTTCGTCAGGAGCTAGGGTTCACTATTCAAACAAAGCGGTTTTATGCAATCCCGTACTCGGGTGAGCATCTTGTCCTAGTTTGGAACAGCCTCTATGGCTTTTGATATGCAACTAGGCCAAATGGTCAAAAAGTGTGTCTCAGCAAGACCACCTAATATACCTCTCGCACCCAACACCGAAAAGTGAAAGGCGGATCAAACGGTATAGCGGTAATCCAAATCCAAGGGTTGTGTTCCCATCATGGTAGAGCCCGTGACCGGTCAGCCTTTTGGTAAGCTTTTAGGCAAGTCTCCGGCAAACTATCCAGGAATAGCAGATGACAAACACAGTAATTTAAACACACCAATGCAAAGAAAAACATAAGTGTAAATAAAATATCATATCATGAGTTCGAGTCAAGTTCTCTAAATCCCTAGAAGAATTGCCAGAAACTGTAGCTCGACTTTTTCGCGCCCTCTCTTTTTAGAGGTCAAAATAAAGCCCTACAGTTTAGACTCCTGCTGTTTTGAATCTAATCTCACAAGTGCAATGTGAAATTAATAAACACCAAAGAGTCCAAATCTGGCAAATCTTTTGGAAAATTGATTTTGAATAAAAAAAAGCCAAAATTGGACTGCTTTGCTAGATACAGAGTTGTCACCTAAACATTTTAAGAAAATTTAGGAAACCCATGACTCGTGCCAAAGGCCATGTGTCCGTCATCACCGAAGTTGCCTTGGCTCGGGAACTTAGGTACGAGAGGGGAAGGTCATGAATTGAGCACCTTTGCTCGTCCGATCAAAGATTGGCCTCTACTAATCATGATATGATTTTTATCAACATTATATGCTCTTGTTCCGGTTTATTAGGCTAGCATTTACTATGTGATGCGCACACAAGGTATAGACTAGTTTGCTCAAATTGGAACAATTCAATTTCATGTTTGTTTTTTGAAAAGGGTTTGAATTTGCCACTTAACAAAGTGGGCTTAAAATTTGTGAATTTGCCACTTGACAAAGTGGGCTTAAACGTACATTCATTGAATCATTTCAATTCAAGAAACAAGCCTTTATCCACAGGTATTCAAACAGTTTATCAAGTAAGCATTTAGCCTCATGGCAAGCATGCTAGTCATGGCAATCACTCACACTCATGCAAGTATGCTAAAGCACCAAAAACTCACCTAGTACTCCAAGCCAAAAAAGAAACCAGTTAGAAAAATGCATGTTCTTAACTATACCAAATGTCTAATGCAACACATACAAAGAATTCAATTGCTAGGCTTGGCTACTAGTATGGCATATCATTCAATTCAAGACATGCGGTCTAGGCACGTATTCAAAGAATGTATCTAAACAAACAATGCAGTTAGAATGATGAACTGAGCCTCGGTGCATGCAATACAAGATGAATGGATACAAACATGCGATATGCTAATTGAAACGTGATGTCCCCAATCTAACCATTGTAAGCGGATAAATAAAAAGGAGAAAGACGTGGGGTTGGAAGCCATACACATTATTACATTTGTGCTCTTACGATGGAGAGTCTAAATGAATAAACTAGCTAAGCTAAACTACTTAACTAATTATTACAAAACTGAATGAAAATAAATTGATTAACTATTCTAAGCTAATTAAATAAGTACAATGCAAACTAATTAATTAACTACTCTACGCTAATTAATTACAAAGCAAAACTAATTAAACTAGTTAATTGATTAACCAATCTAATTGATTAAATAATTACAACACTTAACTAATTAGCTACAACTAATTAATTATAACAAAACTATAATTAAACACTAATCAAAATAAACAAATAGCCCGAGGAATGGAGAGATACACGTATGCTCGATTTCCACCCGAAGAACGTCCACTGTCTGCCTTTGAAAGCCTCTGTTGCACAACACTAACATTGATTTTCCACTTCCAGGTCAACTCTGCCCTGCTTCACAAGCATTCTACTCAAAATTCACTGGTGGCTGGCAGGCCATAAATGAGGGGTTGCCGGCCACTGGTGGCTTGTTCCTCCTTACTGCAACAGAGGACAAACAGAGTAAAGCGAGGATATTCTCACAAGTTGTTTGTACTGTGTATCCCCTTTATCATCAAGACATCTCAAAGAAGTGATACCCTTAGCTCTTTAAACCATCAATCAAGCAACTTCATTGCATGATGGCCAAAGAACCAAGATGTACAAGTTCAATAAATGCACAAACAAGACCAAAAACCTTCACGCTATCATGCATGATCAAGGGCAATGGTGACCTTAGAAAATTGGCGCATTCCATCACTTTAAGTATGAAATGTCCCAATTTTCTTTGTGTTCAAATTAACGTCCGATTTGAACACACCAAAACACAACCAAATGCTTATCTTTCACAATTTTAGTTTCCATTTTTATTTACTCATTTTAGATTACCAACCATTCTTTAACCAATTAAGTCCATTGGTGAGTAAGTCCTCTAAAAAAGAAGGAAGTGTCAAACAAGGGGTAGTTTAAGGCAAGAGAGAAGTGTCATGCTGTTGATAATGAACCCTCAAAAGAGGATTAAACCGTTAGGCATGGACCTCAATCTCAAGCTTAAACTATTCTAAGGTTGAAACAACCCTCAAAGCAAACAAAAAAAGTCAAGAAATGAGGGAGGTTGCAAAGATTATACTTGCTGAAATTAAGTGAAGAAAACACTAAAACATGCAATCAACTCAAACAAGTGGTGTCTAAAGGCCTAAAACACCAAGCTTGTGAGGACACTTACACTAGAAGCATGCAAAAAAAGACTCAAATGCAACAACCAGCCAAAAACAGAGTTAAAAAAAGTCTAAATCAGAGCCTAAAACATGCTGGCTAACCCCTCCAATTTTGGACTTCAAAAGATGATTTTTATCACTAAAAATACTTTGAAATTTAGTGTTCAAAAGCCCAAAAAAGGATAGTTTGAAAGTGGGAAACAAAGGTTTAAAGGCCTTACAAACAAGGAATAAAAAGGGGTGAACCACCCCTTAACCTTAAATGGCCTAAAACCACCAATTTTAGCCCACAAAAATAGAGTTTTTTATAGCCCAAAACAGCCCAAAAACAGTGGGAAAAAGATAGAAAAACAAGTATGCAAAGTAAGGTAAAAAAGGCAAGTATTATGCCTCTTGAAGCAAAGATCAACTTTAGGCAACAATTCAAGCCAAAACCGCCTTCTAGAGCTTCAAGAAGTCCTCAAGGAACCTTAGCTCAAAGATGATCAACTTTGGTTAAGGAGGTGTAAGCAAAAGTGTGGTGTTTGTAGACTAATGTGCACGAATTTGCAAGAGAGAGAGAGAAATGTAGAGAGAGGGAGAGAGATTTTTGCTCCAAAATTTCCAACCTTTAAAAATGGGGGAGGAGACCCCCCTATATATTGAAAAACATGCATTTGGCTGAGATATATCCATCCATACACATGTATGGAGATGAAGCCCATTGTGCCAGCAGTTGGAACAGCTATCAACAAAATATCTTAAAAAAGACACTAATGGCCGGCAAGGCACAATGGTGGCCGGTAGCCCACTAGAGGAGGCCTGTAGGGCCAAGGGTCTTGAGGTTTGAAGCACTAAGGTTTTGGTCCAAAACAAAGCAAAGAATGGACAGGGTTTAAAGGCTCAAAGGGAGGGCATTCCGTCGAGGACTTTGGGCACTAAAATGAGCACATGCAATGATAATCATCGAGTGCACAAGCGATGAAGTTCAAGTCTTAAGGATAGTCAAAAATGGGGTGTCTATATTAGGGTGTTTGGGTGTGAAAGAAAAAGAGGGTTTTTTGGTGAATGGTAAATAAGTGGTCACGGAGTTTGAAAATGAGGTTGTATTGTGTCAAAATTGTTGATTTTGGTACTTGGGTTGATATTTGGAAAAAGAGGGAGTTTTACCCTAAATGGGTTAAATTGTTATTTTGTATAATTAACAGAAATTGACATTGGTAATATGAAATTGAAGGATTATTGATATAAAGGGTGGGGCTGGACACGTGTTGTCTCTCACCTAAGGAAACTTGTTTAATTTATCTATTGAAAAGATTATATATCTGTTTAGAAATATTTGTGTTCGGCTATCGGTGGAGGATAGTTATGATTGTTGTACAAATTGCATGAGGATTAGGTAAATTGAAACTAATCTTTTGTTGGTTGTCATTGAATGTGACTATGTTTAAATACATTGTATATGTGTGATGTTTGAGAGAAGAAAGGGGATGTACTCCTTTGTTCGGGAGGAGATAAGGGACGGACTCCATTGAAATTAAGTTAGCCGGAGAGTCCATGGTGAAAGTCCCGAAATCTTGTGTATACATGGGTGCCGATCCCGCAGACGAAATTTCCGTAAAATGGCAGATAGAAGTGTTTGTGTGATTGTATTGACTTGGAAAACCACGGAGTTGTAGTCTCAGTTGGGTTGTTGAAAGACAATTGAATTGGCTCAGGAATTGAAAAGGATAAATTAATTTGAAATGGATTGAAGGAAAATGAATTGAAATACGATTTTTGGTACTTTATGATCTTATCAAAATGTGAATGTTTTGTCACATGCATTGTGTATGCACATTGTATTTATATCTCTGCTAAATCTCATATACTGTGTTAGATTGTTCCTATTGGGCTTTGGCTCACCCTATTTGGGAAAACCATTTTCAGGTGCAGACGACATGCCTCCGCCAAGGCAATAGCTTGGAGAGACTTTTGGGAAGCAAGAGCTTCTTTATTTTGTTTTATTTTTTTGTATAGCCAAGGGTTTTAATTGCATTGAGCTAGGCTCACTTTTGTATAACCAAGCAATGACTTGGAAAGATGTAAACCTATAGGGCATCTGACTATATGTTTAGTTTCTATCCTCTCAATATTGTAACACATGCTATAGATTCAAGATGAACATTGGTGAATGTATATTGCATGTGTTAACCTTTGTGAACGAACTTTGAACTCTGATGGATGAATGCATCCTATCTCTATTATTCTTCTGCTTATGAGTTGGATTTATTGTGTTATTTTCGGGGGCATTACACTTCATCTACCATAGCTAATAGTTCAGCTATTGTAATATTATTTTGTATTTTATTTCATTATCATTTTTTTCCCCAATCATTTCTTCTAATTGTTTTAAGTTATAGTTATTTAACTCCATTATCATTTTGTTTTGCAGGTGAGATTACTTCAAAGGGCTCTTCTAGATTATTTCCTTTATACGGATGGGGATATAAGTCTAATTCTTTTTTATTTTCTTCAAAAAAGGCTTGTTTTTCGGATCTTGTACAAAATGTCTAATTTCATTTATTATTTCTAATTGATTAATTCTAAGTTTTTCGTTAATTTCTTTTAATAGCCTAATTAAGGTATTATTTTGTTCTATTATTATTTGTAAAGAAGTATTGTTATTTAAATTATTAGATTCTACTTCTTCACTATATTTAATACTTATGCAAGAGTTATTGGTAAGGCCGAGAAATCGGGCTCTAATACCAATTTACAAATTTTTGCTAGATCTAATTTATTAAGCTGGATCTAATTTAATATTAACTCCTGTAATAATTTCCGTTGATAATTTACACTTGTCTTTTCTAAAGATATTTTATTTTTTATACTAGCAATTCTTTGGCTATAATTTATTATAGATTGTCCTAAGGCAATAGCCAAAAGAGAATTTAATTTATTTAACTCATTCTCTAATTTAAAAATATAATCTAAACTATTTTTTATTTCAACTCTAAGTGTTGTAATTAAAAGTATATAATTACTAATTTTAAGCTCGTTTGAAAATATAATTTTTATTTACTATGTATACTTTTTGTAATTTTTATTTATATATATATATATATTATTTTATTATTATTTTTTTTTTGGGTCAATTTATAATTTTATGGAAGTTATCGATGATAAGGATTGCTAAGGTGTCTTTGGTTTGGTGAAATGGATGTCCAAATAGATTTTGAGCCAAATTGTGGCTCAATCTCTCGAGCTACCAGGAATTAGTGGAAATATAAAAGGATAAGAACACAAAATTTACGTGGTTTACTAATGATGATGTTTGGATTTGTATGATCCCTATGCAGAGAAGTTATTTGATGGTTTAGAACATTGCTTCACACTATTTATCTAAAGACAAGTGTCTAATTGTCTCATGAAGAGAGATAAAAAAGCAATGAGTCTCACTGATTCAACCAATGATAGTCAAATTAAAGCACCACATCGTATTGTCCCAGAGGAATAATTTGCCCCCTATGCAATCCAAGGAACCTGCAAGAGAAGAGGATGTCAGTCTTTGGTAGACACTAGTGTGGGGGCAGCCAAAGGCTGATGCCTAAGTTAGTAGAGTAAAGAGAGAAAATGTAAGAGAAACTGTAGAATTTATGTGTTGCATACCTTGACCTTTGATAGATGGTCTTTCTGATAGCCCATTAGTGGTGCATCCGCTAGGCCATAATCTCAGGCCTTAACTAATTGTGTATACATTAACCCAAAATAAGTTTGCATCTGCAGTTGTGGTTTCACTATGACACAATACAAAGAAATGCAATACTTATTTAATATTAGGGTACTAGTGTAAAATTGTAAATTATCAAAAATATTCTTACTCTAAAATACATGTAGTTAATGTTCAGTACTTGTCAAAATCTATGCTACCTAACACAAATTAGCAGTGAGGACTTGCAAAGTTTGCTTTCTTCTTAAGGTATGTTATAACTTCAACTTATTTTCTACTTTTTTATTAGCCAAAAACATTTCTCAACCTTGGGTTTGAAGAATTTTTTGTGGCACTGAAATTCGCTATCTAATAGGACAGGTTCAAAA
Organism: Camellia japonica; assembly: GCA_030407325.1. Classification (NCBI taxonomy): domain Eukaryota; kingdom Viridiplantae; phylum Streptophyta; class Magnoliopsida; order Ericales; family Theaceae; genus Camellia; species Camellia japonica. Next base: position 118,327,539 of record JAPPVO010000017.1, read on the forward strand.
GATATTTTTTGATCTGACGGTCAACACTGTACAACAGTTTTCCAATGCATTTTATCATGTTCTTAATGTTTTGTTTGTTTGTTTGTTTGTTGTTGTTGTTGCTGTTGTTGTTTTTTTTTTTCTTTTGCAAAGAATTGCATGGATACGTGTCCTATCTCACCAACAAAACCTAAATTGAAGCCTTATAATGCCCTTTCTTATTCCTCTTTGTTATTATTTTTATGTTCCCTTTAAGGGCTTATTACGAGCCAGTCTCCCTTTTGCAGATATTACCCATTAGGTTTTGAAATTTTATTGTGGGTTGAAGGTTTGTACAAATTGGGGTTTGTTTGGTTATGATTTTGCAATTAAATCTATTTTTGGTAAACAAACTTGCATTTGATTTTCTAAAAGAGAAAAATCCCAATTTGTAGAAAAACCCTAAATGATATTATTTTGGGAGTTGGAGTTGGATTGATTTTGGTAAATGGTTTGGTTGGAAAGAGATGGGAAGGAAATGGTTGTGGAATTTTGAAAATGGGTGTTGTTACACTTTTGGAAAATATATCTATATTGATATCTTTTAATTATTACATTAGAGATAAACTCTTTTGGTTATCGGTGGAGGATAGTATTGCCGTGTGTTAGAAATTGTATGTGGATTAGGCAAATTGAAATCATTCATATCATATCATGGAGCATGTAATGGATTTTGGAAATTGAAACTGTATGTTTTGGAACATTTGTATTGTTTTGGAAAAATAATATTTTAAGTTAAATGTATTGTACTATTGAAAAGGGTAAATAAAATGGTGAATCTAGGATGTAAGTATTGTCTCGTTGAAATAAGTTGACCCGAGTGTCCATGGTGAAAGTCCTAAAAATCATGTGTATACATGGGTGCTGATCCCGCTGACAAAATATCCGTAAAATGGCAATAGTAGCGCTTGTATAGCCTATGTTTACATAGGTGCCGGTATACGGTTTTCCGCAGACAAAATTTTCATGAAAGGTTGTATTTGTTTTTGAAGATTTACCCATTTTATTTACTATTATGTTGGCTTGGAACAAGATGTTTGGAAAATGATTTTAACAATGTTTTTGCTGTTGTCTAGCAATGTATTCGCATTTGATTTAGCAATGTATTTGCTGGTTGGTATTGAGGTACCGGGATTGGTTTTTGGAAATGAATTTTATATCAAATTGATGATTTGAACTTGGAAAACGTTTTGATTAAATGTAAGGTTTTGGTAATTGGGAAGAAAGGATTTTGTTGAGAAATCAAATGGTTTGGAAATGCATTTGGGCATATTATATACATGTATTGTATCATAATCATTTATGTTGTCGGATCATGTTTAGTTTTTGAAATATTCTCTACTAGGCTTTATGCTCACCCTACGTGATTGAAATGTTTTTTAGGTGTACATATGTGGATGTGCACTGTGACGTAAAGTTGTGTTTGGAACTGTGTAGGGTGGTTCAGTTATTTGTAAGCCATAGGCCATTTATGTTATTTTCTGCCCGTGTGCCATTCTTGTAAGGGTTACACCCTTGTGTATGATGTATGCATCAGGGATTTAATTTTAATTTCTAACATCTGTGTATGTTTTTAGTTACAGAACATCCATTCGACTTAGATATTGTATCTAGGAAAATATATACAAAATTGGATAGACACATGTATTGTGTGACTATATTATATTCATTTGCATGAGAGTTGTTATGTATTGTTCATCGTTGGGTAGTTCATTTACGTGAACCGAACCGTATAAATCTGGGGCGTGACAATGTACCTCATGCACACATTTTAGTCAAATTATGAAGGAAAAAAAATCAAATGATTCTCAAACATTATTGTAGCAACTTAATGATACAGAAAGTAAGTACATCAAATAAAAAGTTTCGATCAATTTTTTTCATATGCTGATTACTTATAGATAACATAATAAATTATGTAACTTGACAATTTCATGAAAGTGACACTGCAGACACTTACAAGCATGAATCTATAAATTGAAGAATTATTGAATCAGTATTATTATCTTGATTAGAGAATTACACCATACATCAACCAGTCTTTATACAAGTATAACAGAATCCTAACTAACTCTCTAACTAACTGATAGCTCATCAAACAGACTTAGTTACATCAGTTACATTTCATATACTAACATACTACTACAGTGTATAGCTCATGATGCTCCTGCTTTGCTTAATGACTGAGATGATGCATTAGGTCTGATCTCTTCCTTATCATCCCCTCCCTAAAATGCAAGGGTGAGGAAGTAGCCTGAAGTTTGGATGTAAGGAAAAAAAAAAAAAAATCTAGCAGTGGCAATAGGTTTGGTAAAGATGTCTGCTAACTGATCCGCAGTAGGAACATGTCTAAGAATCAATTTGTGAGTAGTGACTTTCTCTTTAACAAAATGGTAGTCAACTTCAATATGTTTAGATAGGCATTGAAAGATAGGATTAGATGCTAAAGAGAGGGCTGACTGGTTATCACACTAGATAACAGGAAGAGAGAGCTAAGGAATAGAAAATTGAGCAAGAAGCATTTCACTACAACAAAAAAGGCCTTTGGTGACAGATTGATTTTGTCTCCAAACATCAAATTTTCATCACCAAAGTATCTGTGACGAAATTTTTTTTTCACCACGTTCGTTGTCTATTTGTCGTCGCAGAAAGTACCTGGTGACAAAAAATCGTTTTGTTGCCTATTCTTCATTTTTGGCAACAAAAGTTTTCATCTCTAAATGTTGAATTTTTCGTCCTCTATAACATTCATTTCGTCACTATAATTAAATAATATTTTATTTTTAATTGTTTTGGCGACGAAATATTTTGTCACAAAATATTAAGATAGAGGTTTTAGTGACGAAATTTATCCTTACCAATGATATAGATTAAGGTGACAAAAAAATTCGTCGCTAAAATGAACACAAAACAAAATTCTTCAATGACAAATAATTTTGTCCCCAAATATTTCAAGTTAGTGCCGAAATATTCAGCAAATGTGACGAAATTATTTGTTGGAACTATATCATTAGTGACAAAATTATTCATCACGAAAAGTTGTTTGAAAACTAATAGCGACAGTTTTTTATTTCGTCACGAATAATAATTAACATTTTTTAAAATGGGAGTAATATTTTAAATTTTCATTTTTTTTTCCACTAAAAGTTTCCTGCACATTTTAATAACATGTTAAATAGAATATCTATTACAGATCAATACAAAAACTTATTCATTTTCATAAACACCACAATCAAAATATGTCTCATAATATCCACAAAAATACAATATCAACTGCGAATTACAAAACACGTCTCCTAATATCCACAAAAATATAATATCAAGTGCAGATTACCAAACATGTCTCCTAATATATACCAAAATATAAATTTTACAACGCAACCAAAATACATATAAGTAATATTAACAAAAACACAAAATGAGCAAGCTCTTGCTCTCGAGATTATCAAACATGTCTATCTCTAATTTCTAATCTGCAATAATAAAAAAAAGAAGACAATTACTATCTTATCAATAAAATATACAATTTAACATTTTTCGAAAATTATATTTTTCGACTTAGTTTTCATACCAGAAGTTCCATGCTAGTTTCATAAGTTTCCACAACTTACATTGGTCCCTCTCGAGGTGTTCGAGGTGTTTCCCGGGCCTTTTCGTGGCTGTTTCACGGTTTTGGCCACCAATGGCCTATTTTCAAGCCTAAGTGTTGGAAAAAGTGCATTTTTCGACTTCGTTTTCAAACCGGGAGTCCCGTGCTAGTTCTGTAAGTTTTCACAACTTACATTGGTCCCTCCTTAAGTGTTTGGGGTGTTGCTTCTCATGGTTGTTTCACAATTTTGGCCCCTAATGGCCTATTCTCAAGCCTAAGTATTGAAAAAGTACATTTTTCTACTTAGTTTTCAAACAGGGAGTCCCGTGCTAGTTCCGTAAGTTTCCACAACTTACATTGGTCCCTTCCGAGGTGTTCGGGGTGTTCCCTGGGCCTCCTTTTGGCTGTTTCATGATTTTGGAGCCCGATGGCATATTTTCAATTCTAAGTGTTGAAAAAATACATTTTTCTACTTAGTTTGCAAACCAAAAGTCCCGTTTTAGTTCTGTAAGTTTCTGTAACTTATATTGTCCCTCCCGAGGTATTTGAGGTGTTTCCCAGGCCTTCTCGTGGCTGTTTTATGATTTTAGTCCCCCGATGACCTATTTTCAAGCCTAAGTGTTAAAAAAGTGTATTTTTCTACTTAGTTTTCAAACTGGGAGTCCCATGCTAGTTTTGTAAATTTCCACAACTTATATTGGTCACTCCTGAGGCGTTCAGGATGTTCCCCAGGCCTTCTTGTGGCTATTTCACTATTTTGGGCCCCCCTCCCCCCCCCATGGCCTATTTTCAAGCTTAAGTGTTGGAAAAATGCATTTTTCTTAATTTTCAAGCCGGGAGTCCCATGCTAGTTCTGTAAGTTTTCACAACTTACATTGGTCCCTCCCGAGGTGTTCAAGGTGTTCCCTAGGCCTTCTCGTGGCTGTTTCACGATTTTGGTCCCCGATGGCCTATTTTCAAACCTAAGTGTTGAAAAAGTGCATTTTTCTACTTAGTTTTCAAGCCGGAAGTCCCATGCTAGTTCCGTAAGGTTCCGTAAGTGTATATTTTAAAATTAATTTTTATACAATTCATCAATGACATCTTGTGATGCAGATAATTAAATAACTAATGAGAGCATGGAATAATGCAGAAGCCAAAGAAATTCCAGTATCCTAGGTTTTTCGAGTTATGAACTAAGTGGGAAAGTTAGTCCCATTTGAGGTAACCTCAAATTAGGCTCAAGAAAACCTTTTAGACACATTTGTGCCTTGGTTTCTTTCTTCTAAGATGAATTTTCACTTTAAATTTGGCATTTTTGTGTCTTCTTTTTTTCTCTTCTTTCATTTTGTCTTTGTTATGGGAAACAAGGACATCAAATGCTACTGAATTAAGATGGCCGCTATCGAGTTTGTATGATTGCAAGACTTTAACAAAAATGGTTGTCCAAAAAATGGGCCAAATGGTGACTTGAGCCTATTTCATAGACAATAACTTTGAAAATTTGAACAAAAACCATAATTTAAAAGTGCAGCAATATTTTAAAGATCTATATTATCCTTAACATCAAACAATGCCCATATAGATAGCTTTCTAGATATGAACCAAGAAATCAGAACACTTTATTTACTATTCATATATCATATTTATGCTATGTTTTTCCCCTAGGTGAGATAGTATCTATAATAAAACATATAAAAGTTAGAAAGTAATATGTGTCATATTATTAGGTATCCCACACCTGCTGGTAGTTGTAATACGTGTCATGTTTGGATATGTTGATTCTCTTTACTACATCAAGATTATAATCAAACCACCAAGCTCAAATACCCCTACTAAGGATGATTCTATTTCTAGGTACTGCACTCTATGACCATCATCCATGATCCCCATTCATGTTGGAAAAAGATAGTTAATCTTGAGGTATGGAGTGTTTTGTGTTTCATTGAGTTTGCACAATGTGAATATAAAGATTTTTGCTCTTCAAGTAAAAGCTATTGAGGCTCATTATTAGCATGTCACATCCTCTTCAAGTAAAAGATGAACGCAACTAGGACATCAAAACTTGATAAGGCTTTTCTGATGGAGCATATCATATCCGCTTCAAATTATCAATTGTAAAGATTTTTCCATGCATTACTATCCATTCAAAAAATATAACCTTAGATGGCGACACAGGTAGCAGACTTTAAGAAAGAAAGAGCACATAATTGTTTTTAATACAACGAGGGAGAAGGAAAAACTTAATTATTAAAATGGATAAGGAATAATACATTACATTATTTTGTTTTTACCTGGTTTGTTAAGGTGGTTAATTTGTATCCAACACTTTTTTTTTCTTTTTTCTTTTTAAAAAGAAAAGAAAAAAGAAAAGAAGAGAGTATTGTGGATAATAATTTAAGATGCAATATGAGCAATAGTCATTCATATTCTGTCATTGTACCTAGGAGAGCTTGATTATCTATCTCCAATTTGCCCACCAATAATAAATGTACCAAAGCAATCATTGGCATTGTTCATTGAGGACATGAATAATAGGGTATAAAGTGACTGCTCAAATGTTTGAATATGCATTCCCATGCTTGCCAACTGAAATTTCATCATTCCACCAAGCAATGTCTTCTTAACAAAATGACTTAAACGAATTACAATAGAAAGTGATTCTTTACACTTTGTGGAATGCTTGATTAATACATTTTTTATATGCTATTCCACTGCTTAATGACTACAAAACTGTGTATTAAAGTTCATTATTTTCAATCATTTTCATTTGTGTGACGTTAGTTTTCCTTACTTTTTTTCACTTGAATAATGTTGGTTCTGGTAGAAGGTAGGCATTGGGATAAATCCCTTGGAGATGACTAAGAAGGTTTCCCTATGAGTTCAATTTAAACTAGAACAGAGATCAATGATCAGAAGTACTTCAAACCACTTATTCATTAAACCAACATTAGTGAACCCAAGAAGAAACCAAAAAAAAAAAAAAAAAAAAGAAAAGAAAAAAGAAAAAGAAAAACAAAATAAGTGGTTCCCTAAAATGATTCCAATAGAACAACTTATTGAAATGATATACACTTCCACAACACTAAATGAATAGGTTCTTACAAGTTTAATATGGTCCAAACACAAAAAATAATGCTAGTCATGGAATTTAGTTGTAGCTACTTTAAAGTCATCATGAGGGTAGCATAAAGGTTGATGCAACACTTACTTGCATAATTATGCATGTTCCTGAGATCTTATCAGAGCAATGACACTTTCTTCAACCAAGGCATTCGCTTTCCGTGATTTGCTTTATGGACAGCAAACTGCATGAAGTTGGGTGTGGATAATTTGCATTTTTTTTGTTGATTACAAAAGAAGAAGAAAAATCCAAGAATGAAGGATTTACAATCATTATGCATTGGATGAGCAGCAAACCGAGCATGCCTATCAACTCTCCCAGCTAATTGGGTTTCATTGCATGAATCCTTTCTAACCATTGTATACAATATTGTGAGAGCCTAGGTGTGGTTCATATGATTAACTAACACGTGCTGAAGCAAGAACACAACCAATCATGCATAAATCCAAGAAACATGTATAAAACAGAAAATTTCAGTACATAAAATTTACTTAAATGTGCTAAAACAAGGTTTAGAGAAGGAATAAAGCCCTAGCTCAAGAACACAACCACATTTCACATGACTTCTTTCCATTGTGTAATACAACATATTGAACAACAACAGCTCAATAAAAAATACATGTAGCCACGCTAAATGGGCATGAATAAATATGTTTTGAAACCCATTAAATGAAAGAATGCATCAATAAGAAGCCATGGCAAATTAGATGCAGTATTGTATAAAAAAACTTACTTGCTGAGCAAGTCTTTGGGTATTTTTAGTTTGGTTTCAAAAAAATAAAAATAAAACACATGGGAGCACACAATCAGGTAGATTTCAATGGTGGGAGGGAAGCAAAGATTTAAATTAATCTAAATGCAAAGCTTAGAGCCAATCAAGCTTTGCACACAAACATAGTACAAAAATAGTTTTCTTGGGAACAAATCGGAGCTGCAAACAATCAAGAAATATTTCATAAAAAAATAAAAAATAAAAACCAGATACGAAAGATTCATTTAGAACAAGAACTAAAATATAACCAACAAAGACCGTATAACATATTCTTTCAATTTTGTTCTCAATCAGTGAAAAGGGTTTTTTAGAACCCAACTAGGTCTTCATACACTCAAACACACACACTCAAGCGGGTGTCTGTGTCAAGGCAATGGAATATAAGCAACAACAAGAGCAAAACAATGGACAACTAGGCTGAGACAAATTGAAAGGAATTTTGTTATTCATCCTCCTACCCAGTAGGGGAAGAATTTCATTTAAGGTCAAACCATCATAAGGTATATTATATGGGAGAATTTTTAATTCAAAATAAAAACAAATTATCAAAGAGAGAAAGGGAGGAAAAAGAAATGTTAGAACAATCAATAACTACATAATTCGAACTTAGCAAAAAGCCCCAAATTCCATCATCCAGACAAATAAAACATTCATTTGAATGCATCATCTTATAAATAGAGCCCTAATGGAAACACACAGTGAAAACCCCAAACAAAATATAAAACAATTTAAGAAATCTAGAACACAAGATGGAATGAATAGCAAGGGTTACACAAACCTGAAATGGAGAATAAAGCCTTGAATTATGGTGATCTAGGTTTGGGTTTGGTTTGTTATTTTCTTCAATTATTGTACAAGATAGGAACACTTACAAGTTCGCTGCCACTGCTAGCCGCTGCCTTTGCCTGTTCTACGCCGCTGAGAGAGAGAGATGAGCAATTGAGACGCCGCCGCACGCCGCCGCCTCTGTTGCCCTACGCCGCTGAGAGAGAGAAAGAGAGAGATCAGCTCGACTAATGAGAAACAGAGAAATGCACTGCAATAGAGAGAGAGAGAGAGAGAGAGAGAGAAGAAGAAGAAGAAGAAGAAGAAGAAGAAAAAAAAAAAAAAGGGGGGAATATTGGGAATAATTTGTTGGTCTTTTTTCTTCATATATATATATATATATATTTGTGGGGGTCGAGTATTGGGAGTCGTAGCGATTCCGGATGGTCGAACCTGGGAAAGTCAAAATACGTGGTACTCGGCGTATGCTCACACGCTCGAACGCAACTCTACTCGACCAAATAGCCGATTAAGCAAGGGGCCGAGTAGAGAGAAGACTACTACAAAATATGCCAAATATAGAATTGGAAATGGACCTAATCCCGAGGCCCAAGAAAGAAAAGATATAAATAGAAGAACATCAGCCAGAAAGAGGTATGTGAGAACTATTGTACTTAATTGAGAATATAAGTAAACTTGAGGAAAAAGACTGACTTGCCCGTCGGAGTGCTAATTCCGGCACCCCCGACCGGAGTGTTTATTTCTTTTCAGGTGACTAGAAGAGGATCACTAGCGTCTCCCAAGATCAGAAGAGTATTTCCAAACCACTTCTCCACAATTGGCGCCGTCTGTGGGAATACTCAAACACATCCATGGCGGGCGTAACGGAAGACCCTCCAATAGTCACTGATGAAACCACGCAGAAAGACGACCTCACTCCATCAAACATGCTTGGACCGGAGACCATCCCCGTAAGACGCGCTCTGAACTTTGCCTCACCCTCGACTCCAGAGCATGAAGCAATGCAAGCGATCATGGAACAAGCAAAGCAAAACGAACAAAGGTTGGAGAACATGATCGCAGAGAACGAACATCTCCGTCAGGATTTGGCCTTGGAGGTGGCGAAGTCCAAACAAGCTGCACACCAAGGCCCGGAACGACCTGTGAGGGCAGGTGGTTGACGATCTCGAGCCCGACAACAAGATACTGATAGCAACTCCGACTCATTATCCCCGGAGCCCAAGAAGAAGGGACGATCTGAAACTTCCAGTTCTTCTGAAGAGAGTCCCCGTATAAGGCATAAGCGAAGAAGAAACAGCTCGGATGGAGATCAACACGATCTTTTTGTACGACGGATTGCAAAGGCAGTGCTACCCAAGAAATTCAAAGCACCGTCATTCACTTTGTATGACGGTAAATCAGACCCCACCGACCATTGTGATACTGATAGTTGTTATGCACTGAAGGACCTCCTGGAGGAATTCGTACAAGATGTCCGGCTACAACAGTACGTCCGAAAAGGAAACCCAACCAAAACAATAGCCTTGAGACAGGATTCACCCCCGCTCGGCGTGATCCACATGATATACAGCCTGCCAATGTCATCGGCGGTGCATGCGATTCAGTCGAAGTCTAACCCTCAAGACCAACTCACTCCGGCTAAACGGCCCCATGAAGCCGAGGTTATTACTTTCGATGATTCGGATTTGGCCGGAGTAACACTGCCCCACATTGATCCCTTGATAATTGAGTTACGCGTAAATCGATTCACAGTTGAGCGAGTACTCATTGATCCAGGGAGCACATCGGAGATTATGTACTATAAGACATTTACCAAACTCGGCTTGTCCGAATTGGATCTCTCTCTGGCCCCTTATCCACTATTCGGCTTCAATGCCAATCCAGAGTACCCATTGGGAAAATCAGACTACCCGTTCGAGCAGGTTCCCGAACAGTGGACGTGGAATTCTTGGTCGTCAAGCTGCCGTCGCCGTATAATCTCATCATAGGGCGATCCTGGTTGCATATTATGCGGGCCGTGCCAAGCACCTATCATCAGCTGCTACGCTTCCCGACAGAACGCGGTATTGAGCAAATCCGCGGCTCCCAGAAATCAGCACAAGCATGTTATCTCCTTGCTGAAAAGACGCCAAAGGAACTACAGGTGAATTCCATTAAGGTGCCGGATCGAGAGAACCTCGACAATGTTGGGCGGCTCCCAAATGAAAAGGCCACGGAAGGCTTAGACTGAGTTGAAATTGATGGAAGCCCAGACAAGTTCTTCATGATTGGCGCCTCCCTAAATCAGGCCGACAGACAGCAGCTAATCTCTTTCCTGCTCAGCAACCTCGATGTCTTTGCATGGACTCCGTATGAGATGCCGGGTATAGATCCGTCAGTTTCACAGCACCATTTGAATGTCGATCCTAAGTGCAAGCCGATCATTCAGAAAAGCCGGCGGTCAGCCGCAGAGCACACTGCTGCCGTTGTTGAGGAGGTTGACAGGCTGCTTGACGCCGGGGCAATTAGGGAAGTGACCTACCCTACATGGCTCTCTAATACAGTGGTGGTGAAGAAGAAAAATGGGACTTGGCGAGTGTGCGTCGATTTCACGGACCTAAACAAAGCCTGCCCCAAGGATTGTTTTTCCCTACCCAGAATCGACCAACTTGTAGATGCGACGGCACGCCATCAACGTATGAGCTTCCTCGATGCTTACAGAGGCTACCATCAAATCGCCATGCATCCAGAAGACCAGGACAAAACTGCATTCCTCACCCCAAGAGGAACCTACTGCTACAAAGTTATGCCTTTTGGGCTGAAGAATGCAGGGGCAACCTACCAAAGACTGGTCACCGCCATGTTCAAGGAGCAACTCGGCCACACTATGGAAGTGTACATTGACGATATGGTGGTCAAGTCCAAGGAAGAACAGAATCATATAGCCGATCTAGAAAAGACATTCAGCATTCTACGCAAATATAGAATGAAGTTGAACGCTTCCAAATGTGCGTTTGGGATCGGCTCTGGCAAGTTCTTGGGTTACATTGTCAACCACCGAGGAATCGAGGCCAACCCGAGACAAATCACAGCAATCTTGGAACTCGGCTCCCCTCATTCAGTAAAAGAGGTTCAAAAGTTGATGGGGACGGCCGCCGCACTCAACAGGTTCATCAGTCGGTCCACAGATCGCTGCCGACAATTCTTTCATACACTACGGCAGGGCAAGGCTTTTGAATGGTCCGCCAAATGCGAAGCCTCTTTCAACGGACTCAAGACCTACCTCCGCTCAGTATCACTTTTGACAACACCTGCTCAGTATCATTCCAACAAGGCCGTCAGCGCCGTACTGATAAAGGAAGAGCTTGGGAAGCAGCGACCAGTGTATTACGTAAGCAAGGCAATGGTTGACGCCGAAACACGCTACCTTCCGCTGGAAAAACTCATCCTAGCCCTAGTCATGGCGGCAAGGAAACTGATGCATTACTTCCAGGGACACAGCATTGGGGTGCTAACAGATTATCCCCTCCGATCAGTACTACGAAGTGCAGAAGCATCAGGACGTGTTTCAAAGTGGGCTCTTGAACTCGGCCAGTACGACATTCAGTTCCTACCTAGAACCTCAATCAAGGGACAGGTACTTGCCGACTTCGTTGCCGAATTCACTGGGGGTCTTGCCGATTTTAAGTCCGATGAGATTCGACCAGAGCCGAACTGGAGAATTTATGTTGGGGACATTTGGCAGTTGTACTGTGATGGATCATCCAATCAGCGGGGCAGCGGAGCCGGAGTTGTGATCATGGCTCTCGACGGTGCAATAATTGAGCAGGCCGTTAAGCTTGGCTTCGAAGCGTCAAATAACGAAGCCGAATACGAAGCCCTTCTAGCCGGTTTGCGGAATGCACATCTTCTGGGTGCTCGGCGTTTGCTTGTATTTTGCGATTCAAAACTGGTGATCAATCAGCTAAAAGGGGAGTACGCGGCAAGAAACGACCGCATTTGGCGGCCTACATGAAAACGGCCAACTCCTTGCTGGCAAAATTTGACCATCATGAATTGAACCAGATAACACGTGATCAGAACACACACGCAGATGCCCTTGCCTGCCTAGCCTCCACCATTAACTTAGAGATTAAACGGACCAACGAAGTAGGTTTCATCCTGGAGCCGAGCATTGGCCCTTCGGAGGAAGTCCAGGTCAGTGTTATAGAAGCTGGACCGAGTTGGATGGATCCCATTGTAGCATTCCTGTCTTCCGAACAGCTCCCAGCGGACAAAAAAGAAGCGCACAAGCTGCGAAACAAAGCTCTGCGGTACTACTTAGATCGGCAAGGAAAGCTTTATAAGAAATCCCTTTCTGGTCCATACCTGGAATGTGTACACCCGGACAAAGTCGAAAAGCTTCTGACTGAAATACACAAGGGCAGTTGTGGCACCCATTCTGGCGGGCGTTCTTTGGCCCATCGAGCAATAACACAAGGGTATTACTGGCCGACAATGAGAGCTGATGCCGAATGCTATGTGAAAAAGTGCGAACAGTGCCAGAAGTTCTCTCCTTTAACCCACCTGCCTACAGAAGAACTAAGCTCCATAACCAGTCCTTGGCCGTTCGCCCAATGGGGGCTTGACATCGTTGGACCATTGCCTCGTGCCCCGGGTAACAAGCGATTTTTGATTGTCGCGACAGATTATTTTACAAAATGGGTAGAAGCGGAGGCACTAACCCACATCCGAGATGCCGACGTGAAGCGTTTTGTTTGGAGAAACATCATAACACGGTTCGGCATTCCAAGAGCACTTATCTCAGACAACGGGACCCAGTTCGATTGTGGCGTCTACCGAGAGCTGTGCAGCAAGTATGGTATACAGCCTTACTTTTCCACGCCGGCTTATCCACAAAGCAATGGTCAGGCTGAAGCCTCTAAGAAATCCATCTTGGACGGCATCAAAAAAGGCTGGAGAAAGCTAAAGGCAAATGGGTCGAAGAATTGCGAGTGTGTTGTGGGCTCATCGAACTACACCGAGGCGGTCTACTGGGGAAACGCTGTTTGCTCTATGCTTTGGAACCCAGGCAATTATACCCCTGGAGATCGGCCTCCCAACCTTGAAATCGACAGTTTTTGATATGGGCCAAAACGACATGATGCTGGCCTTGGATTTGATTCTGATTGAAGAACGAAGAGACCGTGCCCTCGCGTCCATGGCGCGGTATCAACAGCAGCTGGCTAAGTCATACAATCAACGTGTTCAGTTGCGCCACTACACACCAGGGGAGTTGGTCCTGAAGAAGGTACTACCAGCTGCGAAGAAATCGGCTGATGGGAAATTGGGTCCTAACTGGGACGGCCTGTATTAGATTGATTCGATCACAGGAGTAGGGGCATATCGGCTGAAAGACATGTCAGGAAGGAGTCTGCCACGGCCTTGGAATTCCATGCATTTACGCAAATTTTATCATTGACCCGACTTGTGGGACATGATGCTTGTTCTTAATGGTTCGCCATATACATCTCATTTTCTGTAATGCAAAGATCCCTATTTACAAATTCCAGTTCAACGGTGTTCCGAAAAAGCCTCTAGATTCGGAGCACCCTTCGTGGATATCACGATTGGCCAAATAAAGTCTTTGGATTCGAAGCCCCATCGGCGCATGACGTCTTTGGGCGGATAAAGCCTCCGGATTCGGAGCGCCCTTCATGGATATCACGATTGGCCAAATAAAGTCTTCGGATTCGAAGCCCCATCGGCGCATGACGTCTTTGGGCGGATAAAGCTTCTGGATTCGGAGCGCCCTTTGTGGATATCATGATTGGCCAAATATAGTCTCTGGATTCGGAGCCCCATCGGCGCATGACGTCTTTGGGCCATTAAAGCCTCCAGATTCGGAGCACCCTTCGTGGATATCACGATTGGCCAAATAAAGCCTCCAGATTCGGAGCGCCCTTCGTGGATATCATGATTGGCCAAATAAAGTCTCTGGATTCGGGCCCCATCGGCGTATGACGTCTTTGGGCGGATAAAGACTCCGGATTCGGAGCGCCCTTCGTGGATATCACGATTGGCCGGTCTCCGGATTCGGAGCCCCATCGGCGCATAACGTCTTTGGGCCGTTAAAGCCTCCGAATTTGGAGCCCCCTTCGTGGATATCACGATTGGCTAAATAAAGCCTCCGGATTCGGAGTGCCCTTCGTGGATATCACGATTGGCCAAATAGTCTCCGGATTCAGAGCCCCATCGGCGCATGACGTCTTTAGGCCGTTAAAGCTTCCGAATTCAGAGCGCCCTTCGTGGATATCACGATTGGCCAAATAAAGCCTCCAGATTCGGAGCCCCATCGGCGCATGACATCATTGGGCCGTTAAAGCCTTCGGATTCGGAGCGCCCTTCGTGGATCACGATTTTCTAGTCTCCGGATTCAGAGCCCCATCGGCGCATAACGTCTTTGGGCCGATAAAGCCTCCGGATTCGGAGCGCCCTTCGTGGGTCACGATTGGCTAGTCTCCGGATTCGGAGCCCCATTGGCGCATGGCGTCTTTGGGCCGATAAAGCCTCCGGATCCGGAGCCCCATCGGCGTATGACTTCCTTAGGCCGATAAAGCCTCCAAATTATGCCGATCAATACTTAATGTAGAAAGCTCTCATATCGAGCCGGCAAAACCCGTTTATACGTTAAAGCATAAAAACATTCGAGATGAAATGCTTGATTGCGATTAACTCAGACCGATCAACGTCTATTTAATCATCTGAAATACGTTCATTTCAACTTTTTAAAGAAACATATTATAAAGAAACACAAACATGAAAAATAAAACATTTTTATTCAATCAGTCAATGATTACATAATTTTAACGCAAACTATGTTTACATGGTTTTTATGCGGCATCTCCTTCATCGTCACTCTTTTCGATTTCAAAAGCGGAAAAGGGTAAAAGATCACGCTGGTACAGCAGTGACGCTGAATCAACACCCTTTGCTCGAAGAGTCTCCGCGGCCTGAAGTGCCTCGATCTAACCGTGCCTAAACCCCCGGTTCTCGCATCGGCAAACCTCCTCGGCAAGATTCTCTTTGGTTTCGTCAATCCCAACCTTCCAGCCCACATGGAAGCCTTGTTCGTATCCCACGTTCCTCACATTCTCTACGGCGAACATGCTTGCCGTATCTCGATTGGCGATGGCGTGACTCAACAACCGTTGAGTCACCCTTTCATCCACGATCGGGTTAGATTAACCCATCGTACGCGGCTCAGTGGTTTGAGCCTTCCTGAGCTCCCTGAGCTCCCACTCAGCCTTCTCCGCGCGAGCCCACAAACTGCGGATTCTTTCCTCCTTCTTCTCTATCTCACGTCGAGCGGCGTGCAGGCGCATGCCGACTTCATAGGCGGTATACAGCCCTTTAACCGCCCCGTGGATGCCCTCTCAAAATACGTCGAAATCCTGTCGACCCATCATCGACTTCTGGACCTCCGGTGGAAAAATCTGTCGAGCAAACTCGACCGCCACACCTAGGTCCTTGATTATGGAGTCCGCCTCCGTCATCGGTTTATTCCCTACAAAAACTGCGAAACTCAATGGTCGCGGCGCCACGTTGGCCTCATTTCTCGATCGCGGTCGCGGAGAACTTCCCCGTTGCTGTTTCTCCTTGCAGGGTGATCTGCTTCTACGACTTAAAGGCTGACGCTTCTCTCGTTCTTTGGACGCCCTACCTCCCGCACGGGTGGGTTCACTGCCGCAATTTATTGCAGTATCAAGCTCAGCCAAAGTTTGCGCTTCTTCTCTGCTGTTGAAGAAAACTCTATTTGACATTCGCACTTACCTACGCCACAAATGGTTTTAAATTGATTCTGAACACAGTAAGGGGAGTTACTGGCGCGAAGAGTCCATCCCATTTATTTCTAATGCTTGCAGCGACCCCGAGGCGACTTCATTAACACTAAACTCCAAAAGACGGATGCCGATCTAAACGGTAATTATAGATAAATGCCTCGGAGCTCATGCACTGGCTGGGGCAAGGGCAGATTTATTAATCTAACCGGCATCTAGCCTCATGCTGATTGATATGTGCCACAGCCACTCCATGTACTAATTTTCAGTTTTTGGAGTTAAAATGGCCTAATCATCTAAACGGCAATAATAGATGAATGCCTTGGAGCTCATGCACTGGCTGGGGCAAGGGCAGAGTTATTATTCTAACTGGCAAAGCATCTAGCCCCATGCCAATCGATATGCGCCATAGCCACTCCATGTGTTAATTTTTGGTTTTTGGAGTTAAAATGGCCTAATTATATAAACGGCAATAATGGATGAATGCCTTGGAGCTCGTGCACTGGCTGGGGCAAGGGAAGATTTATTAATCTAACCGACATCTAGCCTCATGCCAATTGATATGTGCCACAGCCACTCCATGTACTAATTTTCGATTTTTGGAGTTAAAATGGCCTAATCATCTAAACGGCAATAATGGATGAATGCCTTGGAGCTCATGCACTGGCTGGGGCAAGGGCAGATTTATTAATCTAACCGGCAAAGCATCTAGCCCCATGCCGATCGATATGTGCCACAGCCACTCCATGTGCTAATTTTCGGCTTTTTGGAGTTAAAATTGCCTAATTGTCTAGTCGGCAAGTGTACATGAATGAATGATCCAATAACACAATTTAGCACAAACAATAGCAAAGTGCAAAAGGAATTTTCATTAAGTAAATTGGGCACAAATTGTAGCCATTTTACATATGAAAACTACTAAACAAAAAGCTGTAAAAAGCTGAAAATTCCTAAAACAAAAACAAGAGCCGCCCAAATTAGTCCTCGGAGTCAGACTCCAGCGGCTCAATATCCACTTGCTCGTATGGAATTGGCGTAGCCAATGTCACATCAGCAGCAGCAAGGGCTTTGAGCCAGCCGTGTTTGAATCCCCGGTTTTCAAATTTGGGGACTTCGTCTACGTATTCATCGAAAGCAGATTTTTTCCCGGCGTCGAATGCCCTGGAAGCCTCCAGGTCGGCTGCTTCCTTCGCCTTCTTTATTTCTTCCAACTCAGCCTCCAATTTAGAGATCGCCTCCTGGGCCAATTTAAGCGCGTCGTCGCTCTCATCCGCCCTCTTCTCGGCGACCGATCTCAATTCTTCAGCGTTGCGGGCTCTCTCCATCTCGGCCTCGGCGCGGGCGCCCTCCATCTTCGCCCTCAAAACCTCGAACTCGGCCCTACTCCTTTGGCCCTCAACCTCCGCTTGTAAACGGCCAATCTGCTCGACGGCATCGTGATGGCGACGGCCCATCTCGGCTATCCTTCCGACGGCCTGCAAAACAGGAAGTTAAGACCAAAACAATATTTGCGTAAAGTGAAACGACAAAGTTAAGATATATACCAAAAGAGCCGATTGCGTGGCCAACGCAATTGCAACCAGATCCGGCTCTGCCCGAAAAGCCGCCTTGTCAGCAGGCAGAGAAACGGACGTAGCCATGCTGAGTGCGATCGCTGGGTCTTTGATTACCGAAGCATCGGAGGAGATCGGCGTATTTTTTATCTTCGGCTGAATAACAAAAGGTACAATCACATCCGATTCCTCTAAACGAGGTCGTTTGTCGGCACGGTCTTCTTCTGAGCCGGCCTCGACCTCGGCAGGGCGCTTCTCCACCCTTTGCTCAGCCTCTACACTTGCCTGCACAACCGGTTCTGCCTCGGCACTTCGGTTTTTTGCCGTTTCCTCCTCAATAACGGACAAGGAGGGTTGAGATTCGCCAGTAGGCAGGGAGGGCTGAGATCCGTCAACAGTCTGGGAGGGCTGAGATTCGGCAGCCCGAATGGACTCCGCCCTTCGCCGCGCGGCCATCCTTTCCGCGTTTGCCTTCTTGGCAAGTTTAGTGAGGCTCAATCCAGCCATATCTTCTGGGTACGCACCGGGAAGGTCCTCCAGACCCTGAAAGATATCGTCAAGTGGAAGGTCCCCTCGACCCGAAGTGGACGGAGGATCAACTGAATTGAGGCCGGCTTCTTCAAATGCTAACTTTAAAGCCTCGTCGACTTCGGCTACGGATTGGTCTGACTCGGCGGCCTCAGCTACTTCCGGTCGCTCCGAATCTGATCCCTCTAAACCGACCTGCCTCAAATTTTTGAAATCAGTCAGGATAAGGGCGGTAAGAAACTCCTCACCCTTCGGAATTGGGATGTTTTTCGCCGCCAAAAAGGTCGCATAAGTCGGCTCGTAGCGGAGCAGAACGTGGGCCGCCCTCTCCTGTTTCTGAAGACTCGGCCGGCCGAAATATTTGAGCGCAACCTTGATTTCCGAAAGAACAGCGTCGTCGGCTGAGGTCAGGACTTTCTTCAAATCGTTTCCTGCATAAGCAAAACCATGAGGTCCCGAAAATGAAGCTTTATAAATATAACAGAAAATAAATAAATAAAAGAATCTACACGGCCACCTGGTTCGCCCCTCCGTCTAGGAATACGATCAAGGCGATCCTCGCCTTCGCCGAATTCCCAGTTTCCTTGGACGACGACCATAACATCATCGACTCGCTTCCCAGAGCTGGAAAGCATAGTCACTAGTTGATGGTCGGTGTCTTTGGCCCTAAGGAAATAATGCCCGTGCCGACCAGAAGACTTGGCCAAGGCGTAGCAATGCCGAATAGCGGGAATGCCAAGGTTAAGCCTAAGGCGACGGTTTAGTGCGATAATCCCCATCACGATTCTAAAGAAGTTGATGTTGGGTTGGGAAGGGATTAAGCCCCAATGGCAAAGCACAGCCCTAAGGAGTGGGTGAAGGGAGAAACGGACTCCACCCTCTGCAATTGATAGAAGAGGGAAGACGATCGTGGTTTCATCAACCCTCTCCATATTGAGGGTGCCGTCTGCCACAAGTGACAGACGGACGTCATCAGGAATGGAGAAATGGTGTCGGAAGCCAGAAATTCGATCCGGTGAGAGGAGATCTTTCAAATGTTTCGCCATTTCCCCCAGCCAATACGAATATGCTAAGCCAAAAACAAAGCAAGAAAAGAGATTCAAAGAAGAGAAGGAGAGAACTTACAAGAGGCGAAGAGGATAGAGAAGAAAAGGAAGTTGCAGAGGTAATTCGGAAGACAGTCCAGCGACGAGCGTCTAAAAGCGTGTATGTATTTGAAAAGACGTCAAAATTTTAAATCACAATAAATAGAAGTGTACGAAGAGGCGGGAAGTTGAAATGATAACCGAGAAGCGTGTGTTCAGACATTTGCGTTGGAATACGGTCAGCCGCCGAATTTCGGCTCTGACTTTTCGAGTTCGAAGCCAAACACTCCAACCAACTGTCGTTAGTGGAGTGCTCGGGGGGCAATTGTGGGGGCCGAGTATTGGGAGTCGTAGAGATTTCGGATGGTCGAACCTGGGAGAGTCAAAATACGTGGTACTCGGCGTATGCTCACACGCTCGAACGCAACTCTACTCAACCAAATAGCCGATTAAGCAAGGGGCCGAGTAGAGAGCAGACTACTACAAAATATGCCAAATATAGAATTGGAAATGGACCTAATCCCGAGGCCCAAGAAAGAAAAGATATAAATAGAAGAACATTAGCCAGAAAGAGGTATGTGAGAACTATTGTACTTAATTGAGAATATAAGTAAACTTGAGGAAAAAGACTGACTTGCCCGTCGGAGTGCTAATTTCGGCACCCCCGACTGGAGTGTTTATTTTTTTTTAAGTGACTAGAAGAGGATCACTAGCGTACCCCTGTAGACGTCCCCGAACGTCCTGGGAAAATCCCATTTTGTTCATTGGGCTTACTACAGTTCGGACTCAAATGTCACGGTTCTGAATCTAATCTCGCAAAGTGCAATGCGAGACCGATAAATCACCAAAGAGTCCAAGTCTGGCAAATCGTTTTGAAAAATAGATTTGTTTAGAAAGAAGTGCCAAACATGGACTGCTTTGCCAGATACAGAGTCGCCACCTAAATATTTTATTTTGGGAAATTTAGGAAACCCTGACTCGTGCCTAAGGCCACGTGTCCGTCATCACCAAAGTTGCCTCGGCTCGAGAACTTGGGTACGATTGGGGAAGGTCACTTCGTGAGTACGCCCGCTCGCCCGATCAAAGATCGGCCTCTACTAACCATGATATCGAGTTTTGAAAACATTATGTGCTCTTATTCCGGTTATTAGCCTAGAATTACTATGTGATGCACACAGCATACAAGTATAGACTGGGTCGCTTGAATTGGAACAAAACATCTCATGTTCGTTTTGAAAAACAGTTTGAAGGTGCTACTCGCAAGTAGGCTAAGACGTGGATTTTGCCACCCTCGGGTGGGCTTAGAAAAACATGATTTTGCCACTCTCAAGTGGGCTTAAAACTCTCATTCAATGCATTGTTCCAATTCAAACAACCCAACCTCCACCCACAGGCATTCAGGCAGTTATATCACATAAGCACATAGCTTCATGGTAAGCATGCTATCATGGCAGTCACTCATACGCATGCAAGGATGCTAAAGCATAAACACTTACCGAGTACTCCAAGCCAAAGAAAGGAGCTAATTAGAAATCATGCATGAATCCTAACTATGCTGAAATGCCTAATACAACACATACAAAAATGCAACTAAGATAGGCTCGGCTATTCTAAAATGGCATATGAAATGCAACAACTGATACACGTATTCAACTTGGAATTGAAATACAATGTCGTTAGCATGATGCGCCGAGCCTGATGCATGCGATACAGATGAATGAATGCAAACATGCGAACATATAGATGCTAATTGAAACATGCCCTAAACTAACCATCATAAGCTGGTAAATAAAAGGGAGAAAGACGTGGGATTGGAAGACATACATCACACACACGCACACTTATTACAACATTGCCCTCCTCAGAGGGTCCGAATAAATAACACACAACCGAATGAATAACGAATTACAGCTAATTATTACACAACCCTAATTAATTAACAAATTAACTAAAATAAATAAGCTAGCATGCAAAACATATGAAATGGACTGCCTCAGCTCGATCTTGAATGATAAGTAATGCATGCATGCTCGAGTCGCCTTGCCGGAAAATCCATCGCGATGCCCCGATTTACCTCTGTTTGCAACTGGTCCCAGAACACTGTACAAAGCTCCAGAAGGCTGCTGACCAGTTTTTGCTACTGGTTTCCGGTTTGCTGCAACAGAGAGAGAAAGGGGCATGGCAAAGTATTTTCAGCATATGTGTGCACGACCACTCTCCCCGTCATTGCATAAGCTCTAGGGAGTGTTGTCCTCGATCCTCGTGCCACCAATCACGCATCTCGATGCATGATGGCCGAGGAGTCGAATTGCATGACTCAATGTGAAATGGATGCACAAATGAACACAATAAGGCCTAAACTCCATCATGGGTAATCAAGAGTGTCGGTGACCGGGAATCGAAGCACGTTTCGTCACTTTGAGTACGAAACATCCCTCGTTTCCCGTGTTTGGACTAAACCCTACTCCAAACACTATGCAACAACTAGAATGGCATGGCATGCAAACACAATGCAACAACTAGCATGCAATCCTCAACGAAATGCAACTAAGACATGCAAACATGCAAGGAATGACATGCAAAGGTGCAACTAGCATACGCAATGCTATGAACTACGAATGGAATACTCAATGCACATGACCCTATATGGCATACACAACGCACATATGACGATGGACATACACAAAGGCATAATCAAGGCATACACAATGCAACGATCAAGCATGTGGCAACATGGACATGGCATACACAATGCAAGATGGACTTAAACTAAAAATGAATGGGCCTTAGCCACACTCAAATCAGTGGCCAAACATGATGAAACTAGGCAATAAAAACACATGCAAACATGCACAAATGCAAGGGACCAAACCTAAGGCACCAAATGCAACTCTACCAAAGCATGGCAAGGGATGAAATATGGCATCCAATCACACATTTTCCAGCTCTAAAATGTCATGCAAAATGGTCCCGAATCATGCAAACACCTCACACAATGCATGCTAGATGGCCCGGATACCGAAACTAGTGAAGTGCATTACACTAGAGGTACACAAAGCAATGCTCAAATGTCCCAACCAACCCCAAAAAGTCCCTATGCAGGTCCAAGATAGTGGGAAAATGGTCTAAAATGATGGCTCAGAATGCATGGAAATGAAGCTCATGCAATGGTCCAAAAACGAGGCATACAAGCACGACTCTCGAACGCATTTAAAGAGTGGAAAACATGGGAATATGGCAGATATGTAAGCTTTGAAATATGATGCACAATGGCCCCAAAACATGGAAACACCTCAACATAAGCATGCAATAGGCTCCAAAGCTCAAAGCTAGGCAAGGGTATTGAACTACAACTATGCATAGCAAGCATCATTCAACCATGAGGCATAAAAACAGAGCTCAGGCAGTCCAAAACACGCACAAAATCAGTTTAAAGCATGGCCAAAAGGTGCTAGAATCAAAGGCCAAAATAGCATGCAATGTAAGCTAGTGAGAATGGTTTACACTACAAGTATGTGAAGCATTCAAGAGGCCACTAAACCAGAAAAATTCAGAGGTATGAAATGCCAAATAAAACCCAAAAACCCACTGAAACATGGTCTATGCATGCAAGAATGATAGGCTCCTTTGTTAGGCTATAAAGAGGGTTGTTTTACACATGCAAGATGGACACCCAAAACGGCAAAATGGGCTCTGGACAGAGCCTATGCAGGTCCTAAAATCCACCAAAAATGGCCTGAAACAAGGCTTGGAAGCATGCAAATAAGGGCTCCTTTGTTAGGACAAATATGCTAGTAAACAAGACAAGGGGTGAGAGGGTCACCCCTCTCTGATTTTGGTGCTCAAAATAGCATGCTAGCCACTGAAAATCCACTAAATTTCAGTGGCTAAGAGACCAAACAAAGGTCAATGCAAAGGCCCTAAGGCATGGCTCAAAATAAGATGAAATGAAGCATGCAAAGGGGGTAGATGACCCCCAACAGAAAAATGGTCTTAAACAAACATGTTAAGGACTTCAAAATAAGATTTTTTTTAGTTTATGACAAAGCCCAAATATGCTTACAAGTATAGCTAAAAGATGAAGCAAAATAAAGACCAAAAGAGGGAATAGGGTGTTACCCTTGAAGCTCAAGCACTGCAGCAGCTTCTGGACCAAAACAGCAACTCCTTAGCCTCTAAAAACAAGCTCCAAGGTGCTTTGGTTGATAATGGAGGTGTTGTGCTAGGAGATGGTATGCAAAGGGGTCAAGAACTTCAACCTTTCAAGGCCTAAAGGGAGAGATATAGGGGGATATGTATGTATGAGCCTCAGTTAACTCTAGAACCCCTCTAAAGAAGAGGAAGGGCCTCTCTTATAGAGAAAGGGGGCCAAAGCTTCTCAAGGAAGCTAAAACCAAGATTGAAGATCCTCCATACACGTGTATGGAGGATCCAGTCTGTGGCTTCCAGCTGGCACAATTGGCACACACTCACAGAGACAAAACTGAGGGAGGCAGGCCGACCAGTTCAAGTGGTTGACCGGCCACTTGTCCTGGTCGGCCGACCAGTTCGAAAGGGTCAGGTGCTTGGCAGCCTTATTTGGTGGTCTCCACATGAAATGCAAGCAAGTGGTATGGTGAGAGACCCACAAATGTGGCTCAAAAACCAAGGAGACTAGCTCCTTGACAAGAAAATCGACCGGCAGGAGAAAAGGTAGTCTCCAAGAGAAAAGGTGGTCTCCCACCCTTGTGCCACCTTCCAAACAATGAAAATAGGGTCCATGCCAAAAATGAACCAAAACGGATGCAAAACGAGGGTTCAGGGGCCAAAACGCGTAGCCGGGTGCCCCGAAAACTGACTGTTAAGCATCGAAAGTGGCGTGCGACCACGAAGGTGGTCTCCCGGGCCACAGTGTCTTTCTAGAGAGAGGAAACAAGGTGTGTGCCAAAAACCGAAGCAAACGGAGAAAGTTAAGCGGTCCCGAACCGAGGCGCACGGCCGACGGCTCCGAAAATCGGAAACTGGTCTCCAAACGGGAACAGTGGTCTACGACCACAGAAAGTAGCCTACGGCCACTGAGAGATGGTCTACGAGACCTCTCCCTCCCTTCAGGAAGAGAAAACAGAACTTGGTTCGCAAACCGAGACAAAGCACAAAAGAGTCCCGAAGTCCGGAGGCAAGGCTCTCAGCCGAGACTCCGAAACCTCAGAACGAGCACAACATGCGCAATCACCGAGCGCTCAATCGATGATGTCTGAGTCTTAAGGTCGGTCAAAAATGGGGTGTCTACACCCCCCGGATCAGAAGAGTATTTCCAAACCACTTCTCCACAATATTTATAAAGACATGGCAAACGCACTGGTTTGGGCGAGTCAAAATAAGTTTTGTATTAAAAATTTGTGTAAGTTTTTAATTAGTATTTTTTATTTTACTAAAAATTTTCAATATTTTAATCAATTAAAAATACATTTTTTAAAATACATTTAAAAAATAAAATATTTGTGAACAAATATTAAAAAAATCAATAAATATAAAAATATACTGAGTTTTCGTATCTTTTTAGAATTTTTTTGTGTATGGTGAATTTTTTAATAATTTTTTTCATAAATATTATACTTTTAAAGTTTATCTGGACTATGTGTATCTAAAAAGTAAAAAAATAAATAATGATTAAAATATTAAAATAGTTCACTAAAAATTCAAAAAATATGAATTAAAAATTAGAAAAATAGTTTTCAAAAATTGAAACAAACAGAATCGATCCAAACCCGCCTACTTAACAAATGGGTTTAACTGGGTTGGGTGGAAGTGGAGTGTCAGTAGTGGTAAAGGAGAAGAGGTGGTAGAGGTAAAGTAGTGGTGGTAGTGGATAGGCGATGGTGGATGTTGAGTGGTGACGACAGTAGTGGTGATGGTAGTGGTGAAGTAAGGCAGTGGTGATGGAAGAGAAATGGTGGCAGCAGCTGTGGTAGTGGTGTGGTGGTGGTGGTGGTGGAAATGGTATAGAGGTGATATTGGTAGTAATGGTAGTGTAGTGGCAACGGTGGTGGTGTAAAGATAGTGGATGAGAGGTAATGGTGGTAGTGGTGAAGTGGCAGTGATGGCTGTAACAGTGGTGGTGGTGATGGAAAAGAGTGAGTGGCGGCAGTGGTAGAGTGGTCACAATGGTAGTGGAAGATAGGTGATGGTGGTAGTGGAGTAGTGGCGACAGTGGTTGTAGAGTTGTGGCGGTTGTGGCGATGGAAGTGGAGAAAATGGGTGGAGTGGTGGTGGTAATAGCGGCGGTGGTAATGGATCTGTGGCCGCAGAACTGGTGGTGGTGGTGGTGGTGGAGTGTTGGCAATGGTGGTAGAAAAATCCATTTAAACGCATTTAAACAAGTACTCATGTCTAACCTAAAGGGGGCTTTGAAAGATAGGAACTGATTTGAGCAAACAAAGAGGGCTTCTCACTTATAGCATGAAACGACGGCATTTTGCATAATAAAACTATAGGAGACAAAATTATTTCCTCACGGAAAATTTTTACAATGGTGACAAAAATTTTCATCACCAAAATGGTGCCCAAATCTCCCGCCAAATTTTCCAAGGGCGGGAATTTATTTTGTGATGAAAAAAAATATATAGAGACGAAAAAAAATTCGTCGCCTATTGTTTTATTGATTTTAATCATTTAGTGACGAAATTTGATTTTCCTCTTTAAAAATAGTATAATTGGAGACAAAATCCTATTTTCATCTCTAAAACATGTATATTTGTAGACGCATTTTTTTTTCGTCATACGTTTTTATTACCAAAGACATTTTTTGTTATAGTGTTTGAATCCAGGTGAGTTCAACAATGGTATGAGCAAGAGACCTATATTTGGCTTCGGTGGAAGATCGAGATACAGTAAGTTTTAGAGGACCAGGATACAAGATTGGCACCCAAAAAGATACAATAGCCAAAGGTGGATTTTCTATTATAAGGATCTCCAGCCTAATTGGAGTCAGTATAAGCATGAAGCTGGAAGGAACATGTTTGAAAAAGAAGACCATGAGCAAGAGTACCTTTAACATATCGTAAAATTTGTTTAATAGTAGCAAAGTGACCAATGGTAGGAGAATGCATAAATTGACAAGCCTGATTAATAGCAAAGGATAGCTTTGGACGAGTGATAGTGAGATATTGTAAGGCACCCACAATGCTTCTATAGAAAGGGTTGAGGACAAGGCAATGCATCAGATGCTGCCATGGAGACCTTGGAAGAAATTGGAGTAGCATAAAGCATATATCCAACCATGCCAGCCTTAATAAGTAAATCAGAAGCATGCTTGTATTGATTAAGAAATAAGCCATGAGAATAAGGTTAAACCGAAATGCCAAGGAAATAGGGGAGATTTTCCAGTTCCTTCATGGAAAACTCATGATGCATATGAGACAATAAAGTTTGAATATAAGAAGCATTGGTACCAGTTAGAAGAATATCATCCACATATATCAAAATATAGGTAAGAAAAGAAGAAGACTTGTGTATAAACAAAGAGGTGTCACATTTGCTATTAATAAACCCTTGAGAGAGAATGAAGGAGGAAAATGTAGAATACCAGGCTCTTGGAGCTTGTTTGAGTCCATATAAGGCCTTATGAAGTTTGCAAACAATAAAGGGATTGGAGGGATCAACAAACCCAGGAGGTTGTCCCATATACACTTCCTCTTCATGCTTACCATGTAAAAAATCATTAGATATATCCAGCTATTTGATTGGCGAATGATGATATAGAGCTAAGTAGAGCAAAATTGAAATAGTAGGTTGTTTAGCCATATGAGAAAAGGTGTCATGAAAATCCATCCCATGCTGTTGAAAAAAGCCCTTGGCTACAAGCTAGGCTTTGTGCCTGGCAATGGTGCTATCTGAATTGCGCTTAACCTTGAATACCCACTTACACCCAATTGTTTACTTAGAAAAGGAAAGAGACACCAAGGACCAAGTGCCTTGCTCCTGAAGAGCTGAGTATTCATCCATCATAGCCTGAAACCAAATAGGAGAGTCAAGAGCAGACCGTGTGGAAAGTGGTTTTGTAAAATCATTTGGAGGAAGAGATGCAACAGATTGAATAGCGAAAGCATGAGATTTGGTTTTAGACCTAGTTTGCATAGAGTGAGTATTGGAAGGAGAATGAAGATGAAGATCATTAGAAATGGAGTTAATAGGAATGGAAGGAGAAAAAGACTGAGATGGAGTAGATTGATCTGGAATATGAGGAAAACACTGATCTGGAACTAAGATAGAACAAGATTGAGTTGGGTTAGAACAACGCTGAGCTGGGGTAGAACAGAACTGGTCTAGGCCAGAAGTAGACAAAACAGGTGCAGAGGTAGATTGAGCATGCTGAGAAGAAGACTTATGCTGAGCAGGGGCTCATCAAAAGAAAGTCTGCAAAGTAGATAAAGAAGAGGTAGTAGCAGCAAACTTAGAAGAAGAGGCAAAAGAAAAAATGGACTCCTCAAATCGGACATGCCTAGAAACAAGAATATGACCTGTAAGTGGATTTAAACACCTATATCCCTTAATAGTGGGATGATAACCAAGAAAAATATGAGGAATGGATTTAGGGGCCAATTTGTGAGAAGAATAGGATTTAAGCCATGGAAAGCAAAGGCAGCCAAAAACTTTTAAGAAAGAATAATTAG
This sequence comes from Camellia japonica, assembly GCA_030407325.1. Taxonomy (NCBI): domain Eukaryota; kingdom Viridiplantae; phylum Streptophyta; class Magnoliopsida; order Ericales; family Theaceae; genus Camellia; species Camellia japonica. The sequence goes on from JAPPVO010000017.1 coordinate 118,355,423, forward strand.
GAGGAGTATGAAAAAGTTTCTCAAAAGGAGAACAAATAGAAATGGCAACACTAGGCAATCGATTAATTAAAAAGGTAGCAGCAGCCATAACATCAAACCAGTATGTGAGGGGCAGAGCAAACTGATTTAGAAGTTCAATAGCAGTCTCAGTGATGTGAAGACGCTTGCACTCGGCTACACCATTTTGAGATGGTGTATGAGGACAAGAAGACTGGTGCAGAATGCCATGAGTAGTCATAAACTTGGCCATGGACTGATTATGAAATTCTCCACCTCCATCAGATCTCAACACTTTGAGAGAGTAACCAAATTGTTTCTCAACAAACATTTTAAATTCAGTAAATTTGGCATATACTTCACTTTTATAAACCAAAGGATAAAGCCATGTAAAGCGACTGAAATCATCAATAAATACAACATAATATCTGTAATTAGAGGAAGAATAAGTAAAAGGGCCCCAAACATCTGTGAGCATTAGAGCAAGTGGTTGAGCAACAGTAGAATTATACATTTTAAATGGTAATCGATGAGATTTAGACATAGCACAATCAACACAAGAAAGAGAAGTTTTATTAGAGGACAAAGATAAACATTTCTTCAGTAATTGAAACTTAAAAACAGATAGATGTCCTAATCTTTTATGCCATGTATCAACAAAAGTAGCAGAGGAAACATTAGAACTATGTAAAGCATGATGAGAAGCAAGTGGTGAAGTAGAAGATGAATGCACAGGAAAATGATATAAGCCATTAGTATGATAGCCTCTATGTAGAATTGCCTTGGAATGATTGTTCTGAATGGAAAAAGAAGATTTATCAAAAATAATGGAGCAATCATTGTCTTTAGCTAATTGTTGAACATAAACTAGATTAGAAGAGATAGAAGGCACATGTGACACTTTATTCAAACGAAAGGAATGATGAAGAATATGAAGGATACCTTGACCAGTATGAAGAATGGGAAGAGAAGAACCATTACCAATGGTGACCTGGTCAGGACCAGAGTATGGCCGATAAGAATTTAGGTGATGCAAATCATGAGTAATATGATCTAATGCTGCAGAGTCAAGGAACCAAGGTGGGGGAGCAGCCTCATAAGTTGTGGAAGCAACAAAAGCCTAAGATGTATGAAGAGCAGAAGAAGAGGGAGAAGAAGATAACTGTAGAGAAGAATGTGATGGTTAAAATTGAGTATCCAACCGATGCCAACATTTAAGAGTCGAACGATTTTGTTTACCATAAATCTAACAAATTATAGCAGGACCAGACCTTCCTCGGCCTTGAGAAGATTGAAATCTACCACAAAATTGAGCATATCAACCAGAAGTAGGCCTATGACCTCTAGAATATCCTCTAGAATCTTGTCGAGAGAAGTCTTTACCAGAATGATATACATGAAATCCTTTGGAGGAACTAGATTCTTTCAATGTAGCATAAGCAACTGGTAAATTAGAGGCTTGCTTGATTTTGCCTTCAATGTGAATAGCTTTGGAACACAATAAGGAATAAAGTTCTTCCATTGAAATGGTTTCCGAATGAGTACAAATGGCTATTTTAAAAGCATCATATTCACTAGGAAGTCCATTCAAGGTTATAAGAACGACATCTTCATCATCAATAGGAGAAGAAGCCAAACTTAATTAATCAACAATATTCTTTATCTGGCTCAAATAGACTTCTATAGACTCTGTCTTCTTCGAAATTGAATTCAGTTGTATATGCGATCGTGATAAAGATGTGAACTTCCTGTTAAGAAACTGCCAAGCTTGAGTACTGGTTTGAAGATGAATCACGGATGTGAAAATAGTAGGAGATAAGGTAGCTGTAATACGATTCAATCGATAAGCATCCTAACTAACTCTCTAACTAACTGACAGCTCATCAAACAGACTTAGTTACATCAGTTACATTTGATACACTAACATACTACTATAGTGTATAGCTCATAATGCTCCTGTTTTGCTTAATGACTAAGATGATGCATCAGATGTGATCTTTTCCTTATCATAAATATTGTGAAAATAATTATGAAATTCTTATATCGATCAAAATATTAAACTATAATATCATTCCATTTTCTTCAAAAAACTATTTCACATTTTCTACATAAATGAAAATACACTAATGACTAATGTCATATTTTTGATCATGTAAGATATTCGTGACATAGGAAACGAAACTCAACAACTCTTAATGTATAAAAATATAGTACATATTGATATTAATGCATTCTTACACTGATAGTATGCAAATAATATGAAATAGTGGGTTCAATGAATTTATATTTTGAGATTAACTACTAAACAAAATTATGTAATTGTGCAATTAATTTCATACCTTCAATTGTATTACAGGTACAAATTATGAAAAATTGAAGTGGAAAGTTGATAGAAAAAGATTTGTGTAATACTATATATTTAAAGGATCTATTTATTGTTTAATGTTTAAGATAAAATTGTAATCTCAACAATCTAACTATAAATTAACGTTTATGTTTATAAAATTTCTCATTTATCATTTATCATTTAAATTCTTCAGCCTAGTATGTATTTATTTCTTACTTAGTTGTATTTTGGATACAAATCAATTTACCCATACAAATCTTTATACTTTGTATACATATCACATACCAATTTAAGAGACACGCATAATTACAATACTAACAATTGATGAAAAATCACGTGTCACATGCAACGCACGTGCCCAACCACTAATTAAATTAAAAATTAAGAGTAAGATATGACCAAATATTACATATCTTGCCACAAGCACTAGCTTCTTCATTTACTTGGTTCAATTTATTTATTTATTAATGAAAATCAGTTGTTATTTGTTAGATTAACACCTATTAGAATTAGCCTCTTTACCTTTGCAAAGGGTTAAGTGCTTGCCTCCTTAATTCAACTTTTTTTGAGGGAGAGTTGAACCCATGATCTCCTAGAGACACCGTGTCTTTTTGGGTATAAGATCGGTTTGCACACTATATTGTACCAGCTCGCTTTACCACATCGATTGAGTTGCCACTTGATTTTATGATAAATTAAGAAACATTTAATAATGAAAACTAAGTAAATGACCTGATCCGTCACAACCAGATAATTCAAGATTCGGGAACTAAGATACAAAAAGGGAAAGTCATTGAATGATCCAACCCATTTTAATTCGAAGAATGATCTATTAATATTCTATTTCATGATTTTAATGATTAATTATTTCATAAAAAATTCATTATTAACTCTAAATCCTTTACTAATCCTGAAACTAAGTGATTTGAAAAATAAAAATAAAAATAAAAGGGTTAAATTCATTTTATCCCTTTGTGGTTTGATGCCAAAGCACTTTGCCTCCTATGGTTTAAATATAGCCAGAAATTCCCATGTGATTTTGGACTACAGTGCAATTGTTAATACCATTAATTATAGATGTAAAATGACTATAATACCCTCAAACCCTATATATATATTTGTTACTCTCTCTCTCTCTCTCTCATATGCACATAATTTATAATTTCTAACATTAATTTAATTAGATCACAATTACTTGTAAATTATTAATTAGTTATCGTAATTCTTAACTTTTTATTCTAATTTAAATTTTATTATATTTTAGATCACAATTAATCCTAAATATTTAATTATTTATTATAATTTCTAACTTTTTAATCTAATTTTAATTTAATATTTTAGATCACAATTAATCTTAAATTCTTAACATGTTAATCTAATTTTAATTTAATTATATTTTAGTTCAAAGCTAAATATTATTTATTTTATATGTTAAATCAACTCTTAATTATAGTTTAATTTAACTCACATATTAATCTAACTTTAATTTTAGAGAAAATTGGGATAAAATTATCTTCTTGATAATTTCACTTTAATTTTTCAAAAAATCAAACATACTCTCAAAAATGGTATGTGTAATATACATTCCGTTAGTTTGGATGGAAAAACTAATAGTAGCATTTTTGTCCAAAATCATATAGGGCCTTTCTGGTTATATTTGAACTATAATGGGGTAAAGTGCTCTAGTCCCCAACCACAAGGAGAAAAAAGGAATTTAACCCAAAAATAAATATTGTGGGGACATAATTTTTTAGTGACAACATGTGGCTGAGGTGTCACCGAAGTGCCAGCCGCGGTGCCACATGTCCTGGTCATGATGCTAAGATGATCTCGATTAGGTTGAGGTTATCTGCGAGAATACCAGAATCCGGGATAAACGGATAAGAGACAAGAGTCCTAGAATGGGAGAAGACTTCAGTTTGGGTAAAGATAAGACTCTTAGAGAGTTTATCCTAATCCTACTGAGAGTCCAAGATTAGCAATAATCCTAAGTCTATTAGAGCTAGGCTTCTATTGGGACTAGGATTGTGTTGGCTATAAAAAGGAGGCACCTCCATGAGTCTAAGGTATGTTTTTTATGCTCTGTCTAGTGAGTTAAGCACTATTGGTTATCTTTAAGAGATATTTTATTGACTTGATCGTCGGAGTGCCCCCGGGTGGACGAACCACCGCGGGATTCTTATATTTTCTTGACATGTTGTTCGAGCTTAATCTATTCTACCAGTACTCTGCAGTTGTGTTCCTCTTTTTGGTTGTGTGGTCGGAAATCAACACCCACAATTTGGCGCCATCTGTGAGAAAGAAAGGAGAATAGATGGCCAACGACGGACAGAAAGAGAAGGTTGGAGACGACACCCCTACTGAGAGTGAGAAACATGTAGACCTTGACGTCAAAGAAGACAACTGCAACAAAAAGACTCATGATAAGAATCACGGAGAAAAGGACGTCAGCCAAGAGGGCGACGTGCCAAAGAAATCGGACCGAGGCGGGTACTATAACGAAGATGACCTCCAGGCATGGAAAGATAGATGCCTACGGAGGGACGGCGAGATGAAAGGAATGGCGGACAAATTGGCAACCCTGCAAACAGTCGTCAATTTCATGATGCAGAACGACATCATGCAGCCACCGTTCCTGTTACAAGATACCCCAATTTCAGCGGCCAAGAAAGATGCCCAGAAAGGGGGGCAGAAAACTGTTCCTGCAGTCCCTCAGCACGACAGGACTAAAGGACATTCTCACCGGCCTTCACGGGAAGTCGGGCGTAGAGAATCAACGAGAAGAGAATCCCAGAAGGCACGTCGAACCAAAGAAGACTGCACCAGAGAACATCGGGATATTCAGGGGAAGGAGCTCTGTTTCGACACGACCAATGGAGGGAAGTCCAAAAGGACCCACAATGACACTCGAAGTAGTGCACCAAAAAGGCTGAAATTTGGAGATAGTTGAACTCCTGGACAGACCAAGGAGGGTCTGAGGGATGACCTCCAGAGGAAGCGGCAAGAAGCCGAGGTGACCTCTCCGGTCAAGCCGATGTCATGTTTAACACTTGTTGAAATTTTAAAAATTTACAAGTTGAAGTTAAACCGATGACATGTTTAACACTTGTTGAAATTTTAAAAATTTACAAGTTGAAGTTAAACCGAGATCATGTTTAACACTTGTTGAAATTTGAGAAAAATTTACAAGTTAAAGTTAAACCCATGACATGTTTGACACTTATTGAAATTTTAAAAATTTACAAGTTGAAGTTAAACCAAAGACATGTTTAACACTTGTTGAAATTTTAAAAATTTACGAGTTGAAGTTAAACCGATGTCATGTTTAACACTTGTTGAAATTTGAAAAATTTACGAGTTGAAGTTAAACCGGGGTCATGATTAAATGAATGAATGATATAGGTTCCATCACCTCAAGATGCTGAGATAATAGAACTTACGGGGCAGTTGTGGGGACATAATTTTTGAATGACAACACGCGGCCGAGGTGTCACTGAAGTGCCAGCCGAGGTGCCACGTGTCCTGGTCATGACGCCGAGATCATCTTGGCTAGGCCGAGGTTATCTGCGAAGATACCGGAATCCGAGATAAGCGAATAAGGGACAAGAGTCCTAGAATGAGAGAGGACTTCAGTTTGGATAGAGATAAGACTCTTAGAGAGTTTATCCCAATTCTACTGGGAGTCCAAGATTAGTAGTAATCCTAAGTCCATTAAAGCTAGGCTTCTATTGGGACTAGGTTTGTGTTGATTATAAAAAGGAGGCACCCTCATGGGTCTAAGGTATGCTTTTTATGCTCTGAATAAGCACTTTTTGCTATCTTTGAGAGATAACTTACTTGATCGTCGGAGTGCCCCCGGGTGGATGAACCACCGCCGGAATCTCTTCTTTTTGTGATAGGTCGTTCGGGCTTAATCTATTCTGCCAGTGCTCTCCAGCTGAGTTTTGATTGGCAGTGTGGTCGGAATTTGACACACACAAATATCATTTATTTTAGATTCAATGAATAAAGCCATGTTTCCATCAAAACGATGATTTTTCTTTAAGAAAAGGATTTTTAATGCGACATGACCATAAACATGAAGTAAAATAAACAATCTTCATAAAAACCTCCAAAACATTCAATTTTGCACAGAAAAACACATTGGATTATTGAAAACTATGCAATAAACAAGCATATGCTAAGAAGATGTAGGGAACTTACCCGGATTCCATTGCTAGCATCTTACATGCATTACATAAAATAAATATGAATATAATATATAACTAATCATACAAATAGTGAACCTAAACCTGATTTGAGACTACTAATCATGATTTCATGTAAATACAACACTTAACAAATAAAAGGAGGAAAATATGCAGAAACTACATGATGATCAAGTTAGATTATATGCATGAATATTGCATAATTAAACTAACTTACGCATGTTGTTTAAATAAAATAAATACAACATGTGAAAACAAAGCGAAAAACGAGCAAAACTAATACCCTACATGATGATCATGCCACGCTAACAACCCTACATGATTACCTATTGAAAAATAAGATGAAAAGGGTATTGAAATATGAAAAGTAAGAACACTTACTCATTGATTTGAGTAAACCGAAAAAATGCAAAAAACACACGAAGAAAAATCAAGTTTCTTACTTGCAAGCCTCCCTCAAACTTAGGTTTTTGACTTAGTTCAAGTTCTTCAAGCCTTAGATTATTTTTAGTTGTTAAAGTTGCTGTGGGACTTTGTTATTTTCGAAATTAGGGCTTAGGAGGAGAAGAGGTGATGGTTTATCACTCAAAACTCACCAAGATATTCTTCAAAACTTGGACCCTTTTAGGGGGTGGGTAGGTGGAGGCTGGTTTTCTAGGTAAAGAGGAGCCTTGAGAAGCGCCTTGGGTCGTGCTAGGGTTGCATTATCGCTTCCCCTTACTGCCTCCCTACAAAATTGCACCAATATTTGGTTGCCAAATTTGTCTGGAACAGGGATGGATGTGCAGGGCGCACATGCTGTCCTTGGGTATTGTGCCAGCCATGCATGCACAAGTGGGGTTTTTTTTGCCTTTGGCTTGCTTGTGACCCAAGTAAACCCAAAATACCTCAAAATCATTTTTTTTTTTAAATTATAAAACTGGTCACTAATTTTGAAAAATATCATCTATTAGAGCACATCTGGGCATCCCTCTCTCTTTCTCTCGAGGCCAAAGAGTTAGTTTTCGGCTAAACACGGATTTAGGAATGAAATGGTCATTTTTACAAAATCTAATTTTTGCCCAAAATGAGGTAATACAACAACTTTAAGCAACTTCAAATATTTTTAGGGATGAAATAATTACCATTTTATCATCGGGAGGCTTGCAAACGCCCTAAGTCTTAGGGTCAGTCAAAATAGGGTGTTTACACCTCCCCTTTGAGACTAAACCCATAGAAAAATTATGGTGGTGATCTAGTAATCTACTTGTTTGATTCTGTCTAAGAACATGTATATAGTCCCCCATCTTGGTTAGTTCTTCCATGAATTTTCATAATGTAATTATAAGGAAAATTAATGTTGTGCTTCACATATTAAGCTTAATAATAAGCCTTTTTTTCTTTTTCTTTTTTTCAGTTGTAGAAAATTCAAAAATAAATAAATATACAATGTAGTAACTGTATTGTAGAAATTTCAAGTAAAATTTCAATGAACCTCAATCACAAAAATAAAGTAAGTCTTCCCCTAAAGGCCTTTTTTTTTTTTTTTTTTTGATCGGAAAAAATAAATTTACTAGTGAAAATTGAAGAAATACAGTAGGATAATAATAATAATAATAATAATAATAATAATAATAATAATGATAAAAAGATTGTTTTTTACTGGAAGAAATGTAAGATCCAGTGAAAACTAAAAATCCAAAAATTATGGAGTTCCAAACAGATTTAGGCTATACAATTTTTTTGCTAAAATCAGATGTCATAAATTCCTCTAAAAAACTATATGTAATTGTGAGCAACAAAGCCATGTAGTTTCCGTGACCAAAACAATATAGAATGCTCCAAATCAGAGAATATATTTTGGATTTAGAAGTTTGGTAATCATAGTATATATAGCAAAACATTTTTATTTTTATTTTTAAAGAGAAACTTTTATATGTTACCTATTCATAAAGGTGCCATTTTGGTAGGTAATAAAAACAAAATGGGTAAATTACACTTTGACCCCTTTATCTTTGACCACTTTTTCACTTTGCCCCTTAAAGTTTATTTCTTCCCATTTTTTTTTTTTTTTTGACCCTTTATATTTCAAGTTTTTCCCGATTAACTCCTAAAACTAACTTCTATTCAAAATTAAATATAAAATGTCATAATAACTGTCACATAACATAAAAAAATATATTATTATATTGCAGTTTAAGTTTATGTTACATATGTGAGTTATAAATAATAAAATATTTGTATGCCACGTGAATGTCAATATGTCATTTTTTGTTCGATTTTTAACAGAAATTAGTTTTAGGAGTAATTGGAAAAAAAAAAAACTTAAAACGTAAAGGGTCAAAGTTATAAATAAATAAATAAATAAAGTTTAAGAGTCAAAGTAAAAAAGTGACTACACATAAAGGGAAAAAAGTCTAATTTACCCCCCTAAAAAAATTGTATTCAAGTATGAACAACTCAAGATAATTAACTTTCACAGAGGTGCACAATGGAGCAAGTGAAATTTGTGTCTAATGCCACAATTTCACTTGCACCATACACATTCTCTTATACCTTCATAAAAAAATAGAATAATGATATACAAATGAAAAATTATATCAAATTTTTATATATAATGATATAATTCAATATAAACCATTTATACTTTAAAACAAAACACTAACAAAGATGAAATTTATTTGCAAAAACAGCATTGCCATCGTTCTTGTATTTTTATTTTTATTTTTTTTGTGTGTGTGTGTAAACTTTATGTATAAATAGCATTTTTCTAAAAAAGAATATAATTATTTTAATTTAAATGCACTTTTTCTCATAAAAGAATGAGTCAGTCCTGATAGTGTAATCTATGTGATAGAAAGAGTATAAAATCTATATTAATGACGAAACATACAGTACATATGGGAAACATCAATAAAGATGAGAAAGAAAAAAGAAGAAAAAAAGGAAAACCAAGCCTAGTGTTGGTGAGAAATCAACACTAGCTGAAACACTTGAAACCACACATTATGTATGTATAATATGATTAGTGTACATATGTGTGTGAGAGAGACAGAGAGAGGCAAACATTTCACATATATAAGACTTGCAAGTACAAAAGAATTGTCAGTAGTTTGTTTCTTGAGCTTCAGGCAACTGAAATGGTGAAAGAGAGAATTGAATTCCATTTCCTTTTTCCGAGGCAAAGAGATTTCCTTTTGAATCTGCCAAAAGTGGTAATCACAAGGTATTGATTTCCATGCAAAGAATTGTCAAATAACCAGTCCTTGCTTATTCTTCCTCAGATTCGTTCTCAGTTCGACCTTTAAAAATATGTGTTTATATATATAGACTAAGATATATATATATACATTCTAGTTCATCACTGACCTCTTCATTTTATTTTTATTTAATTTTTTTTTTATAGATGTGTATATATAGACAAGATGTATATGGATATTCGAGATCGTAGGGCCGTTTTTAGAACTATGCCTGAGACCAACTCGTCCACATGATCATTACCATTATTCGAAAAGGACACCTCTAACATACAAATTTGAAATAAGTAATGTTAGAGATGAAGAATCTAAACATAGAAAAAATTTTAAAAAAATAAAAATTAATGTGTGATTTAGATTTACTATATTTGTCATAGAAGAGTTGGAATTTGAACAACACACTCACTTATTTTCTTGGTATTTTTCTGCGTCTAAATTCATGATTTCTAACATTATTGTATTTGAATACATATGGAACATAGTTTTTGAAGACCCAAGTTTGCTAAGTTTGTATAGCATCATTCCAATTCCAATGAATTGTTGTCTCTCGCTTGAAGATGTAGACAAGTTTATGCTGAACCAGGTATGTTTTTCACTTTAAATTGTGCCTATGGCTTTGTCTTTCCACCTGCTTGATTGAACCTAACTTTTCATGGTCCCTCTATGTTCCCCTCCAATACATGTTCCCATGTGGGATTGCGGACAAATCTTTGTGAAGTACCCCCAACCGTGGAAATTAGACTGTATTTAAATAACTAATATGATAATTACCGGCACGAAAGGTAGACTTTTTGATACGTTATGTACCCCACAAGCATCAAAATGTTTTAGGTTATTAGTTTAATCCAAGGCATTGGTAAAACTACCTAGTTAATCTATACTAAAAAAAAAAAATATCTTTTAGGCCTCGTTTGGGAACATGTTATTTTAGTAATTTTTTAATTTTTTTGACTAAAATATGAGATAAAAAAATTAGTATATTTGGAAGAATATTTTGATTTTTTATGAAAAGATGTGCAAAAAGTAGAGAGAAAATAGAATTTTTAAATTTTTGATATAAGTTACAAGTTTTCTATTTTTTTTAATAACTTTTTAACTCTAAGCTAAAACTATTACATGCCAAACAAGGCCTCATTGTGACTTTAAGCCCAACACAATTATACGTTACACTACATAAAAATTAAAGTTTTGGAAACTAAAATTTAGGGATAAAATTATTTTTAGGGATGAAATATTTTTATTATGAAAAGTGTTATGATTATATTTTTAGATTAGACATTAGTGATGAATTATTATATTTTTGGAACCAAATTTTTATCTTAAAAAATAAATTTTTTGGGGACCAAATTATTATATTCCTAAAAGTGTATTTATTAGTGACATTTTCAAAATTTTGTCGTTTTTGTTTTTGACTTTTCGGAACTGCCTTTTAAGAACTATCCTTACGATGATCAAAATTGATCCCTAAATATCTTTTACAATAAAATTTTTATTTTTAGAAATTAAAAAATTTAATTTTTAAAACTCTTATATATTAATGTTGTACACTAATTGACTGTCGCTGAGTAAACGCACCATCCAACAACAACCAATCACTGCAGAAAATATCGTCGTGTTCTTGAAAATTCGCAGTAAGTAGCACTTGTCATATCGGCCAAACAGCCGTATAGGCCAAAGTTTGCAACCATATTGGCCAAACAGCCGTAGTTGTACTAAATAACAGTACGTTACAGCCTTAGTTGTCCTACAATAAATGTACCTTCTATATATCTCAGTGTTCAAATGCTACCAAGGAGTCCCCACTTGGATCTTTTACCTCACATTCCTCTTCTCAGTCATCCTTCATAGAACACACAGGCAGAGACCATCTTATGCATCAACCAACTTTCTAACTATACAGCCTATCTAACAACAAATAAAAGTAAAAATCTATCTAAATATACACCCAAATTTAATAGATCATTAGTCATGTTTAGTGCAGCATCTGGGGTTGGTTATTGCTTTTTTGTTTTGAAAATCTGTGGTAGAGTGTTAGATACAACTTCTACTTACAGTATATGGGGTAAAAATAATTTTCTCAACTGATTATCGAAAACCAGGGGAAGGAATAATTTTCCAATTATCAGTTTTCATCTTATAACAGACTGCACCAAACTGGCTCATTATCTGTGCTGTTAACCATCTTTTTGTTCTGTCTATTACAACGTATCATTTTGTTCAAGGCTCCTTCATAAAAATAATGCATTCAGAGAATGAATTCAAAAGGATCACCATCCTATGTTAGAAGTACTAATTCCTTAATTTAATGAGGGACTTATATCCGAAACCCCTAATTGTTGTTCATGTTCATCCTTCATTTCTTGTTTGGCTTTGATAATCTCACTTGATGGTTATATAAAAACCTAGAGTTTTCAGGCCATAGAAGTAAGTCATACTGGTTATTCCTTACATGCAATGCAAATTAATTTCCATATACTCATCTTGTTATGTGATATCCAATGAATAACTGATTAATCTGGTAAAGACAAAGACATCTATTTATTAATAGATCCAACCTACAAGCTAAGGATGATCGAAATAATTATAAAAAGAACCTAGATGATGCAAACTGACCCCAAAAAAAAAAAAGAACCTTGAACAGTATATCTGAATTCTGACCTAATTTACATGACTACAGTCCTTTTGGGAATCGAAACAGAAAATAAATCATTAAGTTGGGAGAAAGAAGATTTTGTTTTCTTTCCTTCTTATATGAATCAAAATGAGCTATTAAAACCTTGAACTACGTATCTGAATTCTAACCTAAGCTAGATGACTAGTCTTTTTGGGAATCGGAAAGGAGAATAAATGATTAAGTTGGGACAGAAAATATTGTGTTTTCTTTCCTCCTTGTATGAATCTAAACAGGCTGTTACTTATCGTCACACTAGAAGTCTTCGAAAACGAAAAAATAAGCATGATCGAGATTGAATTCTGAGTGAAAGAGAAATGGCACCGAAGTTCATGTTGGCGGAGAAGTTCAGCAGAACGCCAAGCATGTATCGTTTATATCTTCCAACCAATACTATAGTTGATCGGTTTTGATCTAATCAAAGGTTATTTAAAGTTATATCATACAATTTAAATCGATTCTAACTAGGTTTTTTTTTCATATCAACCATAAATTCAAGGTCGAACAGACAACGAAACAAAGGCTCATAGCGAAAGACTGTTCACTTGACAAGCCTAGCAAGGAAACCACTCACCCGTTGTCGATCAGACTACATCTACATATATATCATACTCTTCAATATTTCTATCACCTCATAACTCATCTGCAAAAACAATCAAAAAATTAAAATAAAAAATAAAAAAATCAAACTAATTCTTATATGAATCTAAAAAAGCCTCAAAATAGCCCAACTCTTGAAAAACAAAGAAAACAAAGATAACGTACCTGAGAGACTCAGGTGAATCAGTGAGGTCTGTGCAGTTTGCCATTGTCTAACTTCGAAGCCCATTTTTATAGACGATAAGATAAAAAAATCTTCAATGGTTGAAGCGTGTGAGTTTTGTACTTTTCTTTGCCCCTGTGTGTATGCTACCTCTGGCACGTGCCAAAGAGCTTTGACTCACGGGTGCATGTGCATCCTTCCTTTCTTAACAACCTTCCCCAAATAAACAAATGAGAGAGAGAGAGAGAGTAGATGAAATGAGGTTGAGTAGAAATAGAAGGCAAGGGGGGGTTTAAGAAGTGAGGTTAGATGTGCTCGTGGGGTTTGTGTGAAATGCTGATAGATAGTAAAATGGATGGACAGTTTTTGTAGCACCTCACATGATCCCATTTTCCTATCTAACTTCTTTCCTTCACTATTAGCCCCCGCTAATACCTTTTAATTTTCAGCAAAAGTAATGATAAATACAAAAGATAAATTAAAAAAAAAATAAAATTTATTTTTATCATTTTAGGTTCTTGAAAATGACAGTTCAAAGGCTGTCATTAAAAATAACAAAATGTCTAAATATTTATTATCTTAACAAGTATTTCCCATATCTCAAAATACTTTTTGTATTTTTATAAACATTTTAAAGATTTTTCAACAATATGCTTTCAACCTTTTCTATCATTTTCACTATATATTTGATGTGCTGCATATCTACTAACCGGCATTGTACTGGAAATACATGTTAGCGGTGGACCCATCATTAGTGTAGTATTATGTTGACAAATAAAATATTTCTTCCGTATAAAAATATTAACTTTATATTTTATATTTTATATTTATTTTTATTTTATTAAAACATTAGTCTTTTTTAAATATTAAAAACAAAATAATATAAATTTCATATTTTGTCCTTTCTTTAAATTTATTAATAATATAAAAAATACAATTGTGACAATTGATATTTTTAGAAAAATGTATTACTGAAGGATAATTTTCAAAAATATATATATTTTTAAATGCAATAATTATACTATTAAAAAAAATTTAATTATTCAAAATAGACTATTATTTTGGGACGGAGGGAGTACTTAACATAATATGGTTTTTTTTTTTTTATCAGCAAAGAAAAGCTTTATTGACGAAAAAAGTAAAAAAAACATGCAAAAATACATTAACAAAGCAGGAAATAGCATAGAGCATCATAGCTAACTTTAACAATCCCAACTAGGTTGACACTGCAAAGGAAGCACAATCATGTGCAAGCACTAAACCCAAATGTGCAAGCACTTAACATAATATGGTTATAGAAAAGTGTAGTATTATTTGATAAATAGATAAATTTCATACTAGATTTTCTTGCCACTAAATATTAAATATTGAGATCTATAATAAATGCAAATGTGACGCGCATCATTATTGATAATAGATAAATTTCATAACAAATTTTCTTACCCCTAAAAATTAAATAGTAAGATCTATAATAAATACAAATGTGACTCGTATCATTATCACTACAAGAAAAATCACCTTTGGCGACTAAATTTTTAGTCGCCAAAGGTCCATTTTTAGTCGCTAAAAGGTGAGTTTTTGGTTTCCCCGACAAAAAATTTTAGTCGCTGCCTTTATCGCAAAAAAATGGTCGCGGATGGAATTGGCGACTAAACCTGTTTTAGTCGGCAAAAAGGTGGTCTTTAGCGACCAATAATTTAGTCGCTAATAGTCAATTCCATTTTGGAAATTATACCTTTGGCGACTAAACTCTTAGTCGCCAATAGTGAATTATTTTTTTATTATTTATACATTTCGCGACTATTATTTTCGTCGGCAATGCTTAATCTTTTGGCGACCACAATGTTTAGTCGCCAAAAGCTTTTTTGAAAAAAAAAAAAAATTTGCCCTTCGTGCATCAGACCTCCCACACCTTGAACTTCAGACCTCCAGGTGTAGTTCCAAACCTTAACCACTGACTCCACCCCACTATGCCACTGAACCATCTTATTATTATAGTTGCAACTTATATTATTTATATATTACTTTCACAGCATTAATACAAAACTATATATATAAATATAATTATATATATTTAATATAATTTATGTAAAAAAATAAATTATTTATTAAAAAAAATTTAGATCACTTTTGACGACTAAAAAAATTATTTAGTCGCCAATTCTATTATTTTTGGGCTACTAATTAATTTTCCGTCGCTAAAAACAACTGTTCCGCCTAAAAACCTACCCTTTTGGCGACTAAACCTGTTTTTAGTCGCCAAAAACGTCACCTTTTGGCTACTAAAGTGAATTTTAGTCGCCATAAACCTGTTTTTAGCTACTAATTTTTTTTTAGTAGCCAAAAAGCTTGACCTTCAACGACCAAACTTTTTTTAGTCGCCAAAACAGGTACAATCAGCGACTAAAGTGGTTTTTAGTCGCCAAAACCTTAACGTTTGGCTACCAAATGGTTTTAGTCGCCAAAAAACCCAACCTTTGGCTACTAAAATTTTTTTTGTCGCTAAAACCCTTATCTTTGGCGACTAAACTGACTTTTAGTCGCTAAAACCATTGCATTCAGCGACTAAACTGTTTTAGTCGGCAAAAGCGAGCAACTTTGGCGACTAATTCCATTTTAGTCGCCAAAAACCATACTTTCAGCGACGAAAAAATAACTTTTAGTCGCCAATTGTGTATTTTGTTGTAGTGTATTGATAAATAGATAAATTTCATACCAGATTTTCTTATCACTAAAAGTTAAATAGTGAGATCTATAATAAATATAAATGTGACTAGTATCATTATTGATAAATAGATAAATTTCATACTAGATTTTCTTACAACTAAAAATTAAATAGTGAGATCTATAATAAATACAAATGTGATCGGTATCATTATTGATAAATAGATAAATTTCATACTTGATTTTCTTACCCCTAAAAATTAAATAGTAAGATCTATAACAAATACAAATGTGACTAGTATCACTATTGATAAATAAATAAATTTCATATTAGGTTTTCTTACCACTAAAAATTAAATAGTGAGATCTATAATAAATACAAATGTGACTCGTATCATTATTGATAAATAGATAAATTTTATACCAAATTTTCTTACCCCTAAAAATTAAATAGTGACATCTATAATAAATTCAAATGTGACTCATGTCAATATTGATTAATAGATAAATTTCATACCAAATTTTCTTACCCCTAAAAATTAAATAGTGACATCTATAATAAATTCAAATATGGCTCATATCAATATTGATTAATAGATAAATTTAATACCACATTTTCTTACCACTAAAAATTAAATAGTCAGATTTATAATAAATACAAATGTGACTCGTACCATTATTGATAAATAGATAAATTTCATACTAGATTTTCTTACCACTAAATATTAAATACAAAGATTTATAATAAATACAAATGTAACTTATACCATTGTGTCTAGTGTAAAAACAAAATTTGATTAAAAAATTAGTTTTGGTATAATATTATTTTTCTTTTTGACCATCTCCCTCCCACAAGCACTAACCAACAACCATCCTTTTATAGCTTGTACAAATTTAGAATCAAATCACACTATGGTGACTTATGGACGACCAAATTATGTGCACAACCAGCACCAATTGGCTGTTAGGACTCATACTTCGCTCAGTGTCTTGGATTTGAATATTCTGTTACTCTTTGTCACATTCTATATATTGTAACCATGTCTTTCTGCTTTAAAGAGAAGTCAACTAGTTTTGTTTTAAATAAAAACAAGTCAAAGAATTTGATGTGGGAAAAAAGTTTTTTACACAAGGGACTAAGAATTAATTTTAAATAATGATCACATGATAATATATGAAAAATGAAAAAGGTAGTATAGGCTAACTATTGTAGAGGGTTAGAAATTAGAGTTCAAATTAAGTATGGACCTGAGTGCGGAGGTCGTCTTTATTAGGCGACTAGGAATGACCAAAGGAGCATCGGCTAAAACCCAAGAGAAGTAGGTCAACAATGGGCTAAAACAACCGCCAAGGGTCCGAACAGACTCCATAAGGAGAAAATGTTTAAGTCAAGTTGTAGAGGAATTACTTGCAGCGGTCAAGTTGGTGAGGCACTTTGTCTCAGCACTGCCATTCCAAGTATTGCTAGTGCTGTCACTATCTGAAGTTGCTGAGAGAAACAGAAAACCGAAACAACTGAGTTGCAGAGGCAACAGTTGTAGCAGCCAAGTTGCGGCGGTACTTTGTCAGCGTCTCCATCTCTAGTACGGTTGGTACCACCATTTGAGCTCGCCACGAGAAATGGCTACCACAACAATTATAATCGCCTCATCAACTACAATCGTCGCAACTAACTTGCGAAGGGAAAACCCCTAAGGTGATAGTTAGCTTTGGAAAGAGCTTCCCTCTTCAAATAGAAGCTAATGCTTGGCACTGATAGCAGGCCCCAAAGCTTACTGGTTAGAACTGATAACAAGCCCATAGATACCAGTATACCGCAGTGACCCCGCAAAGATGAGAGCAGTGCAACCTTAGTACAAGGGACTACCTTTCCATCCACCTAGGTCATAGACTTGCCTTGGTCGCACAAGCAGAACCAAAGAAGCCTCCTTGGACTTGGTACTAAGGCAGAACATGGCTGATAGCAGGCTTGGCTGTGGCCTTCACTCTAGGAAGCTAGGGAGTTCATGGTTAGGTGGCTAAGGGTAAATGCTTCGCTTAGGTGAACACGAAAACATGACTGATAATAGGCTATGAAGTCTTGAGAATGCGTGTCTTGGCTAAACTGAATTGAAAAAGCAAGTGCAACAGCAAACATTACTGCCACAAGTGCACTTGCTGAGGTTTAGGCCGAGTAGGCAAGTTGCAGCGACAAACATTCCCTCCGCAAGTGCACTCACTGAGGCATCTGTGCCAAGCAGATAGTACATAGTACATGCAGAGGGATGCATGGCACCTGCAGCCTAGTGGCTTAAGGTAGAATTTTCCTTGTGATTCTTAGGGACACATGTCCTCACTTTATTTGGTCACTCGGTATCCTCTTGGTGCCAAGAAAAGCCTACAAATAGGACCCATTGCCCAAGGTCCAAGGGAGGATTTCTAGAAATTTGGAGGAGATGACGTCCATTTGTGCACTGCCATTCCTTTCTTCTTAAGTCACTTGCTTCACCCTCACCAAGCTGTTCGTCCTCCAATTGTCTCACCATTATTGGACCATTGACGTAGTTTTGCCTCTCTAATTATTCTCTTAATCACTGCTTATATCGAACCTCCCTACGTTTTTAGAGACCCCACTGGGGAGACTACTTTGTTGATGGTCCATACCCGCAGTGGCTTTCATACTTCATTGAGAAAGATGGCAGATGATGAAGTTCAACAACACCCACGATAGTAAGGTTCTTCCAATGGTAGAGCAACATATGCTGAAGATCATGACAACAGTGTTAGTGGAGGTAGTCCAATCACTTTGACCGAGGCCATTATGGCTATCGCTTCTAGGCTATAGCTCCAATACAAGTGCCTCCGCCTGTAGCAGTCCTAAACCCAGTGTTTAACACATTTCCTAAGAATCGTGTTCTTATCCTGTTGCCTCCGGCGGTACCTCAAATGAATGGTACGGTTGCGCGTTCACCTACCCAGGAACAAACTGGCCCTTACCAACCCACTCACTTCGTCATTATAGCCGATGTCCAAGCTATCCTTGAGCAAGAAGGTAGCAAGAAGTAACTGATGTCTCTCCCAGGTCTGGATGTGAAGCCCCCATATCCTCAAGAGATACTGGCCATGCCATATCCAACTAGGTATACAATACCCAAGTTTGTGAAGTTTGATGGCAAACAAGGTAATACTAGAGAACATGTGGTAAGGTTCATTGAGACCCTTGGTGTCCATAGTAGTGACCACTCTCTGTGCCTTCGGGAGTTTTCCAAATCACTCATCGAAAGGGCTTACAACTGGTACGTGAACTTGGCCCCCAGCTCGATCAAGAGTTAGGAAGAGATGGTGAACAAGTTTCACACAAAGTTCTTTCAAGTCTAAGAAAAAGTTACAACCCTCACACTTGGGCGAGATGTCCAAAATGAAGGTGAAGATATGCTGGACTATGTCAAACGGTTCTAGGATTAGGCCATTGACTATTATGAACCAGTGGCTAAGGTCCACTTAGTCAGCATATGTGTGGAGGGTGCCATACCTAACTAGAAAATGTTCTCGGTAAACCATAATCTGCCTACCTTTTCAGCCTTGATTGAAGCAGCTAGAAACCTTAGTACCACATGCCCCTTACAACGATCTCACAAAAGTCATTGCTACCATCGCAGTAGCACAGTTGTTATGGTAACCGCCATATGAGGGAGCCGCTCGCAAGCAGAGGTGTCATCCTCTCGGAAGAGGAAGAGTTACAAGGATAGAAACCCATACCCTTATAGCCTTGAGAATGTCAACGCGTTGATTAGAGAATGGGTAGTCGACGGTAAACTCACTTTACCGTCGGTTGATGTACCCCCAACCAAGAAGGACAAAGAAAGCTCGGATTATTGCATCTATTATGGAGCCACCAAACACCTCACTAGGGACTGTTGGACTTTGAAAAGTAACTTCAAGAAGAAAGTTGCTACAAATGAGTTGAAATTTAAAGATGAGGGTAACCGTGATGTAAGAAATGACCTTTATCCTAACCACAAGGAGAAAGGAAAGAATGTACATATGATTGGGTATCTTGGGCTTATGCACGATCAAGTGCACATGGCATCCTATTATGATGAGTAAGAAGAAATTGCAGCAGACCAACTTCTTGATGCAGTACTTGTAGAGGGAAAACTCGCAGAGGATACCCATGACCATGCCTTATAAAAACTCTATTAAGTTTCGTACCTTCTTTGACTAGCTGGGGCTAAGCCAAGTCACTAGGTTGGAGGCAACAAAGGCTTTCATCAACATCTTTGAAGTGCATCATGCTAAAGTTATTGAGGCTAAGTAGTATGTTCCTCGGCATATCGAGGAAGACTATGAGTTTATTACTTTTTCATAAGCAAACAGAGCATATCCATTCCTCCATAACCGTCCTCTTTTGGTTATAGCTTACATCAATGACGTAGAGTTCAAGTGTGCTTTCCTTGATGGTAGAGCATCCATAAATATCATCACTACCGACACCTTTGTAAAACTTGGTATTCTAAAGTCCAGGACAATTTGCCAACCTATTACTGTGACGGGCTTTGGTGGTGAGAAAAAAGTTACTAAGATGTTGTAGTGGACTTAGCAGTTGGCAAGATTCGCTCCGCAACTAACTTTCATGTGATTGAAGCAGATACAAATTAGCACATGATACTTGGTAGAGCTTGGATGCACCGATATGAGGCTATCCTGTTGAGCTATCACCAATGTGTGAAAGCAAAACTGGGAAAAAGAACAGTGACCACAAATCCGTCTAAAAAATCATTTGGAGTAGAAGAGGCACACTATTCTGATGCAGTGTTCTTTACTGAACTGTCAACAGATGAAACCCTAAGGACTTTCAAAGTTGTAGGGATAAAATTGCCAAAGTGGGAAGGCATTCGAGATATAGAGGCTACTCCGGCAAGCAGTGGGCAAAAGAGGAGCAGCAAATCTACAAGTCCCTCATCAAAGATTGTTAATGTATGCGAGGGTAGCAAGACAGTTTACTACCTATGACAGCCTTGGGGGCCAGACTTCATACCTTGGGAAGATGGCCCTGAGATGAATAAATATGATGGCGATGAGTCTCAAGAAGGGTTAGTCAAGATGCCTAAAAGAGCCCTAGAGTGCATACACGATAGGCTCAAGCCGTAGTAGGAAGTACTTGCTGAGGTAAACCTCAATGACTTACTAGGATAGAGCAAGCTCGTGTTTATCAGTGGTATAATGGCTCCAACAGCTAAGACAGAATTGACAACACTACTGAAGTGGTACAGTGACCTTTTTGCTTGGACATATGACGAGATGCCTGGCCTTGATCCATCTTGTCACCCATCACCTTGACACTTTTCCTAATTCTAAGCCAATAAACCAGCATGCCCAAAAATACCATCCTGATCTTGAGGCAAAGATTAAGGAAGAGGTAGAAAAGTTATAGAGAGTCAAGTTCATTGAGCCCATAGAGTACCCAACTTGGTTAGCGAATATTGTGCCTGTAAAGAAGAAGAACAACCAGATCAAGATCTACATAGATTTTCACGACTTGAATAAGGCCTATCCGAAATATTTTGTACCACCTCACATGATCCCATCTTCCTATCTAACTTCTTTCCTTCACTATTCCCCCTCTCTCACCCAATACCTTTTAATTTTCAGCAAAATAAATCGTATAAATAAAAAAATATAAAAATATAAAAACATTTATTTTTCTCATTTTAGGTTCTTAAAAATGACAGTTCAAAGGCTGTCAATAAAGAATACAAAATGCCAAAATATTTATTATCATAATAAGTATTTTACATATCTCAAAACATTTTTTTTTTTTTATATTTTTGTAATCATTTTAAACATTTTTCAACAATAACAATGGTACAAAGGCCTCGTTTGGGAACATGTTATTTTAATATTTTTTTAACTTTTTATAAAAAAATGTGCAAAAAAAATAAATAGAATGATGTGACAATTTATAATAATTTTAATTTTTTTAACTAAAACTGAAAGTTGTCAAACTAGACTTTTTTTTATTTTTTATTTTATCATTTCTACTATTTGATGTGCCTATCTAGTAACCGGCATTGTACTGGAAATACATGTTAGTGGTGAGACCCACCATTAGAGTAGTATTATGTTGACAAATATAATATTTTTTTCGTTTCAAAATATAGTCTCATATTTCATTTTTCATTATTTCAAAATATTAATTCTTTTTCTAAAATTAAAGACAAAAATAATATAAATTTCTCATTTCGTCCTTCTTGTAACTTCATTAAAAATATAAAAAGTATAATTGTAACAATTGAAATTTCCCAAAAAATATATCATTAAAGGATAATTTTGAAAAATCAATTTTTTTTAAAGCTTAATGATTGTACTACCAAAAAAATTAAATTCCCCTCCAAAAATTATTATTTTGGGATAGAGAAAGTACTAATTATAATATGGTTATAGAAAAGTGTAGCATTATTGATAAATAGATAAATTTCATACTAGATTTTCTTACCACTAAATATTAAATATTGAGATCTATAATAAATACAAATGTGGCTTGTATCACTATCAATAATAGATAAATTTCATACCAAATTTTCTTAACCCTAAAAATTAAATAGTAAGATCTATAATAAATACAAATGTGACTCATATCATTGTAGATGAATAGATAAATTTCATATCAGATTTTCTTATCACTAAAACTTAAGAGTAATGTTATATGCATCAATTAGTGTACCAACTAATGTATTAATTGATGATGTGGCATAATTTAAGAGCTTCTGGTATTTGTACTTTGTATAATGAGTGGGGTCAATAATAATGTCATAATATATATTGGTACACTAGTTAATACACTAATTGGTACTGTAGCTTGGCTTTTTCACGCCCCCTTTCAGAAACTCGAAAAGAAGTCTTACAGTTCGAACTCCTGTGGTTCTGAATCTAATCTCACAAGTGCAATGTGAAATTGATAAACACCAAAGAGTTCAAATCTGATAAATCGTTTGGAAAATTGATTTTTGAATAAAAAATGCCAAAATTGGACGGCTTTGCCAGATACTGAGTCGCCACCTAAATATTTTATTTTTGAGAAATTTAGGAAACCCATGACTCGTGCCAAAGGCTACGTGTTCGTCATCACCAAAGTTGCCTCGGTTCGGGAACTTAGGTACGAGAGGGGAAGGTCATGAATTGAGCACCCCCGCTCGCCCGATCAAAGATCGGCCTCTACTAATCATGATATGATTTTTATAAACATTATGTGCACTTGTTCCGATTATTAGGCTAGCTTTACTATGTGATGCGCACAAACAAGTATAGACTAGTTTGCTCAAGTTGGAACAATTTAGTTTCATGTTTGTTTTATGAAAATGGTTTGAATTTGCTACCTTAAGTGGTCTTAAAGTTTGCGAATTTTTCACCAAACATAGTGGGCTTAAAACTGATTTGTCACTCAACAAAGTGGGCTTAAAACGCACATCTATTGAATCGTTCCAATTCAAACAACAAGCCTTCATCCACATGCATTCAAACAGTTTATCAAATAAGCATTTAGCCTCATGGTAAGCATGCTAGACATGACAACATTCACACTCATGCAAATATGCTAAAGCATTAAAAACTCACCTAGTACTCCAAGCTAAGAAGATATGAGTTAGAAAAATATGCATGATTCCTAACTATGCAAGATGTCTAATACAACACATGCAATATGCAATTAAATAGGCTCAGCTACTAATATGGCATATGAATTAATCCAAGACATGCGGTCTAAGCACGTATTTAAAGAAGGTATTGAAATGACAATGCAGTTTGAATGATGCGCCGAGCCTCAGTGCATGCAAGACAAGATGAATGCATGAAAGCATAAGGTATGCTAATTGAAACATGACCCTAATCTAACCAACAAAAGTGATTAAATAAAAGGGAGAAACACATGGGGTTGGAAGATATACACATTATTATATTACGCTCTCACGAAGGAGAGTCCGAATGAATAAAACTAAACTAACTAGCAACTAATTAGAGCTAAGCTAATTATTACAAACCAAATGAAATAAATAGCTAAACTAATTAACTAATTATTACATCACTTGAATGAATTAACTAGTAAGCTAACTAATTAAGTTACAGCACAAGTGTAAGCGAAGTAAGCAATTAAAGCCTATAACTACACTGCCATTACTCCGCCTCGAGAAATGAAAGATGCACATGCTCGGATGCCACCCGAAAAGACCTCTATTTTTCTCTCGAAAGTCTCTGTTTGCAGAGTTTGAACATTTCCAGAACCATTCTGCTCCACTTTACCAACATTCTGCTGAGGTTTGCATCAGTGGCCAGCCGGCCACTAGTAAACACTGCCGGCCATCTGCCAGCCATCTATAGTGCACTGCCGGCCATGGATGGTGGCCTGCCGGCCATGGATGCACTAGATCATCATGCTGGAACAGAGTATAAACAGAGCAAAAATAGGGTTTTTCCAAGGAATGTCTGCACAGTTCACCACTCCTTTTCATGGATAAATCCAAGGAGTTGTGAACTTAAACCACTAACCACCAACCTAAACAATTTCATTGCATGATGGCTTGTGATTCAAGATATGCAAGCTCAATAAATGCAAAACAAGACACTCAAGAACCATCACCCTATCATGCATGATTAAGGGCAATGGAGACCTAGGAAACTTGAGACATTTCATCACTTTGAGTATGAAATGTCTCAATTTTCCTTGTGTTCAATTAACGTCCGATTGAACACACAAGACACAAGTCATTATCTTGCTCAATTTTAGTCCCAAGTTGTTAGTTACTCATTTTAACTTACCAACCATTCTTTATTCCAATTAAGTCCAAGAGGTGAGTCAGAGTCCTCTAATGGAAAGAAGGCTCAAAACACAAGTTGCTTTGGGTATGAAAGAAGTCTCATACCGTTGGTAATGAACCCCCAAAGGGATTAAACCATTAAGTATGAAACCTCAATTCCACACTTAGGCAAACAAATGACTTGAAACAACTTTTAAAGCAAAAAGAAAAACAAGAAAGGAGGGATGTTGCAGAGGTGATTAGTGCTGAAATGAAGTGCAAAACAACACTAAATCATGCAATCAACTCAAACAAGAGGTGCTTAATGGCCTAAAACACCAAGCTTGTGAGGACCTTTACACTACAACCATGCAAAACAAGACTCAACTGACCCAAACAGCCCAAAACAAAGCTAAAGCAGTTCAAAACAAAGACAAAAACATGTTGGGATATAGCTACAAAAAGCTAGAAAAACATGCTAACACATGGAACTAACTAGGCTAGCAAACAAGACACAAGGAGGAGATGCTAACCTCTTCAATTTTGGACTTCAAAACATGTTTTTTACCACTGAAAATACTTTGAAATTCAGTGGTTAAAAGCCCCAAAAAAGATTATTTGAAAATGGGAAACAAAGGTGCAAAAGTCTTAGAAGCAAGGAATAAAGAAGGGTGAGACACCCCCCTAACCTTAAATGACTTAAAATATCAATTTCAGCCCATTAAAACAAAGATTTTTACAGCTCAAAAATGGCCCAAAAATAGTGGAAAGAAATAGCTAAACAAGTATACTAAAAACAAATTTAAAAGACAAGTGTTATACCTCTTGAAGCTAAGCACAACTTTACGCACAAACACAAGCCAAAACCATCTTTAAGAGTTCCAACAAGACCTCAAGGGACCTCAGCTCAAAGGTGATCAATTTTAATTGTGGATAGATGCAAGCATCTGTGCAAACAGCTGGCACAAAATATTTGCAGAAAAACACTGGTGGTCGGCCGGCCATCAGAAACTCTGGCCGGTAGCCTTCATAGATGGCCGGCAGGACACCAGAGACTGCAGGAGGGAAAGACCAAGGCATGGTCCAAAAAAGAACAAAATGGATGCAGGGTTTGAAAGGCTCAAACCTGTGGCGTTCCGCTGAGGGCTTCGAGCACTCGGCGAGCAATCAAACTTGTCATCGGATGTACCTGCAAGAATATCAAAGTCTTGAAGGGCCGTCAAAAATGGGGTGTCTACAGGTACATGTAGCACCACCGAAAAATTAAATAGTGAGATCTATAATAAGTACAAATGTGACTACTATCATTATTGATAAATAGATAAATTTCATACCTGATTTTCTTACAACTAAAAATTAAAGATCTATAATAAATACAAATGTGACTAGTATCATTATTGATAAATAGATAAATTTCATACCTGATTTTCTTACCCCTAAAAATTAAATAGTGAGATCTCTAATAAATATAAATGTGACTAGTATCATTATTGATAAATAGATAAATTCATACTAGGCTTTGTTACCACTAAAAATTAAATAATGAGATCTATAATAAATACAAATGTGGCTCGTATCATTATTGATAAATAAATAAATTCATACCAAATTTTCTTACCACTAAATATTAAATAGTGAGATCTATAATAAATTCCTATGTGACTCGTATCATTGTTGATATATAGATAAATTTCACACCAGAATTTATTACCACAAAATATTAAATAGTGGGATTTATAATAAATACAAATGTGACTCGTATCATTATTGATAAATAGATAAATTTCATACCAAATTTTCTTACCCCTAAAAATTAAATAGTGACATCTATAATAAATATAAATGTGACTCATATCAATATTGATTAATAGATAAATTTCATACCAGATTTTCTTACCTCTAAAAATTGAATAATGAGATCTATAATAAATGCAAATGTAACTGTATTTCATACTAGATTTTCTTACCACTACATATTAAATAAATATTAAATATTGAGATATACAATAAAGACAAATATAATTAACTGATATCATTGTGTCTAGTGTAAAAACAAAAATAAATAAATAAATAAAAATAAAATATTAGTTTTGGTATAATATTGGTTGTGTTTGGTTTAATTCTGAAACCATGATTCCACACTAATAATCAACCTTCTGTTTGATTATAATTTTCAAATCATGATTCCAAAGACAATTTTTGAAATTTTAGGTTTACCCGGTCATTCCCCCGGACATCCTTCTGGTCGTTTGGCCAATTGACCAGTCAGTTGACCCGAAAATTGTTTTTTTATTTTTTATTTTTTGTAGAAATTGGTACCTATTATCTGGAAAAAAAAAAAAAACTTATATTTATTTTTGATATTTTTTAAATATAGAAAATATTTTTTTGAGACGAAAATGACGAATTATTTGGACATTTATTTAAAATTAACAAAAAAAATTTTAAATAAAAAATATTTTTAAACACAACAATTAAAAAAAAATTCCAGCCAAATATACAATCAAAAGTAATTTTAAAACACTAGTTGAGTATTTTTGTTAACAAATAATAATATATTTTTTTTAATATTTTAAATAAAAAAATATTTTCAGAATTTTTCAAATTTTTTTAGTAAAAATATTATTTTTCAATAATTATTTTTATGAATTGAATTTAAAAAAGAGTTTGGTTATTAGCTTTAAATAGGATTTTCAATAGAGTTTTGAATTGTGCGTTATAAGTTTTTTTAATTAAGTTTTGAAATTTTTTTTCAAAACTCATAATCAAATAATTTTTTTACAAACTCAACACTTATTTCAAAAATTCAACACTCAATTCAAAATTCAATTCAAAACGTTTTTAAAAACTCATAACTAAACAATTTTTTTTTTCTTTTCAAATTATAATTTCAAAATTCACAAATTTAAAATATAACTCCATAATCAAATTATAATTCTAAACACAAACCAAACGCTATCATTATTTTTCTTGTTGACCATCTCCCTCCCACAAGCACTAACCAACAACCATCCTTTTATTGCTTGTACATATTAGAATCAAATCACACTATGGTGACTTATGGATGACCAAATTATGTGCACAACCAGCACCAATTGGCTGTTAGGACTCATACTTCGCTCACTGTCTTGGATTAGGATATTCTGTTACTCTTTATCACATTCTATATATTGTAGCCATGTCTTTCTGCTTTAAAGAGAAGTCAATTAGTTTTGTTTTAAATAAAAACAAGTCAAAGAATTTGATGTGGCAAAAAAGTCTTTTACGCAAGGGACTAGGAATTAACTTTAAATAATGAGCACATGATAAGGTATGAAAAATCAAACAGATAGGACAGGTTACCTATCTCTGGCCTACAAGCTAGGACAATTTTTAATGTAACGTTAGTACCATAAATTAAGATTTTGTATTAAAATTGGGTGCTCCGGTGGCTCTGATATACCAATTATTATGATTACTAGCATGCCTGATTTTAT
This sequence comes from Camellia japonica, assembly GCA_030407325.1. Classification (NCBI taxonomy): domain Eukaryota; kingdom Viridiplantae; phylum Streptophyta; class Magnoliopsida; order Ericales; family Theaceae; genus Camellia; species Camellia japonica. The sequence goes on from JAPPVO010000017.1 coordinate 118,383,553, forward strand.
ATTTTCTATTTCCAAAATCGATTCTTCCAACATTTATGGTGGATCCGTTTTGGACCCAATTTTGAGATTACTACAGGAGAAATACCCAATTGGTTTAAACTTTGATGGAATCAATTCGAATTACAATTTGACGCCTTACCTGAACCTTTTAAAGAATCTTTCCATATTTATCGAAAAGAGGTTAATCCCCCTTATCCCGAATTTCTATATTTCACTATTGATTTCAAATTTCCTTAGATCATGGCTTGGCAATACACTCTTTCAGGAGCATCAATACTATCAATAAATTTAAGAATCATTTTTTCTTGGGTTGTGAGAACATTAATACTTAGACCATTCATTTCTAAGATAGCTTTATAATAATCAGTTGTTGATTGGCACGGTCAATCGTGATATTCGTCAGGATGGTTTTCTGGTTCTTCATAAAAGGAAGTAATAATATCATTATCAATTTCATTAAGTTGGAATTCATTATCAGAAGGATTGTTAGAGAAATATTCAGATTCGGATTAGGGTTCTTTATCTAGAAGAAGAATGGATTCTAATTGGCTTTTGAGTTCATCTGAGGCATCAAGTTAATGAATTTTCTTTTTATTAAGACATTTATTTGCATAGTGGCCAGGTTTGCCACACTTCCAACAATTAGTAGGTTTCTTAGAAGAGCTGTGTTTGGGCTTAAATGTGGATGTATTTTTGGTATTACGAAAATTTCTCTTTTTGTAGTAAGGTTTCTTTTTGTAATTTGAAGATTTGTTGTAATATTTTTTGGGGCGAGATTTGCGAATAGGGGTTCTTCAGGAAGAAGATCCGGTTACAGGAGAGAGGATGGAATTGTATCCAAATTGATAGTAGAATTGACCAAGTTCGGTTCGGCCAATAGAGCGTTCTTTTTTGAATTGATTTTTGAGTTTTATATCATTGCATAATGATAAGCCTTCAGCACATATTTCAAGTATGAGTTCACCAAATGTGTATTGATTACAAGGGATTTGACTATTATGTTTAGTACAAATTTTGGTTTTAACCTTTTTGGCAAAGAGTGTAGATAAACTGTTCTTTCCAAAAGTCTTGATTGGCATCATGTCATTGATAGAGTTTGGAGAGGAAGATATCCTTATACCATCAAAAAAGAGTTAAAGTTGGGCAATATAAATTGATGAGAAGTTCTTTAGAATGTTCAAGAACTATTTAAGTGTTGCCAATGAAGTGTTCTGTGATAGCAGTAACAAGGGTGGTAACTACATCACTAGTGGGTTGCCTAGTTGTGGGATCTATAATGGGAATATCATTTTGGTCTCTTTTGACAGCAATTAAGATTGCCTATCGTTGGTCTTCAGTAAGGTAATTATCCTCCCAACCTTTGAGTTGTCTATAAAATCCTGAAATAAGCATACGGGCAACAGTACTATCATTATTATTGGAAGGGTGTTTGGCAAGGGTTACATTAGCAGGCATCACCATGTGTTGGCCAAGATTAAGAATTTGGTAATCTGATTTGCCAACAAGATTCCATTCTTGTAGGTCACTTCCTAAATAGGAGAAAGGAGTTCATAATGGTGTTCTTCTAGTTGTAGATCTATTGGAGTTAGGTGAGGGTAATAATTACGAATTTGTGGTTGAGCAGCAACAATAGAAGTTTCTTGGATTTGATTGAGAGTATTTGCTGTGAATTGTTCATATAAATTGTGTAGCATGTCATTATCTTGAAGAACATTAATCATGCCACTATGAGTAGTAGGGTCTTTACTACCTTCCCGTTTTGAAGTGGATGGATTCGGAGGAGTAATTGTATCAACAATGGGGTAATGGATAAGTTCATTATCATTGAGGACTTTAGTGAGTGTTTCTTTTTGTTTATTTAGTTCGGCTAAGAACTCATCGGAAGGATTGGTAAAATAATAAGCAGGATATGGTAAATTTTTTATTAGAGGAGGTTGGCATGTTTGATCGGGGGGTACTGAGAGGTAGAGTTTGTCAAGTCATTCTTCAATCCGAGTTGTTTGTTCACCAATTGTTTGAAGGTGTATATTTGTATAGTTTAATTGTTCATAGACTTGTCCCATGTCAAAACTTGTAGATGGAGTTGTTTTGGAGGATTGGGTTCCCTCCATAGGTGGTCGGTTGTATGATTTAACATAAAAAGAGAAACCAACACCTCGAAGAGTGCAAGTTTTGCTTGGAGGATGTACATATTGAACAGGCTCACCACTAAAAACATGCCAATTTTGCTGTATGACACTGAAATGTGTTGATAGGAGGTTTTGGGGAACCATTATTTGATGTTGGGGACAATATTGGTTAAAATACCAATGGAAAAAATGTATATGTTGTTGTAATTGTAGTAGAGTGAGAAAATACTCAGATTGAATAAGTTGTTTCAATGGTATGATTTTTCTTGAAATAAATTTTGTTTTTAGAATTATAGGGAGAATTGTGTTCTTGGAAAAGTAAGTCATGATTAATTGTGAAATCATTTTGGACAACATTAATTGATAGGGAATCTATGTCACAGTCAATATCTTGAAAATGGCTAAAATCAACATAATTGTTTGTGGGATTTGATTTGGTTGTCTTCAAGTTGAATGTAATGGTAAGTCTATTAAATTGCGAGCAGGATATTGAAGATTTTGAGCCAGAGTATGATATCTTGTTGAAGGCGGTTGTGTGGATGCCTGAGATTGAGTACGGACAGATCTGGATTGTTGGAAACGAATAACAACAAATCTATCTGGATTCTGGATTATAGAATTTTGATTTGTTTTAGGATGAGAGGTGAGCGCTGGGACAACATTGGGAATAGCCCATGTATCGTCATCATCTTCTGCATGGGCTTGTAAAACTTCTTGCCAGGTATTTTACCATTCAGAAAGAAATCTATTGTTTTCTTGTATTAAAAAATTTGAATCCGATTTACTCAATCAAGAATTTTTATTACATATTGACTGCAAGGCTGCCAAAGAAGTCTTTGAAAAGGATGTTAAGAATATTGTTTCTTGACAAGCCTTCTTTCGATGGCAAGCCATTTTATGTGTTTTTGATTTTCAAGTTGAATATATTCGTGGTGACTCTAATTCTCTCATTGACTTTCTTACTCGTGAATTCTAGCAAAGATCTACAGACGTCTCCACATCAAGTCCTCAGCCCTCATACCAACATATTTTTAACGACTATCGTCATCGGAAAATCAAACTTCATACATACTTATGGCCCAAAGACTCAACAACCCCTCACAAGCTACTTCCTCTAAAAGAGGACACAATTTTAAATCAGTCCCTTCTGATCATGGCGATTATGTCCATAGTACTATTTATCCAATTACCCCAATCACCACTGATTATTCATTTCATTTCCTTAAACATGCCAATGCCAAACCTGAATCCATTATTTCTCATTATTTTCCCAACAATTAGCACTATATCCAACACTCTGGTCAACACTCTCGAATCTGTTATGAAAAGATTCTCAAAAAAACCCGCTCGATCACAATTGATCATGTTTACTCTAAGGAAGATAAGAGTCTTCTTCAATATTCTAAACTCCATATTCACAAAATTATTTTATCCTGGGGAATGGGGACATCCGTCAATTTTCTAAAAATTTTTGATCTAAATATCAAACCCAATCAATACAATTATTATGATTACCAACGGGCTTGGTTTTATGTTTAATATTTCCAAAATCGATTCTTCCAACATTCATGGAAAATCCGTTTTGGATCCAATTTTGAGATCACTATAGGAGAAATACCCACCTGGTTTGAACCTTGGTGGAATCAATTTGGATTACAATTTGACGCCTTACCTGAACCTCTTAAACAATCTTTCCATATTTATCAAAAAGAGGTTAATCCCCTTTATCTAGAATTTCTATATTTCACTATTGATTTCAAATTTCCTTGGATTGTGGCTTGGCAATCCACTCTTTTTGTAGTCATCAATATTACTTTCCTTGCCCACTAGATCACATCAAAATGGTGGAAAAATTATAAAATTCCATCAAAACAATACCCTGATCAATTACTTTCGTTCTATAAAAATTCCAAGAAAAAGTCTACTGTTAATCTTGCCCCTTCTGTCATGTCTTCCAGTCCCAAGTCCAATAAAGCATTTGATTATAATGCTTTTAAAACTAAATTAAAATATTAACTTAAGGAAAAATATCCTTCAATTTCCAAATCTAAATTTGAACATAAATATAAAATAGCCATTAAAATGAAAATGATTCTTATGGCTCATGCAGAATCCCTTTCTGATTCTAAAAACGATATTGTATTGAAAACACTTCCTCCAATTCTCACTAAGGCCAGGCTACCGACAGTTTCGTCTCCAAAAATATCTTCTCTAATCAATTCAGTAACATCGTCACCAAGGATCCCAACTCAACACCTTGACGATGAACTACTCAGGCACATGTCAAGGTGTAGATCTCAATAATTTGTAAATCATGTGATCTCTACAATTTCAACAATTCCATAATTCAATAATTTCAAAAGAAGACAAGCCAACTCATAAAGTGGGTTCTCCATTGACAAAACAATTCAAGCAAGCTCATAAAGTGGATTCTCCACCAATAAAGCAATCCCATAATTCCTTTCAAGGACAATAATTCTCTGCAAGGACAAAAGGGAAAGTAGATTGCCGGGCTCCAAACAATTTCAAATCTGTCTCTCCTTCAATAAAAGCCAACTATTCTTTTGAAGAAAACATGCTTTCACAATAGAAAAGACTATTGTATAATATCAAATATAGTGTAAACAAATTTGAGTGTGTAAGTTTGAGGGTGCTTAGAGTGTGAATGTACTTAGTGAATACTGTGTCCAATCTGCTTCCACGATTGTGACCCATTGTAAGTTTTCTTTTATTTTGTATTCTGGTTTCTCATTTCAATATAAGTATTATTTGTTATGCTTTTAATTTTTGATTTGCATCTTGAAATTAATGATAGTATTCTATATCTTGCTAACTTACAAGAAGAATTAGCGAAACTACGATTACTCTTATCTCTTGCATTTGGTCAATCAATCATCAATTATTGTTAACGCATTGCTACAATTAAAAAGAAAATTAAAGATGAACAAACTAATTTACAAGAACTTAGAAAACAATTATAATCTTTAATCTGTATCTAATCTATTACTAAGATTATAATACCCTGTGTCTCCTTTTGGTATTAGAGCCAAGCTGGTTTAGAGTTGATTTTATTTCTTTCCTTATAACCAGTGTGGCACCCAAGTTGCAAAAGTCTGTAAGCTGTTAGGTCGTTAGGCAAATAGCCGTTGTTGACCACTATTTGAGCTTAAGTAGAACCGCCTGTTGACAGCTATAGTTATCATGGCAAGAATATTTAAATCATTCTTTAATCTGACTTCTAGTGAAGGTTCTTTTACGAAACTTGTTATTATAAATGAAAGTGATTTAGAAATAGAGAAGATTGAAGAGCGTCTCAAAAACTGGAAGTCACCTAAGACAATTAAAATTTTCAATTATTAAATCGTGACACAATTCTTAAATTCTAGAAAAAATTCAATTTCTTACATATTGGTCTTGTCTAGGTTGGTGTCAAACCCATGACACGTCTACATCTTAACAAATTTGTAATATGTACCCTCTGAGATATGAGACACCATGATTATGTTGATTCATTACTAGGTGTTATTAAATCTAGTCTTCTACATGGACCAATTTACTTTGAATGTTTTCCAAATTTCGAAGTCTCTTAAGTTGATCATACTATCCTCAAAACTCTTACTCTAAATATCCAAACCAAACGTTATAATATGGATTCTCTTTCATTTAATATTATGGTCTGTTACCGTGTTTATCTTAAAGCAATGACTACATTATGTCCTGGATTCAAATATATAGCTCCAAATCCCAAACAATCTACCATTTTATTCCATGCTCATCAAGAAGATTCTAAGATTATAGTTCCTCAAATCAATACTTGGCAAGAAGTTTTACAAGTCGATGCAGAAGATGATGACGATACATGGGTTATTCCCAATGCTGTCCCAGCCCTCACCTCTTAACCTAAAACAAATCCAAATTCTATATTCCAGAATCCAGATGGATCTGTTGTTATTTGTTTCCAACGATCTAGATCTGTTCGTACTCAATCCCATGCATCCTCACAACCGCCTTCTAAAGATATCATACTCCGGCTCAAACCCCTCAACATCTTACTCGTCATTCAATAGACTTACCATTGCATTCAACTTGAAGACAACCAAATCAAATCCCACACACAAATTATGCTGATTTTAGTCATTTTCAAGATATTGACTTCGAGATAGATTCCCTATTAATTAATGTTGTCCAAAATGATTTCATAATTAATCATTACTTACTTTCCCAGGAATACAATGCTCCCTACAATTCTAAAAATTAAAAAAAAAAAAAGAGAAGAAAATATTTTAAGAAAAATCATACCATTGAACAACAACAACTTATTAGATCTGAGTATTTTCTCACTTTACAACAATTACAACAACATATACATTTTTTCCATTGGTATTTTAACCAATATTGTCCTCAACATCAAATAATGGTTCCCCAAAACCTCCTATTAACACATTTCAATGTTATACAGAAAAATTGGCCTATTTTTAGTGGTGAGCCTATTTAATCCATACATCCTCTAAGCAAAACTTGCACTATTCGAGGTGTTGGTTTCTCTTTTTATGCTAAACCATAAAACTGACCACATATGGAGGGAACCCAATCCTCTAAAATAACTCCATCTACAAGTTTTGACATAGGTCAAGTCTATGAACAATTAAACTATACAAATATACACCTTCAAACAAATAACTCGGATTAAAGAACAAGTTGACAAACTCTCCTCTCAGTACCCCCGATCAAACACGCCCTAAGAATTAATTTTAAATAATGATCACATGATAAGATATGAAAAATGAAACAAATAGAACAGGTTACCTATCTCTGGCCTACAAGCTAGGACAATTTTTAATGTAATGTTAGTACAATAAATTAAGATTTCAGATGTTTGAAATCTTTTAGGTGCAGTACATTTTTTAGTCAATTTATAGGTATTTTGTATCGACTTTAATTGGGCCTTCGGTAGTAGACAATGGGATTGATCCTCTGGATTAGTCGATTAAGTAGGCTGGATATCGAATTATCAAAAATAAATTAAGGTTTTACAAATAAAAATATAGAAATTAAATCACTTTTTAATAAACAAAATATCTTAATTTAGTGACGAAATTGACATTTAGTGATAAAAGTATACAATTTTTGCCTCAAATAGTTCACCTTTTTTGCATGAATTGATTTTTTTAGCGACATTTTCAAATTTTTATCACTAAAGATATATATATATATATATATATATATATTTGGACTTTTCAAAAGTGACACTTTTAGAAACACAATTAATGGATGCATGATTTGCTACTGACCAATCCATTCCCAATATAACATCGAAATGAGTCATATTCAACGGCATCAAATCAACTAATAATTCAACATTCTAAATCACAACAACACATGCTCTATAAATGGATGCAACAATCATAGTTCTTTCAAATAGAGTAGACACAGATAATAAATAGCCAAGGGGTTCTAGTTCTCTATCTAACTTCTCAGCAAACTTAGCAGATACAAATGAATGTGTAGAACCTGAATCAATCAATATATATGCATCTTGAGCACAAATATGAAGTATACCTGACACTACGGTCTCGGCATTTTGAGTGTCTCTTGGCACTAATGCGAAGACTCTACCTTGCCTCATCTGTCCTTTCCCGACATTTCTTTTCTGTACAGAACCCGAGGTGCTCTTATTTTTCTTACCATCCTTAGCCTTTGTCTTGGGACAATCCTTAACACGATGACCCATCTCACCGCGTTCAAAACATACTCCAGATGCCTGACGACAAACTCCAAAATGTTGCTTCCTGCAACTTGTACATGTCGGCCTAGTGCCACTTTTCTGATTTGAGTTGCTTGAACTGCCCACATTTGCTTTCTTCTTGGCATCAAATGGTGCTTGGTGATTGTCATAATTTTGCCTCAACTCACAGGTCAAACCCTCTACTAACCTTTCAATCTGTCTAACTTGTCCTCAGAATGATCTCGTCTAATTGGAGGTCTCCCCCTTCTCATGATGCTAAGAGTATGCGAAATATGACTTTAAAACAAGATGAACAAATAGGCAACTAGACGAGTAGCAAATAAATATATCGAGATAATGCATACCTTGTCAAATAGTAAGCAACATGATGCAATCCTAACATCATTCTAAGGGAAATCCTATGCTCTTTAGGACCAAAAGTGTGTGAATAAACGTACTATAAGAAACTTGGGATTTGATACCAATCTGTCACGACCCCATTCTGCCCCTACCAGAATGATGTTGTGATGGCCAGTAATCCGAGATTACCAAAGGCCAACTTACAAAGATTCACACAAAGAGAGTATACATATGGGGCTTACCTGTGCGGAAGCATAAATTCAATTCTATTTAGTCCATAAGAGCTACGCATAGATCAAGTGAAATGGCATTCATATTAACTTGGCTTACAACTTGAATGCAAAATGAAGTAAAGTTCACATTACATCTTGTTCAAAAGACTTCTCAAGCCTGAACATACAAAACAAATGATCTACAAAGCTAAGAAGCATAGTCTTTAAGGTGCTACAAAAACAAGAACCAAAACATCTTCCACATAAAGCTTAGGCGACATCACCTTCTTGTTCATCACCTACATATATATATATATATATAAGGGAGAGGGGTGAGCTGAAAACTCAGTGAATGATATAAGTAATAAAGGTTTAAATGAATGATATCCGAGATTTCTTTCAAAGCAATACATATCATAGCTTGTAACAAAATCATGGGATGAACCAAGTTCATCAATCAAAGTCGTTCAAAGCTTCTTGGGATGTTTACTAACATCTACCTAATACCAAGGGATGACACTCATTGACAAAACAAGGAAATAACCTGTAATGACCCTCATTCTCGTCTTAGTCACGTTCATGTACATCTGCATGATTTTATCTTGATGAGCTTGCATTCGTAGATTTTGAATTGTTTTGCCTAAGTATTATATGTATGCTTTGTTCCTTGCTTGGTGTGTTAAGCCTAAGTCATCTCAAGCCTAGGTCACACCTTTGAACCTCTTACACCTAGGACCATCTTGGAACCACTTTGGTTGACCTTCACCTTCACCTTGGCATATTGGCTGAGATGGCATCATCTAGGCCGAGATGTTATCATCTAGGCATCCTAGATCTTTGATCCTTGCACCTGGTGATCTTGTTCCTGGACTGGTATGACCTAGACCGAGGTGTGGCACAGCTAGGTCAAGTGTTGTCCTTCCTAGCCGAGATTAGTGAGACCTTACTTGCCAAAGCCTATGTCCTAATCCGAGATCATTACCTTGTTAGAGTGCCCATGCCACCTTGCTTGTTATACACACTTTGTCATACTCTTGTCTTGTCATTCTGTCACCTTTTTGAGGAAACCCAACCAGACGATGCCACGTGTCCCAGCAGAGGGTTAAGTCAGTAAGCTATTGAGAAAACATATCATTTGCTATATACCTTTTGCATTATAGAGAGAGAAGCTCTAGGGAGAGGAAGAGAAGTTTAGAGTGAGAGAGCTAAATCCCAAGCTTGATCTTTAGAGTTTGAACCGTTAGATCCGTGTTTTGAGGTTAGATTCTTGATCTACTCTTGTCATTCTTATGTTGATCTAATCGCATTGCATGATCTAGCATGATTCATGAGCCATGCATTGATTTAAAGTTTGGTTTTAGAAAGAGAAAATGATGTTCTTATGTTCTTAAAAGAAAACTATGTTTTGATCCGAAAGTTTATATCAAGATCCATGTTTTTGTGTTTGTTTTCATGAAATCTCCAAGTACGGGTACTCAGGTCTATGCTTTTGAACTCATATCATGAAATCTCAGATTTTGAATAGAGAAGTTACGATTTTAGCATTCAAGTTCTTCACGTTCATGTTCTTCAAAAGGAAAGCCAGATTTCCAAACTTCATTTGCCTAAGTGTGGTCGCCGAGACCCACTCTTGCCTAAATCTCACACCTAGGCCAAGCATCGTATCTCACCTGGGCCTACCTTGCATGATCACTTGCACCTTAGTCTATCTTGCATGTACACCTAGGCCTAGGAGACCACATCTCGGCCAAGAGGTGTGGGACCTCGGCTAAGACCTGGTTGGTACCCAGCATGTTTTCCCGAGATGAAAAACAGTGTTGTAACTCCCAACACATGTTTTGCTTTGTCTTGACTTAGTTTTGAAAGAAATGCCGGGATCATTTACACCCATGTAAAGCTTGTTTTAGGGATGCATTGCATAGCCATCTTTTGAGCATTCATTCTTGTCTTCTTGAAATACAATCAGTGGACCTTGCCATGTATTTGTAGGTCTTGAATTCTTGCCTTAAGCCCTACACCCGAAGAGCTATGTGAGTGGTATTTTTAATAAAGCTATGTTCTAATGTTTTTATAAAAGCTTTGCTTGTTTCATTTTGGAAAAGTGTTTGTTCAAGTATGAATGATTATTCCTAGTTTTGTATCAAGTATTATCTTGTTTTGATGACATTCTTGGAAAGTCCTTAGTGCTTGGGGACTATAATGCAACTAGTACCCTTGTTTAAGATATCTCCCTTGCCACCGACGGTCTTGTATGGGTGGGTTTGTCTAATCGATTCCGGGTCGATTATTCCCTTATTTTCTCAAGAATGTCATCCCTTGTATTATATTGATGTTAGTAAGCATTCCTTGAAGCTTTGAAAGACTTGATAGATGAACTTGGTTCATCCCTTGATTTTGTACAAGATATGCTATATATTGTTTTGATAAAGATCTTGAATATCATTCATTCAAACCTTTATTACTAATATCATTCACTGAGTATCCAAACTCACCATCTCCTTATATATATGTAGGTGACGAGCAAGAAGGCGGTGATGATGCCTAAGATGTTATTTGCAAGTTGTTTTCGGATTCATGTTGTAATGACCCCGAAACGCATGTCATAATTATCAGTAATTAATTACGTGTTTAGACGAATTAATTGAAGACTATTTGTTTGAATTAGAAAAAAATATCTGTTGGAATTACAACTTCGGGACTGAAATTTATGACCGTAATGGGTTCAGAAAATGGAATTGAACACGTCTATGTGATACCGGGAATTTTTAGACCCAGTTGAGAAAATAAATGGAGGACTGAATTTCGTCTGAATCGCTAAGTCTTGTTTGGCTCAAAGTTATGGCACAAAAGGTTTATTTGATATATATGGCTAAGAGATAAAGATGCTTGACCATTGTTGACTCAAAATAAAGAGAAGGAAATATCTAAGGGAGAGAGAAGAGAGAATTCGTGAGAAAGAGAGAGAGAGCAAAGGGAAGAAGAGGAGATAAAGGGGGAATCAAGCTTAGTTTCTCTAAATCAAAGAATCAAGGTAAGATTTTCATGAAATAAGTTGTTGATCCTTGGCATCTAGCATTTGAACTCAAAATTATGGCTTAAAGTAGTATGAATCATGTCCATTTTACATGTTTGAGGAAGAACCTCCATGGATTTTGAGAAAAGAAGCTTAAATGAGCATGCTTTGTGATTTTTCATCTTGAGTCAAGATTTGATCTTGTATATGATGCATTGAAGGTTATTTGAACGTTATGAAGCTTAAAGCAAGTTGTTTCCAAGTACTTTGACCTTGAATTTCTTGATTTGAGAAGTTGATTTTGTCAGAATGGAGGCCACGGTTTTGACAGAAAATGGGACTGGTTTTCACCCAGATTTTCACAGTCCGCTCGAGCGGGGTTTTGGCCGCTCGAGCGGGGATTTCGCACATCCAGTATCTCAGTCACAGTCTGCAGTCCGCTCGAGCGGGGGTTTTGCCGCTCGAGCGGGGACCTATTTTCAGGAAATTTTGGGAAGATGAGTTACTTGCTTTTCGTATGTTATTTGCATCATTTGGCATTTCATGAGCATGTAATAGAGTAAAGAAAGAATAGAATGGCATGAATTACATGATTTAATGGCAATGTGTATTGAAGAAATGTGTTATAATGTTGATAATTGCAGGTCAAGAAGTGAAGACCGTGCCATCGGTATCGGAAACCCACTGTAAGTAACATTCCTGTAAAGTTATATTCTTATAACGTATGTTCTGAAATGCTATGCTATGTTATGATTTCTGAAACGTTAATGTATTCTGCGAACGAATGTCCTATTTGCGAATCTAGTATGGCATCCATAGAGAGTCCCAAGTCATGGGGGACGGCATGAAAATGCGGGTCCATGACTAGTTTACGAGATCTCGTGAGTCGCTTTAGTGTGACGATATGTGTTTAATCAGTATCCGGAACTGATTACTCTAGTCGGAAGACGTTCTGTTATGTTTTTATGTTCTGTGGAGTATGCCATTATGTATGTTCTGTTATGAAATGATTATGTTTTTGAATAATTTGATTTACGGATATATGATATGCGGAATTCGTTCACTAACCCTTTACATTAATGTTACTTGCTGGGCTTTAGCTCACCCCTGTATATATGTATTTATAGGTGAGCAGTCGGGGAGTTAAGCCTAGGCGGAATCTTGCACCGAGTCGCTGTTTTGAAAGCCTACCTGAGTATGGTGCCCCGAGCCAGGGCTAGGCCTGGAAGGCCGTATCAGTTTTGTTTCAGTTGTATATTGTATCTGGTGGCATGTGCCTATGTATTTTGTATATGAATTTTTGATACATGTTATGTAAAGATAATGGGTAAATTAACATTTTTGGCATGTTAATGTATGTTCATATATATGCACAGCTCTTTGGACTATTGTAGTTTCTGTTTTCGCTTCCGCGAGCCCCGATTAATTATGTTTTGTACGGTAAGGCCTGTGGTAATCTAGGATTACTGGCCGGTTGCGATGCCAAACTTTTAGGGGCGGGTTTGGGTCGTGACAGAATGGTATCAGAGCGCACGAGTTAATTTACCCACACACGTGTCCATAAGAGCTGTAGGGTGCATTAGCAAAGAAATAGAGCATGGCATGAGCATATGTGCATGTGTGTGAGTGTTTCTGAATATGAGAAACAAGAGCTGCAAATGAAGAGACAGTAGAGGAAACATTATGTTGAGAATGAAATGCTGTATTTGTTATGGGTTCTATAGACGAATGGAGGAGACCAATGTAAGGAATGTAGATGAGACTGAATCTTCTGATGCTAGAATGACTCGGTTGGAAAGAATGGTAGAAGCTTTGACTGGGTTGGTTAGACAACAACTAGAGCAAGGCCAACCACCACAGAGACAGCCATTTCCGCCTCCTCCACCACCACCCGTGCAAGTGGAACAGATGAATAATGATGATATTCTCAGTTTGACTCAGAAATATAAGAAGTTGAAACCACCAGAATTTGCAGGAGGCATTGAGCCATTAAAAGCGGAGGCATGGGTACTAGAAACAGAAAAGATTTTCGAAGTATTTCCGTGTACTGATGTATATAAGGTTCTGTTAGCAACATTCACTTTGACGGAGGAAGCCCGAAGATGGTGGATGCTAGTTCGAGAGGTAGATAGAGATTTGACTTGGGGCCGATTTAAAGAAAAGTTTTATGAAAAATACTTCCCACAATGCATGCGAGACAGAAAAATATCTGAGTTTGAACAGTTGAAGCAAGGCACCATGTCGGTAGCAGAGTACGAAATGAAGTTCACTGAATTAGCCCGCTATGCTCCCCATATGGTGGATACAGAGTACAAAAAGGCAAGGAAGTTTGAAGGCGGATTGCATGTTGAAGTACTTGACAGGGTAAATGTATTGAAATTGGAGAAATATGTTGATGTCCTTGACAGAGCCTTGATGGCTGAAACAAATATTGCGGCCTTGAAAATGTCCCAGTCAACAATGATCGAAGCAGAGAATAAGAGATTTAAGAAACAGAAAATAGAAACAGTTGGTGAATCAATGACTTCTGTGAATGAAAATTTGGCTTCAAAGTTTAGTGACAATACAAAAAGGGAAAGTGGAGGAAGTGTAGGTATGCCCGTTTGTAAGGAATGTGGGAAGCAGCATTGGGGCATTTGCCGCCGTATATCTGGAGCATGTTTCAAATGTGGACAGAAGGGACATTTAGCCAAAGCTTGTCCACAAAGTTACCCAAGAACTGAAAGACCTGTTACTAGTGGAAATACATCAACAGTAGCACCAAAGACAACTACGACAACACCGACTCCTGAGGGGACTACTTTGAGGCAAGCAAGAGTTTACACCTTAGTTTCTGATAAAACACAGGATACTGGCAAAGCGAAGACAGGTATGATTTAAATTATCTATATTGATGTTAGCATTGATACCTATGCGATGGAGAATATTGAACATGGGAATATTTAAATGATATTAGAACACTTGACTATGACTATGATGGAACAAATTCCCTTTGCTATGGATTGTTACATCACTACCTTTAAATTGAACGTTATAGAACTTGATAGCTGACTTCAGCATGTGTAAAATATGTTTATTATATGTCAGACTGTTATAAAGTTGACACAAGAACTGCTTTGTCATGCTGCATAACTGAATAGCACCGTTGAATTGTTCTCTTTAAATGATGACACTTTTGTGAACTACTAAATGGCTATGGAATGAATAATAACATGTGACCGTGATATCTGATCGAAATTTTGTCAAGCTGAGCAAAGTTTGGAGGACCAAACTTCTTAAGGTGGGGAGAATGTAATGACCCCGAAACGCATGTCATAATTATCAGTAATTAATTACGTGTTTAGACGAATTAATTGAAGACTATTTGTTTGAATTAGAAAAAAATATCTGTTGGAATTACAACTTCGGGACTGAAATTTATGACCGTAATGGGTTCAGAAAATGAATTGAACACGTCTATGTGATACCGGGAATTTTTAGACCCAGTTGAGAAAATAAATGGAGGACTGAATTTCGTCTGAATCGCTAAGTCTTGTTTGGCTCAAAGTTATGGCACAAAAGGTTTATTTGATATATATGGCTAAGAGATAAAGATGCTTGACCATTGTTGACTCAAAATAAAGAGAAGGAAATATCTAAGGGAGAGAGAAGAGAGAATTCGTGAGAAAGAGAGAGAGAGCAAAGGGAAGAAGAGGAGATAAAGGGGGAATCAAGCTTAGTTTCTCTAAATCAAAGAATCAAGGTAAGATTTTCATGAAATAAGTTGTTGATCCTTGGCATCTAGTATTTGAACTCAAAATTATGGCTTAAAGTAGTATGAATCATGTCCATTTTACATGTTTGAGGAAGAACCTCCATGGATTTTGAGAAAAGAAGCTTAAATGAGCAAGCTTTATGATTTTTCATCTTGAGTCAAGATTTGATCTTGTATATGATGCATTGAAGGTTATTTGAACGTTATGAAGCTTAAAGCAAGTTGTTTCCAAGTACTTTGACCTTGAATTTCTTGATTTGAGAAGTTGATTTTGTCAGAATGGAGGCCACGGTTTTGACAGAAAATGGGACTGGTTTTCACCCAGATTTTCACAGTCCGCTCGAGCGGGGTTTTGGCCGCTCGAGCGGGGATTTCGCACATCCAGTATCTCAGTCACAGTCTGCAGTCCGCTCGAGCGGGGGTTTTGCCGCTCGAGCGGGGACCTATTTTCAGGAAATTTTGGGAAGATGAGTTACTTGCTTTTCGTATGTTATTTGCATCATTTGGCATTTCATGAGCATGTAATAGAGTAAAGAAAGAATAGAATGGCATGAATTACATGATTTAATGGCAATGTGTATTGAAGAAATGTGTTATAATGTTGATAATTGCAGGTCAAGAAGTGAAGACCGTGCCATCGGTATCGGAAACCCACTGTAAGTAACATTCCTGTAAAGTTATATTCTTATAACGTATGTTCTGAAATGCTATGCTATGTTATGATTTCTGAAACGTTAATGTATTCTGCGAACGAATGTCCTATTTGCGAATCTAGTATGGCATCCATAGAGAGTCCCAAGTCATGGGGGACGGCATGAAAATGCGGGTCCATGACTAGTTTACGAGATCTCGTGAGTCGCTTTAGTGTGACGATATGTGTTTAATCAGTATCCGGAACTGATTACTCTAGTCGGAAGACGTTCTGTTATGTTTTTATGTTCTGTGGAGTATGCCATTATGTATGTTCTGTTATGAAATGATTATGTTTTTGAATAATTTGATTTACGGATATATGATATGCGGAATTCGTTCACTAACCCTTTACATTAATGTTACTTGCTGGGCTTTAGCTCACCCCTGTATATATGTATTTATAGGTGAGCAGTCGGGGAGTTAAGCCTAGGCGGAATCTTGCACCGAGTCGCTGTTTTGAAAGCCTACCTGAGTATGGTGCCCCGAGCCAGGGCTAGGCCTGGAAGGCCGTATCAGTTTTGTTTCAGTTGTATATTGTATCTGGTGGCATGTGCCTATGTATTTTGTATATGAATTTTTGATACATGTTATGTAAAGATAATGGGTAAATTAACATTTTTGGCATGTTAATGTATGTTCATATATATGCACAGCTCTTTGGACTATTGTAGTTTCTGTTTTCGCTTCCGCGAGCCCCGATTAATTATGTTTTGTACGGTAAGGCCTGTGGTAATCTAGGATTACTGGCCGGTTGCGATGCCAAACTTTTAGGGGCGGGTTTGGGTCGTGACACATGTTTTACTAGCATCTTGAAGATTATGCTTCTTAGCTTTGAAATTCATTTCTCTTGTATATGTCGGCTTGAGAAGCCTTTTGATCAAGATGTAACATGTACTTATTTTTTTGTATTCGGGTTGTACACCATGTTAAAATGTATGTCATTTCATTTGACTTATGCACAGCTCTTGTGGACTATTTAGATTTAAGTTTATTGCTTCCGCGCATGTAAGCCCCATATGTATACTCTGTTTGTGTGTGAATCCTTGTAAGTTGGCCTTTGGTAATCTCGGGTTACTGGCCATCATGGCACCATTCTACTAGGGGCGGAATAGGGTGATGACATAACCGACCCGAAATCAGTTAGACGAGCCCACTCGCTTAAGCCGTTGGTGGCAAGGAAGAGATCTCAAACAAGGGTGCTAGTTGCATTAAAATCCCCTAGCACTAAGGACCTTTCAAGAATGTCATCAAAACAAACATAATACTTGATACAAACTTGAGGGATAATCATTCATGCTTGATCAAATACTTTTTCAAAACAAAGCAAAGCTTTTATCAAAACATTGTAACATAGCTTTATTAAAAATACCACTCACAATAACTCTTCGGATGTAGGGAATTACGGCAAGAATCCAAGACCTACAAGTATATAGCAAAGTCCACTGAATGCATTTCAAGAAGACAAAGAGAGATGATCAAAGATGGGTATGTAATGCACTCTTAAAACAAGCTTCAAATGAGTAAGAAAGATCCTGGCATTTCTTTCCAAAACCAGGTCAAGACAAGGAAAACATGTGCTGAGAGTCAAATCACTATTTTTATTCTTGGAAAAACATACTAGGTACAAACCAGGTCTCAGAATGGATGCACAGAGATGAGCTAGGCCTAGGTGTGGCCTAGCTGGGTAAACTCAGGGGGTCTTGGCCGAGGTGTGGTCTTCTTGGCCTAGGTGTGGGGCTGCCTGCCGAGATGTTACAAGATGCCGGCAAAGGTGTGTGGTGGTCGGCCTAGGTGTGTAGTTGTTGACCTAGGCATTCATGCAAGATAGACTAAGGTGCACGTGATCATGCAAGGTAGGCCAAGGTGAGATACAATCCTTGGCCTAGGTGTGAGGTTTGGGCAAGAGTGGGTCTCAGTGACCACACTTAGAGAAACAGTGAAGTCTGGAAATCTGGGTTTCCTCTTGAAGAACATGAACATAAAGAACATGAATGTTAAAATCATAACTTTTTATTCAAAATCTGAGATTTCATGCTATGAATTCAAAAACATGGACCTGGGTACCCATACTTGAAGATTTCATGGAAACAAACACAAAAACATGGAACTTGATACAAACTTTTGGATCAAAACATGATTTTTCTTCAAGAACACAAGAACATCACTTCCCTCTCTAAAACAAAACTTTAAATCAATGCATGGCTCATGAATCATGCTAGATCATGCAATGTGATCAGATTAACATAAATAACAACAAGAATAAATCAAGAATCAAACCTCAAAACACAAATCCAACGGTTCAAGATATGGAAAATCAAGCTTGCAAATCTAGTTCTCACTCTAAGAACAACTTCTTCTTCCTCCTAGAGCTTCTCTCTCTACAAGGCAAGGATATGACAAATGATATGGGTTTCTCACTGCTAACTGACATAAACCCACTACTAGGACACGTGGCATCATCTGGTCAAATCTCCTCAAAAGGCGCCAGAATGAAAAGACAAGGGTACATCAAAGTGTATATAACAAGTAAGGTAGCATAGGTACTCTGACAGGGCAATGATCATGGATCAAAACATAGGCTACGGACAAGTAAGGTCACCTTGATCTTGGCTAGGAAGGATGACACTTGGCCTAAGTGTGCCACACCTCGGCCTAGATATGCCATCTCGACCTAGGTTATACAAGCTGAGGAACAAGATTGCTAGGTGCTAGCTAAGGTGCACAACAGGGCTGTAAGGTTCAAGGATCAAAGATCTCAAATTCCTAGATGATAAACATCTCGACCTAGATGATACACATCTCGGCCTAGGTGATGCACATTTTGGCCAAGATGGCAACGTGAAGGCGGAGGTCAATCAAAATGGTTCCAAGATCATCCTAGGTGTTGACACACAACGACCTAGGTGTAAGAGGTTGAAAGGTGTGAACTAGACGTGAGGCAGCAAAGATAGATAGCCTAGGTTCAACACACAAAGCAAGGAATAAAGCATACATATATGTAGACACCCCATTTTTGATTACCCTTAAGACTTGGGCACTACTGATGGTTTACTTGGTGAAGAAAGATATGCAGGGCAAAGGTTCAGTTTCTTCGGCAAGGAAAGAGTCAAATCCCAACTTCATACCCCTTTTGGACCAAAAAAATCTTGATCAAAAGATTTTAGACCTTGAAACCCTCTCTTTCAAAATGTTTTGAAAATAAAGTTCCTACGATGTTCCGACGCTCGCATTTCGTTAAATGTTGCGCTTTTCGGTAAACCGAGCAAGGACAAAGTGGAAATGAATGAAAGAGAGATGAAACCTTAGAAAAATCTTTCAAAATACTTTGTTTAGGGGTTTGGAGTTGAAGAAAAGAGGAAAGGAGAGAAGAAAACTAGTTTGGGAGAAGTTCGGCATGAATCCGGGTAAGACCAAAACTACGTGGCTTCACCAAAATAGCATAAGTTTTTGTACAGTTGGCATTTTGATGCAAGGCTGGTGCCATTGGAAATCTTACTTCCGGGGCTTCAATTTGGACACAAGAATGACCTGAAAAGGAGTCCATATGAAGGAGTTATGCCCATTTGAAGTTGGACCTGAAAAGCAGAATTTTCCTACCGACCAGAAAAACTAGCTGGCCGACCAGAAAAGGTGGCTGGCCGACCACTTTCTCCAGAAAAAGTGGTCGGCCGACCAGAAAAGTGGTCTACAGGTCCCAAACTCAGATATTTATCCTCCAGCTGTCTTCCACAAACTCCAACTGCCCCATAGACAGATATTTTCGAGCCAACTCTCATTTTTGCTATATATGAGGCTATATCTCTCATTTTCAAGGGACAATCTTCTTGGAGAAGCTTGGGAGCTTCTCACTCTAAAAGGTCTCTCTCTCTCTCTCTCTCTCTCTACAACTTCTAGGGCTGAATCTCTACCCCTCTCTCTATATACTCCACTCCGTTGCCCATTTTGTGCATAGAAGTGCTTGAAAGTGAATAAATGCTTCTAGTTTGCCTAGGCATCCTTCATCAAAGTTAACCACCATTGGGCTGAGGTTCTTTGAGGATCATTTTGAGCTTCAAAAGCTGGTCTTGGCTCAGATTTTGGGCTGGTTTTGCAGTGCTTCAAGGGTAACCCTCTTTTTTCGCTTTTTAAGCTCTATTTTGACTACACTCTTAGCCATATTTACATGCTAATTATTTTGGATTAACTTTCAACTGAAAAAAGCTTTATTTTTGTGTACTTAACATGTTTGTTTAAGGCCCTTTTGGTGTTAAGGGTCTTCTACCCTCTTGCATGCTTTATTTGTGTTGTGTACTTGATTTGGCATCATTTAACATCACATTTCAGAACATATAGACTTGCCATGTTCTCACTTCATTCATGTTTTGAATGCCTTTGATGGTTATGCATTGTTGCCTAGTTCATGCCTTAGTGTGTATGCTTGCATGCCTAGGACTTTGGGCCCTCATCTTAGCACATTTTGGTCTTTGTAAAGACCTATTTCAACTCTGTCCATGCTTAGTTCATGCATATTTGCCATGCATTGCATGCCTCATGTGTAGTCCTCTTTGATAGCTCTCATGCCTTAGGACCCTTGCATGCTCTACTTGCTTTGTTTGTATGATTTGGCATCATTCCTTACTTAATTTCAGTGCACTTAGTGTCTTTACACTTGCACATTTGTCACTCTTTGAGCACTCTTGAGAGTTGTGCTCTTGGGCCTCTTGTATTGGCCAATGCATTGTGCATGCATGCTTTGTATTTTGTGCCTTCATTTCATCCCATTGCCCACTGATTTGGGTATGGCCGAGGCCCATCCATCTTGGTTTAAGTCCATCTTGCATTGTGTATGCCCTATAGTCCATGTTATCGCATGTTTGATCATTGCATTGCGTATGCCTCGTTCATAACATTGCGTATGTTAGTGCATTGTGTATGCATGCCATATAATCCATGTGCATTGAGTATGCCATTGATTAGTTCATAGCATTGTGTATGCCATTTACATGCTTGCATGTCATTCCGTGCATCTTCGCATCACTTAGTTGCATTGCATTTAGATCGCATGCTAGAGTTGCATTTGTCCATACATTGTTTGTTGCATTGTGTTTGGAGTAGGGTTTAGTCCAAACACGGGAAACGAGGTATGCTTCGTACTCAAAGTGACGAAACGTGCCTCGATTCTTGGTCACCGACACTCTTGACTATCCATGATAGAGTTGTTGGCTTTAGGTGTTTACATGTGCATTCATTTCACATTGAGTCATGCAATTCGACTCCTCGGCCATCATGCATCGAGATGCGTGATTGATGGCATGAGGATCGAGGACTACACTTCCTAGAGCTTATGCAATGATGGGGAGAGTGGTCGGGCACACATATGTTGAAAATACTTTGCCTTCTCTCTCTCTTGCCTTTGTTGCAGAAAATGCAGAAACCAGGAGAAGAACCTGGCCGGCCGACCAGGTTTTCTGGCAGGCCGACCACCTTTTCTAGTTTTCACCACCAAGGGTGGTCGGTAGGTGGTCTCCAATGTCTATAGCTAGTCGGTAGCCTTCCCCTAGATTCCCAGGGTGGAGTTTCATCTCCTTGGAGCTTTGTGCAAGTTTCTGAGTTCAATTGCAAACAAAGGCGAGCTGAGACATCGCGATGGATTTCCCGACAAGGCGACTCGAGCATGCATGCATGCATCCTTTATCATTCGGAACAGAGCTGAGGCAGTCCATTTCATGTAGCTTGCATGCTAATTTATTTGCTTCCTTAGTTTAATTTGTTAATTAATTAATGTTGTGTAATATTTAGCTGTAATTCATTATTCATTTCGGTTGTGTAATAACTAGTTTAATTAGCTTAGATTAGCTAGTTGGTTCTATATTATTTATTCGGACCCTCCACGAGGGGGCAAACTTTGTAATAAGTGTGCGTGTGTGTGATGCATGTCTTCCAACCCCACGTCTTTCTTCCTTTTATTTACCAGCTTATGATGGTTAGTTTTAGGGCATGTTTCAATTAGCATCTATATGTTCGCATGTTTGCATTTATTTATCTGTATTGCATGCACCGGGCTCGGCGCATCATGCTAACTGCATTGTATTTCAATTCCAAGTTGAATACATGTATCAATTGTTGCATCTCATATGCCATCTTAGAATAGCCGAGCTTATTGTAGTTGCATTTTTGCATGTGTTGCATTAGGCATTCTTAGCATTGTTAGGATTCATGCATGATTTCTAATTAGCTTCTTTCTTTGGCTCGGAGTACTTGGTAAGTGTTTATGTTTTAGCATCCTTGCATGTGTGTGAGTGACTGCCTTGATAGCATGCTTGCCATGAGGCTATGTGCTTATGTGATATAACTGCCTGAATGGCTGTGGGTGAAGGTTGGGTTGCTTGAGTTGGAATAATTCGTCGAAACCCGTGTTTTAGCCTACTTGCGAGTAGCAAACTTCAATCCATTTTCAAAATAAACGGATATGCGATGCTTTGTTCCAAATTAGGCAATCCAGTCTATACTTGTATGCTGTGCGCATCACATAGTAATTCTAGGCTAATAAACCGGAATAAGAGCACATGTGTTTTCAAAAAACTTGATATCATGCTTAGTAGTGGCAGATCTTCGATCGGGCGAGCGGGGGTGCTCATGAAATGACCTTCCCCAATCGTACCCAAGTTCCTGAGCCGAGGCAACTTTGGTGATGACGGACACGTGGCCTTAGGCACGAGTCAGGGTTTCCTAAATTCCCCCAAAATAAAATATTTAGGTGGCGACTCTGTATCTGGCAAAGCAGTCCATGTTTGGCACTTCTTGATTAAAATCAGTTTTTAAAATGATTTGCCGGATTTGGACTCTTTGGTGATTTATCAATCTCGTATTGCACTTTGCAAGATCAGATGAAGAACCGTGACATTGAGTCCGAACTGTAGTAAGCCCAATGAACAAAACTAGATTTTCCCAGGACGTTCGGGGACGTCTACAGTTTCTAGCGACTCCGCTGGGGAGTTAGAGAACTTGACTCGAACTCATGATATCATGTTTTGTTCACATGTGTTTCTTTGCATTGCATGTGCATTGGTGTGCCTAGGACACCGTGTTTGCCATCTGCTATTCCTGAACGGTTTGCCAGAGGCTCGCTTTGAGAAGCGTACCATAAGGCTGACCGGTTATGGGCTCTGCCACGATGGGAACACAAACCCCGATTTTTATCGGGGCACCCCTTTTGACCATTCGACCTAGTGCATATCGGAATCCATAGTCACTATCCCAAACTAGGACAGGTTGCTCACCCGATTATAGGTTGTTTGAAACCGCTGTGTGCGTAGTGAAACCCTAGCTCCTGACAAAATAGGACAGGGAAACCCTACCCCAACATAAGGGTGTTTTGGCTCTCATTTGCTTGCTATGTGCTTTTAGAGTGTGTCTCTACAGGAATGCACATATCAGTTTGCAAGTCTGGGTATTAGGCCTGAGGGCATCAGTATTTTGGGGATCAGTTTTGCCTGAGGGTATCAGTTTACAGGCACAATTTTGGGCAGAATTCAGTAATGAGTACAGTTATTCAGCTATGTTCATGTCTGTATCGGTGAATTGGGCTGAGATGCAGTATGTTTTCTCTTTTGCAAGGTAGTCTTGGAACCGTAGCTTTAGAAGGCTCCAATATCCCCCGAGGTTCATCGGACTTGTGCTGATAGACTTTGTCAGGTCAGAGATTCAATTCAAGGGCAATTAGTGTTCCTTCGCCAGAGGCAGGAAAAAAAGGCCAGTCAGGCACAGATTGCCAGTTCAACAGTCTCCAATTTAGCGGTCATTATCCACCTCATCTGTGTGCAGTTGGGCTGAGATATCTGCTTCCACCTCAGAAAGGGGATACACATTTGTTCAGTCAGATCCACACTTTACAGTCGAAATGGAAGAGATGATGCGTCAACTCCAGGAGAGTATGAAAACCATGCAGCAAGACGCTGCCCATCAAGCAGAATTTGGCAAACAACAGGCTGAAGTCATGGCCCAACAGGCAGAGTTAATTACCAGGCTACAGCAGCAAGCCGGAGCATCTGCTTCACACCAGGTTCCTCTCCCACCAAGAGTTCCCATACTTGGGGAGACAATACACGTCCAGGATGATACGGACGTTCCAACAGGGCCGGCTCCGCCCCCGATCCTACACCAACTACCCAAGGCACAGACCAACCTGCCGGATTCTCCCTTTGAGTTCGAGGTGGACCCCACGGCACTAAAAGTAAGCAAGCTTGAAAAGTTATTCAAGAAATCTCAGGGTGTGAAGTCCATTTCGGACATTGAGGATGGGTATACCAATTCACCCGTGACTCTGCCGGATCGATTCAAAATGCCGCATATCGACCGCTTCGATGGCTTTGGAGACCCAATGGTGCACCTCCACCTGTTTTCTGATATCCTGAGGCCAATAGGTCTGACCACAGCCCAGAAGTTGTCTCTCTTCGGCCGAAGCATGTCTGGGATGGCCGCAATCTGGTATGCGAAATTGGAGGACTCTGTGAAATGGAACTGGAAAGAGCTAGCCGAGGCCTTTATTTCTCAATACTCCTACAACACACAGATCGAGGTCACAACTCGTGATCTCGAAGTCACCCGCCAAGAACCAAAGGAGGGTTTCTCAGAGTTCGCGGCGAGATGGAGAGCAAAGGCCTCAATGATGACTACAAGGCCTTCCGACAAAGATCAGATTAGGATGATTCTTCGGAATTTGCATGGCAAGTTGGTACAAAAGATGGTCGTTCTACCTTTGTTTACCTTTCCAGCCCTTCATGAAATGGGGGTTCAAATCGAGGATGCCATCAGACAAGGAATCTTTGTGGAAGATGATGAGCCTTTGCAGAAGAATGTTGTTCGCAGTTCCAATGCTACTACTGATGGTAGCACAGCTACGAAATGCTCAGGAGTAGACTCTATCACCACTTCCCTCAATAGCCAAAAACCCGCCACTTCAAATCGGCCCCAAGCCCAAATGTTCAATCCTCTTTACATGAGTCTCTCTCAAGCTTTGAAAAAGCTGCGAGAAGAAGGGCACCTAGAACTCCTAGAACCCCAACCCCTTCCAAATCCTCTTCCATCAAGATATGACCCAGCTAAATACTGTGCCTATCATCAACAACACGATCATGATACGAACCATTGCATCCGCCTCCGTCATAAGATTTAGGATCGTATTGACGAAGAGACCCTAGCTCCATCCAAAGGACCTCAGGTTAGTACTGACTCGTCACCTCCCCACCTCAACCTCATCCATACACTACCATCCACCTTCGACCCCAGCATATACATCACCCCGGCCCATCTACCAAAGCCTGAGGTGTTCATTCTGGAAAGCATGGACTTATGCATGATGGGTGCACCTGAACTCCAATCATCTCAAACCCGTGAACCCACTACTTCTGAGTTGATGAGAATAATTGAAGATCTTCAAAGAACTGTGACAGATCTGGCCTCCGGGACATTGGTTCCATCATCGACCACATCACATGCTAGGAGTTTCACGACAAAAGGCTTCCCAATCTTGGGACAGGTTGTATTGGAAGAAGGCCAATCCCTTGGCAAAGTGGAGGTAGGTGGTAAGAACAAGGTAGGGGCAGGCATTGGTCCCCATGAACACCTTCAGTGGGCTGTGGAGGCTTTGAGAGCCGAAGGGCTGAATAAACAGCAAGTGATTGCAGTTGTTGCAAAGATTGTGGAGGATACTTTCGTCACTCAGAATGAGAGCAGTTCGAAGCAAGGGGAAAATCGGGAGAAGGGCCATCGTACCAGAAACGATTCTGTTAGCTCTAATCCTCCACTTGGAAGAGATCAGCAAACCAGGCCAGCACCTGCCAATTCCTTTGCTGGTGCGCCCAGCAAAAAACCACAAACCTTGAAGTACCAACCCCGAGGTCAGAGGGTCTTCCATGCCCTCTATATGCCTTTGTCCAAAGCTCTCCAAATCCTTGTTGGACAAGGCCATCTCAAACCCCTTGAGCCTCGGCCTCTCCCGAATCCTCTTCCGGCTACGCATGATGCTGCCCTGTACTATGCCTTCCATCAACAAACCGGTCATGGCACCGACAATTGCTTTTGTCTTCGCCATGAAGTGCAAGATTTGATTGACAACGGGGTCATTGTCGCGCCAAGCTCTGCAAAGTCTATCGGCACTGGATCGGTGAACTTGGGGGATAATGTGACCATGTGATCGGGGGATGAACCAGCTGCGGGTGGTGCTCGATTTACTCCAGACGTGGGAATGGCACGCACTGTTTTGAGCAATATGCAAATACTAGTTTTTGTACTTTCTGATTTGGGTATTGGGTCAGTTTTGTTGTTTTGTATATAGTCAGCCTTTTTGTACTGAGTCAGTCGGGTCTGTCTTGTTGTATCGAGTTAGTCGGGTGATTCCGGGGGTGTTACCTCGGACATCACTATCTTGTTTTATGTTTGTCCTTTTGCTTTCTTTTGAGTCTGTTTCTGCCTTGGAGCCAGTTATGCCAACAGATCTGAATGAAACAACAGTGATTTTCACACTCTTGTGTTTGCTTCTGCCTTGTGCCAGTTGTGCCAGAAGTTTGAATGAAACGGCAGTGCATTTCACCTGCTCTTTTGTGCCTTTAAGTCATTGTATTGACCTAAGTTTTTCAAAACTTTTTGAACAATGTGTTGAAAACAAAAAGGAAGGAATTCCTCGGGATTTGCAAAAATTTGATCAAGTGAGAGAAAGAAAGGCATGCTAAGCCCTTAATGAATGAAATCATGTTTGTTAATGTGAGTACTGAGAAGGATCCTGGCTTGATCCGGATTGGTTCTGCATTGTCTTCGGCACGAGTGACTAGTCACTTTCTTAAAAGATTTCAAAAAATATTTTGCTCAGTCCTACGAAGACCTGTGTGGAATCGCTCTTGAGATTGTGCAGCTTAGGATCGCTCTCAGCCTCGAGACTCGACCCCTTGCTTTCAAACCTTGGACCTTAATTCAGAGTGTTCAACGGTCAACCGCAATGTGAGGCCTGTGTGGCCAGATTCGAAGCAGCCTATGCGTTAATAGCAATAAAGTTAGGTCAAGAAGGCCAGCCATCGTCAAAAGAAGCTTGCAAAGCTAGATCAGAAGCACCTCTGGAACTAGGGGCAGAAAAATGTCAGATGTGCTCGAAGAGCCGAAGATGGATCATTTTGCAAATCAATGAAGAGTGGCAAGAATGCCAAATCCCAGAAGGGAAGAAAGAAGAAAGTATTGCTGAAGAACAACTGAGTTCCTATCCACAACACTAGGGGCAATTCAGCCCCCATTGGATGGACTTCTACATCGTCAACGAACAGTAGCCATTCTCCTAGATTCAGATGACTTCAGGATCTCAAAACCATTTGACATGGACAAAGCTACACTTTTACCCTTGAGAGGCTCGCTGGGCCGAAAACCCAAAAGGGCGACCCAGGCAAAAGTTAGAGCAAGGAAAAAAGAAAAGAGAAAAGAAAAGAAAAAAATGCAAAGAATGAAAAAAAAAAAGAGATGAAAAAAGGAAAAAGAAAAGAAAAGAAATGAAAAGAAGGGAAGAACACAGCTCGCAAGGTTGAAAAGCCGGAAGGGCAGCCTTGGCAAAAGTTAGAGCGTAAAAGGTGAGGGTTAATACACGAGTGTACCTTAACCCCGAACTACATAAGGCTTGATTCCCATCTTTGGGATACGTAGGCAACTTCATTCTGAAGTCTAGCCGTAAAACACTTCAAATTCGACTGTGTCCATGTGACAGTTCTGGTCTTTGTCTTCTCTGTATCCGAGAATTTGGTTGTAATTGTCACTGTGAGGACTGGTTGCCATGTGCTGCGGCACTATTCAGACTAAGGGCAACTTTCCGTTGCCATGCAGTGCTGTGGTGCTATTCAGACTAGGGACAACTTTCAGTTGCCATGCAGTGCCGTTCAGACAAGGGGCAATTTTTCATTATTTTGGATTTGAGGTTGTGCATCTCAAGAGTAAATTCTGCGCTCGTTGAGCAGTGGCCATTTGTAAAAACAGTTTTGAGAATTTTTAATGAAGTTGACTAATTTTCTCAAAAATTACTCCATTTTTCCAAAACTGGACCATTTCTTGGACCCAAAAAAGGAAAATTTTCAGTGCTCATAACCTGACTTGCATGATTTCAAATCAGAAAATCAAACAAGCATGTTAATCTAACTCTTATTTTGGTCAAAATTGTTTTAGTAGAAAGCCAAAAACAAAAAATGGTCAAAATGATGAACTAGGGGCACAGTTAAGCCAGGTTTTCTGTCTTTTCCCCATTGCCAACATACTCACCAAGAAGGGCACTCATACCTGCCGGAAAAGGGTACCACTGAAGCTAACCGCAAAAGAGTAGAAAGCTCTCACATCCTCTAAGCAGCGAGGTATCGAGCCAAGTGCGAAGCACGAACTGGAATGGATCAAGATATTCCACTCCCTCATCTGGATAGATCTGATCATGTCCAAACTCCCCAGCAGAGCATCGTCAACCGATGTCAGCTGCAGATTTGCTACACACCCAATTGTAGCGCAACCCCTCTGTGGGAGAAATTCACTATTGTGAACAAGAACAAGAATATGGTAGAATACCAAGGGCAAGAGCCCACAACTTCCTGCTTATCCATCAACCACCCAGGGAAGGGATAAAAAATGAAAGATTGAAGAATAGAGAGATGTGCGCTGAGAGAAAAAGTGAGGAAAAGGGTTTTTTCAGAAAAACAGAGCTTGAGGGCTGAGTGATGTGACAATCACAAGTGAGAAAGGGTGGGAAACAATACCTGGAGAAACTGGCTCCTCGTGCACCGAGAGGTCTCTTGCCTTTATAACACAGCTGAGTGTTGTGTTTATGTGTTTTTGTTTGTTTCGATTCTTGTTTTGAGTCGTTTGAGTGTCAATAGATGTGTTTAGGTTGTTTTACCTTGTTTTTCCTTTGTTGAGTTGTGTTTAGGTTGTTTTACCTTGTTTTTCCTTTGTTGAGTTGTGTTTAGGTTGTTCTACCGTTTGTTTTCCATTGTTGAGTCATTTTGGCTGTGGTCAGTTGTAGGCTCAATACCCAGTTGAGAACCCTTTTCTCTTCTCACTTTCAAAAAATTGTTTTGTGCTTAGAGAGTGCCGTGCCATTCTCCACATTTATGCAAAGCAGAATTTGTTCTTTCATAAAACCGCAGGGTTCAACCCAGGTCATATGAGAACAGTAAAAACCAGGACCCATCTGAAGCCATGAAAGTTCCGGGCTGCGAAGCAAAAGAAAAGAGGGAAAATTTGGAGCGCCTGAGCTTGTTTCAACTTCTGCAAGTTCTGTCACTACATCCCATATGTTCGGAATGAGCTGTGTACCGAATAAACCGAGTACTGTGTTATAAGCTGTGTGTTCAGAGTGAGCAGTGTGCTATTACGAGCCGTGTGTTCAAAATGACCAGAATACTGTGTTATGAGCTGTATGTTCAAAAGAAACAGAGTACAGTGTTACGGGCTGTGTGTTCAGAATAAGCAGTGTGCTATATGAGCTGTGTGTTCAGAGTGAACAGAATACTATGTTCATTGTTTCAAAGCCAGAATGGCAATCAAATGTGCTCTTCCTAAGTACCATTCCCTGCCGGAGTCATCTTGGCTGTGTTTGCAATGAGTTCCTAGGGAAAGTTATGAATATGATCAGGACGAAAAATGGCATTTGTGGTTTCTACATGTAGATGTTGCTCCTTGTCAGCATTTCAGAACCTTTATACTGTGAGTTGAAGGTAAGTATTCGAAGAATACAAGAAGAGATCCCCGTCAGAGTAAAGCGGTTTACCGCCACTCACTCCATGAGTTTGTTTATTGCATTCCCTAAACATCATGCTCTACATTCCTTGTAACATGTACTATATCATCGCACTTATTGTGTTTATTTGCATCTTGTGTTATCTTGTATCATTTATCCTTTTACGTTGAGCTGCGTTTAGGATCGTTGTCATCCGGGACTTTCTCAGGTTGCGCCGAGCACGCACCTGATAGTTTGTTTCAGACCTCTTCTCACGATTTCAGTGTGGTTAGAGTGTTCCTTTCCTTACACAATTTCAGCTTGTTTGGAATTTATCTCAGGACGCTTGATGCGCTGGCCTAGGCGGGTTTTATCTAAGGTTGCATTGTAGACGCGCTGGGCAGGTTGTGTTGGACCTCCTCTCACGATTTCAGCGTGGTTTGAGTGTCCCGTTCCTCACATGATTTCAGTTGTTTGGAATTTATCTCAGGTTGCGTTGTAGACGCGCTGGGCTGGTTGTTGGACCTCCTCTCACGATTTCAGCATGGTTTGAGTGTCCTGTTCCTTATGCGATTTCAGCGTGTTTAGAATTTATCTCAGGACGCGTGATGCGCGGGCCTAGGCGGGTTTTATCTCAGGTTGCGTTGTAGACGCGCTGGGCGGGTTGTTGGACCTCCTCTCACAATTTCAGCATGGTTAGAGTGTCCTGTTCCTTACGCGATTTCAGCGTGTTTGGAATTTATCTCAGGACGCCTGATGTGCGGGCCTGGGTGGGTTTTATCTCAGGTTGCGTTGTAGACGCGCTGGGCGGTTTGTTTTGGACCTCCTCTCACGATTTCAGCGTGGTTTGAGTGTCCCTTTCCTCACGCGATTTTAGCGTGTTTGGAATTTGACTTGGGTTGCGTTGTATGCGCGCCTGATTGTTTGTTTTTCCTCCTCTCATGAATCCAGCATGGTTGGAGTATTTTCCTCTTTGCATTCACCATTGCATTTTTAAGTGCATTGTTCGCGCTTTCTTGCGCACCTTACCTGCACTTGTTAGTGCATTGCATTGTTCGCGCTTTCGTGCGCATTTTACCTGCACTTGTTAGTGCATTGCTCGCGCTTTCTTATGCACCTCACTTGCACTTGTTAGTGCATAGCATCACACTGTCTTGTGCACTCTCTGGTCTGGGAGACCTTAAATCCTGCATCTTTATTCGTACTGTCTTGTGCACTCTTTAGTCTAGGAGACCTTAAATCCTCTAAGGGTGGAATTCCTTTGGTGTTTGTCGTGCCCGAACGACTTCCGGTGATCTGGTATAGCCACCTGCTTGTGTTTGCGGTGAGTTCCTAGGAGACCAACTGAGATGGTGGAAACTAGAGTTCGAATGACTCATGCCTAGGATCATGATCTTTCCTCAACAGATCATTTCTTGCTTATATCATCCCACCCAATCACTTGTATTCTTTCTGCGAAACACATAGTTATGTCTGTGCATGCACCTATTCCACTAAGAGAATTGTGGTTAAAGCACTCCGGCACCTTTTCTATGTTATATGTAGTTCGATTTTGCATCTCCATCTCTTTATGATATTTGTACAGTTTTGCACTGCTCGTGGTTTGATCATATTATTGCATTGCATTATATATCATTCACACTATTTTGTTGCATATCATTTGCATCCTGCCCCTGAACTACGCTGGTTTGATTCCTTGCAAAGGGATACGTAGGCAGCCTGTGGGTTCAACCAACTACATCTGTATTTTGTTTATATGTCCAAGTTTTGGGCCTTGTCAAAAATGGGTCGTCTCTGGGCTTTGACATTCACTCCCGTCGCTTCTTGACTTTCGATTTCTGTCAAAGAGGAGCAACTGTAGACACCCTATTTTTGACTGCCCTTAAGACTTGGGCACTACTGATGGTTTACTTGGTGAAGAAAGATGTGCAGGGCAAAGGTTCAGTTTCTTCGGCAAGGAAAGAGTCAAATCCCAACTTCATACCCCTTTTGGACCAAAAAAATCTTGATCAAAAGATTTTAGACTTTGAAACCCTCTCTTTCAAAATGTTTTGAAAATAAAGTTCCTACGATGTTCCGACGCTCGTATATTGTTAAATGTTGCGCTTTTTGGTAAACCGAGCAAGGACAAAGTGGAAATGAATGAAAGAGAGATGAAATCTTAGAAAAATCGTTCAAAACACTTTGTTTAGGGGTTTGGAGTTGAAGAAAAGAGGAAAGGAGAGAAGAAAACTAGTTTGGGAGAAGTTCGGCATGAATCCGGGTAAGACCAAAACTGCGCGGCTTCACCAAAATAGGCATAACGTTTTGCACAGTGGAATTTTGATGCAAGGCTGGTTCCATTGGAAAGCTTACTTCCTGGGCTTCAATTTGGACACAAGAATGACCTGAAAAGGAGTCCATATGAAGGAGTTATGCCCATTTGAAGTTGGACTTGAAAAGCAGAATTTTCCTACCGACCAGAAAAACTAGCTGGCCGACCAGAAAAGGTGGCTGGCCGAGTGGTCGGCCGACTAGAAAAAGTGGTCGGCCGACCAAAAAAGTGGTCTACAGGTCCCAACCTCAGATATTTATCCTCTAGTTGTCTTCCACAACTCCAGCTGTCCCATAGACATATATTTTCGAGCCAACTCTCATTTTTGCTATATATGAGGCTATATCTCTCATTTTCAAGGGACAATCTTCTTGGAGAAGCTTGGGAGCTTCTCACTCTAAAAGGTCTCTCTCTCTCTACAACTTCTAGGGCTGAATCTCTGCCCCTCTCTCTATATACTCCACTTCCTTGCCCATTTTGTGCATAGAAGTGCTTGAAAGTGAAGAAATGCTTCTAGTTTGCCTAGGCATCCTTCATCAAAGTTAACCACCATTGGGCTGAGGTTCTTTGAGGATCATTTTGAGATTCAAAAGCTGGTCTTGGCTCAGATTTTGGGCTGGTTTTGCAGTGCTTCAAGGGTAACCCTCTTTTTTCCCTTTTTAAGCTCTATTTTGACTACACTCTTAGCCATATTTACATGCTAATTATTTTGGATTAACTTTCAACTGAAAAAAGCTTTATTTTTGTGTACTTAACATGTTTGGTTAAGGTCCTTTTGGTCTTAAGGGTCTTCTACACTCTTGCATGCTTTATTTGTGTTGTGTACTTGATTTGGCATCACTTAACATCACATTTCAGAACATATAGACTTGCCATGTTCTCACTTCATTCATGTTGTGAATGCCTTTGATGGTTATGCATTGTTGCCTAATTCATGCCTTAGTGTGTATGCTTGCATGCCTAGGACTTTGGGCCCTCATCTTAGCACATTTTGGTCTTTGTTAAGACCTATTTCAACTTTGTCCATGCTTAGTTCATGCATATTTGCCATGCATTGCATGCCTCATGTGTAGTCCTCTTTGATAGCTCTCATGCCTTAGGACCCTTGCATGCTTTACTTGCTTTGTTTGAATGATTTGGCATCATTCCTTACTTAATTTCAGTGCACTTAGTGTCTTTACACTTGCACATTTGTCACTCTTTGAGCACTCTTGAGAGTTGTGCTCTTGGGCCTCTTGTATTGGCCAATGCATTGTGCATGCATGCTTTGTATTTTGTGCCTTCATTTCATCCCATTGCCCACTGATTTGGGTATGGCCGAGGCCCATCCATCTTGGTTTAAGTCCATCTTGCATTGTGTATGCCCTATAGTCCATGTTATCGCATGTTTGATCATTGCATTGCGTATGCCTCGTTCATAATATTGCGTATGTTAGTGCATTGTGTATGCATGTCATATAATCCATGTGCATTGAGTGTGCCATTGATTAGTTCATAGCATTGTGTATGCCATTTGCATGCTTGCATGTCATTCCGTGCATCTTCGCATCACTTAGTTGCATTGCATTTAGATCGCATGCTAGAGTTGCATTTGTCCATACATTGTTTGTTACAATGTGTTTGGAGTAGGGTTTAGTCCAAACACGGGAAACGAGGGACGTTTCGTACTCAAAGTGACGAAATGTGCCTCGATTCTTGGTCACCGACACTCTTGACTATCCATGATAGAGTTGTTGGCTTTAGGTGTTTACATGTGCATTCATTTCACATTGAGTCGTGCAATTCGACTCCTCGGCCATCATGCATCGAGATGCGTGATTGATGGCATGAGGATCGACGACTACACTCCCTAGAGCTTATGCAATGACGGGGAGAGTGGTCGGGCACACATATGTTGAAAATACTTTGCCTTCTCTCTCTCTTGCCTTTGTTGCAGAAAATGCAGAAACTAGGAGAAGAAACTGGCCGGCCGACCAGGTTTTCTGGCAGGCCAACCACCTTTTCTAGTTTTCACCACCAAGGGTGGTCGGTAGGTGGTCTCCAATGCCTATAGCTGGTCGGTAGCCTTCCCCTAGATTCCCAGGGTGGAGTTTCATCTCCTTGGAGCTTTGTGCAAGTTTCTGAGTTCAATTGCAAACAAAGGCGAGCTGAGACATCGTGATGGATTTCCCGACAAGGCGACTCGAGCATGCATGCATCCTTTATCATTTGGAACAGAGCTGAGGCAGTCCATTTTATGTAGCTTGCATGCTAATTTATTTGCTTCCTTAGTTTAATTTGTTAATTAATTAATGTTGTGTAATATTTAGCTGTAATTCATTATTCATTTCGGTTGTGTAATAACTAGTTTAATTAGCTTAGATTAGCTAGTTGGTTCTGTATTATTTATTCGGACCCTTCGCGAGAGGGCAAACTTTGTAATAAGTGTGCGTGTGTGTGATGCATGTCTTCCAACCCCACGTCTTTCTCCCTTTTATTTACCAGCTTATGATGGTTAGTTTTAGGGCATGTTTCAATTAGCATCTATATGTTCGCATGTTTGCATTCATTCATCTATATTGCATGCACTGGGCTCGGCGCATCATGCTAACTGCATTGTATTTCAATTCCAAGTTGAATACATGTATCGATTGTTGCATCTCATATGCCATCTTAGAATAGCCGAGCCTATTGTAGTTGCATTTTTGCATGTGTTGCATTAGGCATTCTTAGCATAGTTAGGATTCATGCATGATTTCTAATTAGCTTCTTTCTTTGGCTCGGAGTACTCGGTAAGTGTTTATGCTTTAGCATCCTTGCATGTGTGTGAGTGACTGCCATGATAGCATGCTTACCATGAGGCTATGTGCTTATGTGATATAACTGTCTGAATGGCTGTGGGTGAAGGTTGGGTTGCTTGAGTTGGAATAATTCGTCGAAACCCGTGTTTTAGCCTACTTGCGAGTAGCAAACTTCAATCCATTTTCAAAATAAACGGATATGCGATGCTTTGTTCCAAATTAGGCAATCCAGTCTATACTTGTATGCTGTGCGCATCACATAGTAATTCTAGGCTAATAAACCGGAATAAGAGCACATGTGTTTTCAAAAAAACTCGATATCATGCTTAGTAGTGGCCGATCTTCGATCGGGCGAGCGGGGGTGCTCATGAAATGACCTTCCCCAATTGTACCCAAGTTCCTGAGCCGAGGCAACTTTGGTGATGACGGACACGTGGCCTTAGGCACGAGTCAGGGTTTCCTAAATTCCCCCAAAATAAAATATTTAGGTGGCGACTCTGTATCTGGCAAAGCAGTCCATGTTTGGCACTTCTTGATTAAAATCAGTTTTTCAAAACGATTTGCTGGATTTGGACTCTTTGGTGATTTATCAATCTCGTATTGCACTTTGCGAGATCAGATTAAGAACCGTGACATTGAGTCCGAACTGTAGTAAGCCCAATGAACAAAACGGGATTTTCCCGGGACGTTCAGGGACGTCTACAATATAACACTTAGCCAAAACATAATAGCACAAAACCAGACAGGAACCTTTACTTAGGCAAAACAAATAAAGTTTGCAAATGCAAGCTTAACAAGGCAAAATCGTGTAAATTCATATGAGCATGACTAAGACAAGAATGAGGGTTGTTATACGTTTAGTACCAACCGCCAAAGATGCAGCTGTCGCTATAGTGTTACCACTACAAGAAATTGCACTTTTGGAGACTACTTTTGGTGACGACGTCAATTTTTCATCGCCAAAAGTATATTTTTGGCTACACAATGATCATTTTCGTTGGTAAAAGTATACCTTTATCGGTTTGCTATCGTCGCCAAAAAAACATAACATTCACTAAGCGCCAAAACTTTTGGTTGGTGCCAAAATTTCAAAACTTTTAGCTACGAGGCTTATGTTTTAGCAATACAATGAGCGTTGCTATTAGTGTGCTTAATTTTGGCGATGACAAGTTAGCGTGGGCAAAGAGTTAACCATTTAGCGACGATAGCACTATTCGTCGGCAAAGTTTTGCTAGTGAAATGAGGTGATTTAGTGATTTGTGTTTTTATTATAACTTTTCAAAGAGTTTTAAATATTCTAGTTACTAAATTGTAAAATTAAAGTGATCATTGAATTAGATCACAAAATGAACCCATTAAGCCCAAACACACTCTTAAGTTGAGATGACTAATTTGCGATAATTTAAACTTTTTCAAAGAATGTGGTTAGATTATTAATTTAAATATGTTTGGTTTTATTTTCAAAAACTAGTTTCATTTTTTTTCCCCTAAAAAACTAAAAAAATTGGGTGAAAAAATAAATAATATATATATATATTTTGGGTATAATTTTATCTTTTAGGTCATAAATACTTTTTAAAATTTTAAAAATATAATTTTGATGTTTATTGCTCTCAAATTAATTTTAATTTTTTCAAAAAAAAAACCTAAAAATTGTTTTGAATTGTTTTTTTGTTTTGTTTTGTTTTGTTTTTTTTTTTTTTTTGGTGATCTGCCTCTATAAACATATGAGGCGATGGTTATTTCCTTCCCAAAATTCCCTCATTTTCTTCTTGTATAGGTAAATCCCCTCATCAATTTGCACGATTTTCACTGTTGCACATGCTTCTCTCACAATTCGTAGTTTTCTCCCCCTCACAATCGCACACCGGCATACAGGTTTGTTAATCATTAGGTTTGTGCCATTTGCTGCTCTGTGCGAGACCGTCGGTGCTTCAGTATGCCCCTATAGGTTTGTTCCCTTTTTGCTTTGTATCTCACTTCTCCTACTTCTGTCTCTCAATTTCTGTTTCGAATATGTTTGTCTATTTTCACTTCTTTTACTACTGTTTCTATCTACTCATTCTGTAACTGCTGTTTGTGTCAAGAAACTTGAAAAGTGTTCTGGGTTATTGTTATTTATTGTAAAGATTGAGACCCTCTTGGTTCTTTTCTCTTATTTGGCTCTCATCATCTGAAGAACATTTTAAAGAGGCCCGATTGGGCATGTAAGTACAATACCATTCCCATATCAATTTTATTTGGGTATAGTTTTTGTCTTACTTGATTACTGTTGTTGGCTACAATATGCTGCAAGTTACAGAGATGTTGAATATAAGACTGAAGGTTTTTTTTTTTTTTTTTTTTTTCTATAACTTGAAATTGTATACACTGAGTAAAATAGAATCATAGTGCTATTTGAGTTTGTATTTCTAGGTGTCAGAGAGGGGGTATACCCTTTTGTATACCCTCGTGGTTTTTTCATGAATAGAATCATAGTGCTGTAGGTGTCAGAGAGGGGGTAGAAGAGTTTTAATTTTTTGGTACACTTTTGTGGATGAAATCAGTGTTATTGTGTCGGATGGGAGGTGTTTTAGGAGTTTTAGAATCATAGTCCTATATGATTTCTCACCTTAAAAAGTCATTAAATATGTAAAATTTGATGAATAACATGTTACAAGATTTGAGAATGATAATAGTCTTATTCATTGCTATATCCAATCTTGGTTTTGATCTATATAAATAATGTAAATATTCATGAAGTGCTTATGAATTTTAAGTTTCAAGGTGAAAATCCAAAAACTTGGCCAAGTGAGATTACAAGTCCCTCTAGTTAGTAACCTATAAAGCCAGAATTTTACTCAAATTGTGCTGAAGAAAGGTCCAAGGAAGACACAAATCCTGGTTGTGTGAATGTTATTGTGTTGGGTGGTTTTGATGATGAAACTTGATTTGGGATATAAATTTCAAGGAATGGTGTAGGGCATTACAAATTGGGAATAAGATTTGGAAACGCAAGAGGTTCATTTAGTCCTTGTCTACTTAGTTAAACAAGGTTTTTAATTAAATAAATCATCTAGAAAACTTCCCCCCCCCCTTTCTCTTTCTCTATCTTCCCATGTTTAAGTAGGCAAAGCATATAGAGTAGTAAAATTGAAACAAAGGTATGGGAAGATTGTAACTGTCTTGGCATCTGATTATCAAAAATATTATTTCTGTTATCTCTGCATATGATTTAATTTTGTCTCACATCATTATTTGTTGGGTTAAGGGTTTTTAATGTCTCTAGTTCTTAACCTTTTCTTTTCACTTATAACTGTTGGTTATTATTATTTTTTTCCTTTGTTAACTGTAGTCACCTACTTTTGCATTTATTAGGGGGAAAAAAAGAGGGTTGTTGTTGTTGTTTTTTTTTTTTTTTTTTTTCCAGTAATTCGGCTGCAATATATCCCATCCTGGCAAATTATCAGCATTGCCTTTTATTTTCTGACTACTCATATACCTTAAAATTGTTCTGTTTCAACTGGTGTCAAATCAAAGTTATTCATGGTTCCACCCCAACTTGAGCATTTGCTTGAATAACTTTTTATGGTAACCACATAAATGACAAAACTTTGCATCTATTCTTAGGAGGCCTATGAGTCTATGACTAAGAGTGTAAATCTTACGATCAAGTTGCATGACAGGAAGTAAATGCATAGGTTCACTAGTAGAAAATTTAGATGTAGTGGTTGGATGTAATTTGTGCTAGGGCTTTTTAGGAGAGCTGAAATCCCCTTTTAGATAAACATAGAAGTTTCATCAAAGAGGGGGTATTGATTGGTGTAGTGGTAAATGCTTGAGTTCCCGTGTATGAAAATATAGGTTTGAATTAAAAAATGTAGTCCCTTCCAACAAATATTACAGAGGTTAGGCCTGTAGCCACTCTTAGTCCTTCCCTATGCCCTTAATTTGTAGGAGTCCTATTAGGTAATGTCCTTTAAGGATGATATTGGAATGAATTAGAATAGTACATTGCCATGCCAACTACCTTTTACCATTTAACAACCATTAAAAAGATTCACAATTGTTGGTTTTGTTTAGAGTTTCATTGCCATGGCCAACTGCGCCTCGGTCTCTCTTCAGTGAGAGAGGATTGTTCTTTTTGCTTGTTTTATTCAGTTTCTGGGGGAGTTGTATAATAGTTTTCAAATTGAAAGAGGTCAATTTGAGTGGCTTACAAAACCAAACTATTCCTTCAACAATTGAGGGTAGAGGTTGGAAGAGAAAAGTAAGGTTTTCTATTTGTCATGTTGATTTAGAGAGTGAGGGCTAAACGAGGTTTGGTTTGGTTGGGGTTCAGATCAAAATTTGGGTTCTACTGAATCTTTTTGATTTTGTATATAGTAGGGCACCGAAACAAACCATTCAAAGGATATAACCAAGACAAACCGTTGTGTTTTGAGATGGTTTGATTGAGGCAGTTTAGTCCGTTGGTCTAAGAACGACAAATACAATTACGTAGATTCATACACAAATTGTAAAGAAATAGGATAACCCAATATCGACCTACTATAGCCATAGCCACCGAAAATTGATTTCATTACTAGTTTGAGCTCGTTACACCCATCAACTACACACTCCCAACACATAATGAAT
Source organism: Camellia japonica (assembly GCA_030407325.1). Lineage (NCBI taxonomy): Eukaryota > Viridiplantae > Streptophyta > Magnoliopsida > Ericales > Theaceae > Camellia > Camellia japonica. The sequence continues at coordinate 118,422,861 of JAPPVO010000017.1, forward strand.
TTGGGCCGAACTAGTTATAGAAGATGCTCATGTTGTATCGCATTGTTGTGGTTGTGAGACCAATGGGCGAAATCCATCTGCAAGAGACTGTAGAAAGTTTACTAAAAGGGAGGTCAATATAATTATGCCAAACTTTTGGGGCTAACTATATTTTTCTCAAATCTCATGGGAGGTGAGTGTAATTTACCCTAAATTATTAGACCTCTGAACTTTTTCTTTTATACTCATTCTCAACAGTATGAAAGTAAACTGCTCATATCCCATCAAAATAAACAATAAATTTGGATTGCATGGCTGCCATGTATATAACCTTTTGACTTTTTGGATTTGTGTTTATTTTTAAAATTTTTTATTTGTTTGTTCACAGAGAAGAGATAGAGAAACAGAAAGCTCATGAAAGATACATGAGGCTGGAAGAACAAGGGAAAACAGAACAGGCAAGGAAAGATTTAGGTATCTCATTATTAATAATTCAATCTCATGTTACCCCTAGTTGCATATTAGATTTTCTGCTTAGCTTATGTTGTGGTTTTGCATGTTATCCATTTCATGAAAAGTTTGTACACTAGCAGGAGCATATCGTTAACCTTTATTTATTTATTTTTAAATTAACTGATTAGTACACTTGTTTGAGATTTTAACATTGATGATTAATTGCTTTTATATATTTTACTTTTAGTATGCAATTAACCCTATATTTTGAGGTAAATTTTGTACATTTTGAGCTGTAGATATCTCATTGAGGTTTTGGTTGTACTTGAACAATTAATCAGCTAGTTTTTTAACTGGTAGGTTGATTGACAGCTATCCAGAAATGGGGATAAGGCTGTGTATATCTTGCTCTCTTCACACCTTGCTTTAGCTAAGGACCTAATATTTTCTAGGTCATAAGGATTTGGCAACTATGAGATACTAGTATTTGGGTTAGATTTTAAGAAATCAAAAATTTCTTTTGCGTGCTTGTGAGGTCAAGTTCCAAAAGAGTTTGACCATAGCTTGTTTAGCATGGCATCTTGTGAGATTGTGAAGCCTAAGATTTATAAGCCTAACATTTTGTGTTTGTGATGCTAGTGCTGATTGAAAAGGGTAAAAGTTTAAAGGCTGGCTCTACCACCTGATATATAGGAAAAAGTTCTGTCAGGACCGTAGTTAGGAGACAAGGTACTGTGGCTTGATATTGTGTTAAATGTTAGATGCCTCTCTTGATTGGTAGTTTGGGTGTTGGACACCTGTTGACTAGTCACCCACTTCTCTTGATTGGAGACTTGCTAAATAGTTTTATGTTAGTTGCCTAGGAAATATACGAAAGCATGCTCCTTTTTCCTTGAGGTATTTGTAATACAGTTTTATCAAGATATTTTTATTATTGTAGGAAAAACGCATAAGCTATTTGTAGTACAGTTTTATGAAGATATTATTGGAATCATGGAGTTTCATAAATCAATAGAGAAACAGCACACATGCCTACTATATACCTTTCTTTTTCTATCCTTCTTGAACATTTCTATCCTTCTTTTAGTTGTTTGTTAAACTTTGTTAAGGTTTCATTTTTTTTTTTTTTTTTGTCCACAACATAGGCTTAGGCTTGCTATTGCTATTTCACTTCCTTCTGACTCTTATCTAATTCATGACTAAGTTTGGGAATGTAACATGAAATGTATATATATATATATTTGTTGATAAATGTAAAAAATACTTAACTTAATACATAATATATGCAGATAGAATAGAATTTTAAAGGATTTGTTGGTCGAAACCTTGATACAAAATTAAAAAAGCCTATAGCTAGGTGCACCTTTATTGACGATGATGTGTCACTCTACAATTATATTAACTACTTTGTCTTTATGTTTAAAAAATAAATAAATAATAATAATAATAATAAATAAATAAATAAATAAATAAAGGTTGTGCCCCATTGGTATTAACTACTATCTTATGATCAGATATGGATAGGAGTTAGATGTTAATTTCTGACAGATTCAGTCAGCCATATGTAGATGGGGTGAACTCACTTATTGAATTTGCAAGGCTCATTTGGGTGAGGCTAGGGAGATTAAGTGCCCATGCATCAATTGTTGTAACTTTTATGATATTGTGAAGGCTCATTTGCTTATAAGTGGGATGATAGTATCATACACCACTTGGTTAGAACATGGTGAACTTCTAGAGCACAATAACCTTAATGAAAGCAATGGTAAGAATGACAAGGATCAAGATGAATATGATGAACTGATATAGTACTATCGGAGGGGGAATTGTATGGAGGGTGATACTCTAGAAAGAGAGGATGTACGGAATTTTGATAAATTGTTAGCTGCTTCCCAATGTTGCTTGTACCCAGGTTGAAAAAACTCAAATACTCTATTAGCATTCGTTATTCAGATGCTACATGTGAATGTAGAATATAGGTGGAGCAATAAGTCTTTTGGCAAGGTTTTGGAGATACAAAGGCGATTCCTACCAGAGGGCCATGTGGTGCTATGGTCAATTTATGAGTGCAAGAAGTTACTACGTGACTTAGGCTTGGGATATGAGCTCATCGATGCTTGGAAAAATGTCCCACATGTCAAGCATCTAGGTACAGAGTAAATGATAGCATGGGTAAGAAGATCCCTCACAAGATATTGCGTTACTTCCCATTGACACCTAGGTTGAAAAGATTGTACATGTCTAGGAAGATGGCTAAAGATATGAGATGTCATAGTGATAAGCGTATTGACGATGGTGTAGGGAGGCATCCTTTTGACTGCAAAGAGTGGAAGGAATTTGATTTGCATAATCTAGAGTTTGCCCAGGAGACTCGCAATGTTAGGTTGGGCCTAGCCACCGATGGGTTGAACCCTTTTGAGAACATGAGCACTTCCTATGGCATGCATCTTGTCATACTCATGCCCTATAACCTCCCACCTTGGAGATGTATGAAGGCCCCATTTTTCATGATGTCCTTACTTATTCCTGGACGTAATCAACGAGGGACTGATATTGATGTCTACCTAAGGCCATTGATTGATGAGTTGAAGCTGTTGTGGGAGAATGGCATGATGACATACAATGCCTCCACTAAACAGACCTTTCGGATGCATGCAGCTGTAATGTGGACCATAAATGACTTCCCTACATATGGTGACTTATCCGAATGAAGAACTAAAGGTTATTTGGCTTGCCCTTTTTGTAACAATAATCCGTTATCATGTGGGTTGATCAGTTAGATCGAGTGGGTGGGTCATCGAGTTTACTTGCCTGATAACCACCATTGGAGGAAGGACAAGAAGTTTGATGGTTTAACTAAGCTTAGGAAGAAATCCTTGGATTTACCGGTGGAAAAAGTAATGGCTCAATTGGATCAATTGCGGGAAGTTGAGTTTGGAAAGGATCCTACCAACTAGAAAAGACCACAAGAGTCTGAAGAATTGAATTGGACAAAGAAAAGCATAATGTGGGAGCTACCATATTGGAAGAAACTAAAGCTTTGACACAATCTTTGATGTCATGCACATTGAGAAGAATATTTGTGAAAACTTTTATTGGACGATGCTGGCCATAGATGGGAAAAACAAGGACGCGTACAAAGCACGTGATGATTTGCAAGAAATGAGCATAAGGCAAGAATTGCATCTACAAAGGAAAGATAACGGATCCGTCGTTAAGCCTCGGGTAGCCTACACATTGGGTTCTCGACAAATAGATGGTTTTTTTTTGTGAATTCTTGAAGTCTATTAGTTATCCAAATGGCTCTGCAGCAAACATCTCAAGATGTGTAATTTCTAAAAATGGAAGATTATCGTCCATGAAAAGCCATGATTGTCATATCCTTCTTCAGCAACTTCTTCCAATTGGCATGTGTGGTTTTGTGAACAACAAGATCTCTGCAACATTGTTTGAGTTGGGCAACTTCTTCCAAGAACTGTGCTAAAAAACATTAAGGCAGACTGATTTGGAAAAAATAGAAGAACGAATTGTGCTCATACTTTGCAAGTTGGAGAAAAATTTTCCTCCAGCTTTCTTTGATATGATGGTTCATTTGGCTGTTCACTTGCTGTGTGAGGCCATGTTTGCTGGACCGGTGCAATATCGATGGATGTACCCGATGGAAAGGTAATCATTATGAACATATGGTTATTTATCAATTTTTTATAAGTAAACTATTGTGCAAAAATCCATCCATAAAAGACTATTATTTAATAACTAATTTTCTTGCATCAACAAGCAAATCTTCATTGTCAATTTTTGTTGAAGGTTTCTTGGGACTTTGAAAAGGTATGTCAGTATTAGAGCATGCCCAGAAGGTTCTATTGCTGAGCCTTACATTGTTAAAGAGTGTCTTACTTTTTGTTCAATGTACTTAAAAGGGGTTGATAAACCCAAACGAAATGATGATGGTGGTGAATGTGGTCCTGGGATAGAGGTCTTCACCCAAAATGCTCATCTATTCACCTATCCACAAGGACTCTTGACCCTTTCGCAGAACGAATGAGAAATGGCTCACTGGTTTGTGTTGTACAATAGCTCTGAGGTGGAGCCATATATTGAGTATGTATTTAAATGTAATTATGTTTATGCATAATTGTTCCATTTTGTTTCAAACTCATGTGTTTCACATTTCCTTGGGTAGGGAGCACAAGACTATTGAACGTAATCTACAATGACGTGACATAACTCGGGTACAACGAGAAGAATTTCCAAAATGGTTCAAAAATTGTGTAAGATATACTAAAGAACTTAACTGAATACTCATGTAACAACTGTCAATTCACATTAACTTAGTACACTTATTATATGGTGTTTTATGTAGATGGATGATTTGTGAACGAAAGGGTCACCTGAAGCAACTGACGAATTGTGGTCATTAGGAAATGGTCCTGGATCGGTAATTGACTTTTATTCTGGGTGCATCTACAATGGAATTTGATTCCATACTATAAATCGTGAAAAAATCGCCGTACATGCCAAAATAGTGGTTGGTCGTAGAAAGGGACCATAATGGGAACCAAATTGATTTTTACAGCTACTTATGCAAAATATGGGAATTGAAATACTTGCATGGGGGTACATTGGTTTTGTTCCAATGTGAATGGTATGACACCGGTCACCAGAATAGAATATACTTCGATGAACATGTTACAAGTATTGATGTTATAAGACTTTGGTATAAAGATGACTAATTTGTTCTACCTAGTCCAGTGAGACAAGTATTCTACGTCAATGATACCAACAAAGGCAAAAATTGGAGAGTTCTTGAACGGGTTAAGCATCGGGGAGTGTGAGATATACCAGAACGGGATGATGTCTCTAATGATGCTTTTCAATAGGATGAAACCACTGATGGTGTTGCGGTAGTGATCCAAGATAATGATGTTCAATACAGTAGGGATGATATAGATCTTGAGATCATTTTCAATGATCAACTAATGGGAGAGAATTTAGTTCACAATGATGATGAGGATGACACAATGATAGAGTATAATGATGATGAAGATGATGAACTGCATAGACAACCTGATGTTGATGCAGATCCTGATATAGATCTTGATATAGATTATGATATGTAGTGTTTGCTTTTGTATTATATGGACAGGTGTTATAATTTAATAATAAATTGCTTGGTTTACATTCCATGGCATTGTTTTTCAAATTTCATAGCATTGTTTCACATTTCATTTCATTTAATTATATGCCATATCTATAGTTGCAAAGATGTCCAGAAAAGGTAAAATATTTTTGAAGCCCAGTGGCTTGGTCCAGAAGATGACGAAATATGAGAAGGATAGGAAAACAACAATTCAAAAAAATAAAATAAGAGTTGATGCTCTAGGGATAAAGTCCTTTAAGAATTCAATGTTTGGTTCTATTCAAAAGAACAATAGTAAAAGTTCTAGGATGGGAAAGAGAAAGGTGGGTGAAAGTGATAATGACGAGGACTATCAACCACTTGATGCTGATGAAGGACTGAGTTCTTCAAGTGATGATGGCGAGCCTTTTGATTCTCAAGTGATTGAGGTAATAGATGTGTGTATAAAAAGTAATTTCTCTATTTTTTCAATTGTTATATTACTTGTGCTATGTCTAGTTATTTCAATTTGTTGTTTTTAATAAGCAACCTCAAATTATTCAAAATGTACTAACAATTCATTTTTATATTATGTCAGGCTATTCATATGGGTCCCGGTAAGAAAACAAATAGGTCCACAACTCGCCTAATAGCTTCACAAACACCTAGGCAAGAAAGAAGTACTCCTGACAAAGATACACTTACTCTTCCGAGACGACCTTTAGCAGCACAAGTTAATCATTCAGAGAACACAGCTGAGGTGTTGACCCAACCTATCCATCTTCCAATCTTATATACTAGGCTTGATCAGCTCCCTACCTTAGCCACTCAACCTGACCACCTTTTGAGGCCATGTACTGTCACTAACAGTGGAGGTGAGAAATAAATGACCACTTAAATGAAATGGTAATTTTTTATCTCAATATTTATTTAGTGCATTCATGTTTTATGTCGACTAACTTGAATAAAATTTGGTCATAATAGCATCAATTCTAGTTTTGGGCAAGAAGTGTGTACGAGGACCGGCTCGAGGAAAAAATATGGAGAAGATTAGAAAGGAACGTGGTAATCGAATACCCATTACACTTAATCGTTTGACCAAAGCAATAGAAGGGGATTACAACACATCACTACCTGCTACTCTTGGTCAACAAATTTGAGTTCATGCCCCAGTCTGAAATGATAGATGGTTAGCCATTGACTTTGGAGTAAGAGAGTCCATTGTTACAAGAGTTGGGGTAATTTGAAATATATGTATTATATATTTAACATGTTATCTATTTGAATCTTAATGATATATAAAATGTATTAAATTTTATTGTTTCCAATTGCAGCAAACTTTTGACTTTGGGGACTACAACAATGATGTGGATGTGAGAGGTATTATTGATCAGAAGTGCCAAATTTTATACAATGAATGGAAAAGTAGATTACACACGCACTACAAATCCCTTAAAGAAGACAAAGTATCTAACCTCAAAAGTTAGACATTATATCCTTGTACACAAGATGATTGGGAATGGATGATTGACAATCTGTGGGAAACTGATGATTGGAAGGTATTTATAAAAATATTTACTAAAGTAATATCCTCCTTGTCTATTAATTAATGTTACCTATTTTTGTTTTAATTTGTAGGAAAAGTCAGAAAATGAGATGAAAGCAAGAGGTTATGTGAAGTATAATCATATGAGCGGCTCGAGATCATTTGCATCACAAGCATCTATCCTTGTAAGTGTAGATTTACCAATCTGAACATACTAAATTATAAATACAGAATTATCGTTTGACTAGAAAATCTAATGAAATGAAAGTACGAGGAAGCAAACTGACTATTATGAAACTATTTGAGGACACCTACAAACGTCACTGACATGGGGGAGTGTGGATAAATAACATGGCTGAGGAACATCATGTAACCATAACTATTTCAATTTCAATAATATATGTCTGCATTTCATTCATAGGCCACGATGGTTTCAAAGATCGCTAAGCAATCTCAACCTAGTGTCACACATCCATTATCTGAGGAGCAGATTTTTAGGGAAGTACTTGGGAAGAGATCGATCTACTTGAAGGGATATGGGATCTGCAGGACAATACTTTATCTTCCACACATTTTGAGCTTCTAACTCCGAGGTGATTGTTCTTCAACAGCAATTAGTTGACCAGCGACAACAATTAGCTGACCAGGGAAAACAGTTACTTGACCAGGCTCAAAACATGAGTACAATGCAAGCTATTATTCAAATGTTGGCTGCAAAAAATAGGATAGATCTAGCAAACATTTTGGGGTTAGTTCCAAGCAATAGTGTCGGGGATGATGCATCAGGTGTAAGGGAGGATGAAATTTCTCTCGGTTGAAATAGAGGTAAATTTGACACCTCATTAAACTGATTTACTTTATTTAACCAATCCTAACATGTGTCAACAATATAAAATTATATAAACTTAGGGAAAACCACCGAAATGAGGTAAACAATCCAAATGAGATAAAACTGATATGGAATATTGTGAGTGGAGTCCATCATAAAATTTATATGGAATTAGTTGCATATGCCTATGTTGATAATTTAAATCAATTAGTGTATTTTTTTATTTTTTTGGAGAATCCGTGTCAAAATTAATTTCAATAAGTGTTTTTACTTTGACTTGTATAGACATTTAGTTACCTTAATATTATCCCCCTTGCCATAATCCCCCTAGATTTTGGGTATAACCACTTTGCTTAAGTTGCAAGCTGCTGTTATTTCTTTCTGCTGCCTATTATTGCTTGATCTTGCTGCAGCAAAGTTACAGCTAGCCAGGTTTCACTGCTGCTGCAGAGTTATTTTGGGCATTGGATGGTTATTTGTAGTTCAGTGGATTATTTTGCACTTTGGGGTGTTTTGCTCTTTTCTACTGTTTTCTTCTTCTTTTCTTGCATGTGGGGTAGAACAGTTTTCATTTTTTGGTACACTTCTGTGGATAAAATTAGTATTATTGTGTTGGTGTCAAGTAATCTCTGATTTATTTATTTAACAAATCCAAACATGTGCCAACAATCTAAAATTATATAAACTTACAACATGCAATACATTTCTATAACAATCTAAAACATAACACTTTGGGTTTAAAAATAGGATACAAAACACTGTGAAGAAAATCATCAAAAATTTGAATTAGCCATATAAATACCCAATAATCAGTTCGTAAGGACCAAAAATGACTTATACAAACTCACAGAACAAGCACTAGACTCCTAGTTTCAAAATTAAGCTCAAACTTGCATTTTTTGAACTCTACAACTTTAAAATAGGGAAAACCATGTTATAATCATGAAATGGTTTGAACACCTTATTAAGGACAAAAGTGACTTGTGGAAAGTCACGGTATAAGCACGAAACTTTTGGTTTGGAAATTAGGCTCAATTTTTGACTAATTCAAAAAAAGATGAAGTACTCATGTGTTTACACTTAAAAATGAAATAAGTTTAATTAATTCAATTAATTTTAACTATATTTGTATATTATTGTTGAAGTTAATGCATTGATAAAATACTCATATTTTTATCCTTTTGTTCACAGGTTGGTGACGGATGTTCATGGTTCAATAGTGATATATATGGTCATTAAAGATATGATAATTTGTTGTTTTCCACGTAGGCATTCATTTTATTTTTCTTTGTTTCATTTTAAAGGTTATTTTGCTGAATGTTTAGATACTTTTTGGAATTATTATGTTTGGGATTTTTGGATATAGTTAGACACATTTTAGGATTCTTATGTTTAGTACTGTTGGATATTTGAATAAAATTTGGGATATTGAAATGCATTTGATATTAATTTGGTTACATTACTAATTGTTATGATGTGTTAAGTTTAGTTTGTATTATTTGTTATATATAGATTTTTTTTTGTATGTTTTACAGAGAAATACAGGTTACTGAGAAATACAGGTTCAGGAATTAGATCAAGTAGGGTATAGGTGCAGTATGAATTGCTAAGTAATAATAGGTCATGTGAAGTTAAGATTGAATTTGTTTTAGATGGTTAGGCTGACAATATTTTAACCATCAGGAAAAAAAATATAGGGTGTCAATGTGTCCTATTTTATCTTACATTTTTTTTATGTTCATTTGCAGTAACTTGTTTTCAAATTCATTTTTTGTTCCTAAAAGAAAGAAAAAATGGCTTCATCTTTACTGCTTCCACTTGGTAACACACTACAGTAGTGATTGCATTGTTGCTTAGATGTTCTTCATCTTTAATTCTGCTAGTCTGCTGCTATTGCCCTAGTGGCTGATGCTTACTACAGCTGCTACTACTGCAATGTTGCCGTGAGGCATGGATACTACCATTCCATCTGATGGAGAACTTGCTGAATTAGCACTTGTCATACATGAAACTTCTGCAACATGTGGTGTGCTGTGTATACAAGAAATTGTAGGAGAAGACGAAGATTGTGTAATAGTATGCACGCCTTTCTGCAAATAGTAGCTAGCAACCATAAAACGGATTGAACAAAGGGACTTGACTGGAGAGCCAACTCTGCTAAAATCCACTAAAGATGTTGACCAAGGTTTTTTTTTCATTGACTATGCTGCAGGAGAGGTAATCTAGCTTAACATCGATACTAGTTACCATAGCTACTTGCTGATTATAATTTTACGTAGAAATATAGGAGTTTTGACTATCATAGGAAAGTGAACCAATTGAAAAACCAGGAAAAATTACATATTCTATTTTCTGTTTTCTACCATTCCAGTCTTTGAGGGGTATAAAGCCATGGTTAAGAAGAAATAGCTTGAAATGAAATTAGAATATTGTAACATTGTTTTGTTGTTTTGGAGATCACTAGGTCATGACATCGATGAACAAAGACCCTATCCCAGGATGTTCTAATCAAATTACATAGTTCAATTTATAGCATAACTTCTAAGCACAAATTTTTTGAACTTGTATGTGCTTAAATGCGTTAATGTGCTTCTTTCTTGTGCTTTAGCTGCATTGCTTTCAGCACTCACTAAAATTAAAAGTTCTATAAAACAGAAAAATAAATTAGAAGCATAAAACCAAGGGCTGCTTCTGAATTTTGGTTTAGAGCTTAAAAGACCTACACAAGACCATCTTGGGGTCAGTTTTTGAACAACAGCAACAATTGAGATGCATGGAGGAACATGTCTCTTCATTTCTTACTAGTAAATATGACGTATGAACTGAGAGCTCATGTCTTTTTCATATGTTAAAAATTTTAGTTAATTTTGTTAATCTTATATCATTTTCTCTTGGTCCACTCGGATACTGGAATCTACGATTAATAAATTGACGGAGATAAATACTTCGAGAGTGACAACCTTGAAGGAGCTGGCTGATTCATTACAAATGAAGGCTTCTTTGGACCGCGAGTAGATAAAGTCTACAATGCCAAATAAGTGCACTTGAAAATGTATGAAGTAACATGAAACAAATTTAATTAGTTATAAAATACTGATGAAAATATCATCCTACTAAGTTAAATGTTGTGCTTTTATTTACAGTTTCTCAAAACTGTGGTTTCGGAGGCCAAGGATGTCGTTTGTGATGTCCAAAATATTCTTAATGAGCAAAAGCAGATATTGGCTTTCTCAGCTCAACAACAAGAAGAGGTATGTGCATTTGTATATATTTATCTCCCTGATGTTTTAACTTTTTTCTTTGATCATGTCGAACCTAATTTGTCAAAACATGTGGAAAATTTAGGGATTGCATCGGAGTATGGCTTCAGCAGAAGTTATTTCAAGAGCAACAATTGATTTCTTTAATGACCCCAGCCATCGTGCTTTTCAACTCAAGGCACTACTTGAAGAAAGCCAAATTGATATATCTCACCAACTGGCAACTTTTGAGAGGATGTTTAAGGTAAGTGTGCCTTGAGAATGCAGTTTGGACTTCCTATACTAATCAGGGTTAAAGGAGTAATGCTACCTCTAAAACATTAGCCCTAAGTTTACCCATACTGATGTGGATCTTATTTGGTTGATTCATAAACTAAATTTAGGTAATGATGTTTTAGGGGTCTAAAGCATTTTCTAGGATTGAAGTATATTGAGTTTGTTTGTTTTTTTTCTTTGTTGTTAAACAGGAAGAGGCTGCTAGGGAAGAGAAGCAGGCAATGGAAAAAATTGCGGCAATATTAGTGTAGACACCCCCAGTTTTGACCGCCGTTAAGACTTGGACGGCTCAGGTTGAATACTCGATGATGAAAAGTGATGCTATACAATCGTTCAAGTTCTTCAGCAAAAGACATCGATTTTTGAGCTACTAAACCCAACCTTACACCCGATTTTGACCAAAACTATTTTAGACCTTAAAACCCTTGTTTTCAAAATATTTTTCCAAATATTTCTACGATGTTCCGAGACTCACATTTCGTTTAACATATTGCACTTTTCGGTAAATCGAGTAAAGACAAAGTGGAAATAAATTGAAAGGATGTGAACTCTTTGAAAAATATTTAAAAAAATCTTATTTATAGGTTTGGAGTTGAAGAGAATAAGAGGGGAGGGAAGTGTCCCCATAGGCCAATTTTAGTGGCCGGCCGTCTCCCTAGTGGTCGGCCGACCAGTTTTCCCAGTAAAACAGATATTTTGCTGCCAGCTGTGCCAGTTGTCCCCACAGGTGCATGCACTGCATCAGTTGTCTCTATATTGATGTTTCCGAGATAGTAACATGTTTTTCTATATATAGGGGATCTTCCCTCTTGGTTTTAGGTTAGAAAAAATTCAAAAAGCTCCAATACTTACATAGCACTCTCCCTCTTTATCTTGTAACCTACATACACTCTACCTACACTTCCTAAACCAAATATTTGAGGCTCCTTGCTGAGGTTCTTGCGCAAAAATCTCATCCCTTGAGAGTGTAAGCTTTGTGGTTTGTGAACAAAGGAGTTACTACTCTTCAAGAGGTATAACTTTGACTATCTTTACACTACTTCTTTCTTATTTTTTCTTGCTTTTTTTAAACTTTTTTTCGACTATTTTTATAGGTTGAAATTTGTGGCATAAAGCTATCAAAGGTGGAGGGGTTAATCACTCTTCTTTGAACCTTGTCTCCTAAGCTTTTGCCCTATGTTTCTCATCTATTTTTCAACTTTTTTTCCACCTTTTTACCACTAATTTTTAGAGTTTTTCAGTGGCTAAAAATGTAGTTTTGAAGTCCCAAAAATAGAGGGGTTAGCCACCCTTTCTTAAGCTTGTTTACTAGCTTAATTTTTTCATTATTTTAGCATACTTTTTTTAGCTTTTCAATGATAATTCTAGCGTTATTTTAGTTATTTTAGGACTATTTTAGATTGTTTATTTCATTTATGCTTTGTATAGCATGTTTGTAATGTAGTGGTTCTCATTGGTTTGGTGGTTTAGGCCTTAGCCACCAACCTATTTGGGTTGGTAGCATTTATTACATGCTTGTCTAAAATGACTAAAGAATGGAAAGGTAAGTACAAGAGGCAATAAAATTGGATTAAAATGGAACAAGATAATAAAATCAAGTTTGGGGTTCAATCGGACGTTAGTTGAACCCGTTGAGTCTTAAACCATTTCATACTCTTTAGTGATGATAATGGCTCAAGATTCAAGGTCTACCATTTCCCTTGATCAATTCCATGATAGGGAGGAGGTTTGTGGGTCTTTCATTGTCATTTATTGAGATTTTTTTCCTTGATTCATAAGTCATCACGCAATGAGCTTGCGTCGATTGATGGCTTGTGAATCAAGCCAACCCCTCCTTTGATCTGTTTGATGATAAGGAGAGACATGGTGAACAAATATCCCCTGAAAGTACTTTGTTTGTGTTCTGTTTCTTTTCTGTTGCAGCAGGGTAGAACCTAAAACTAGTGGCCGGCCAGCCACCTCTCTGTACGGCCGACCACTTTTACTGGCCGACCGGCCACCTCATTTTAGGCCAGCAGTGCCATTTTCATGGCAAAACAGAGCAGAGGCTGGGGTAAAAACAATTCAATTTTTTGACTACAAAACAGAACCATTCTGGCAGCCAAACAGAGGGCATTTTTTGGTGGAATTTCTTTCTCATGCATGAACGCTTCTTCGTTCCCTATGGCTTGCTAAAGTGTGTTAATGGTAGTATATTGTACCTAGATTAATTCATTCCTTTGAATTTGTAATGGTTTAGTTAATTAATTTCGCGTTGTAATTAATTAATTAGATTTATTCTAACTTGTAATAAATAGCTAGTGTAGTTAATTCATTCATTTGGTGTTGTAATAGCTAGTTTAATCCGGACACTCATTCAGACCCTCTTGTATGAGGGAAAATATGTAATAATGTCTATATCTCCCAACCCCCATTTATTTCCCCCTTTTATTTACTCACTTATGATGGATAACATGGAGTATCATGTTTTAATTAGCATTTTCCATGACTTGCATCCATTTATCTTGCATACATAAGGCTTCGGCTCATCATACTAATCAATGTATCAATGTCAATTTCAAATTCCTTACTCGAATACGTGCTTTGTCGCATGCCTTGAATTGACTCACATGCCATGCTAATAGCCGATCCTAGTAGTTGCATTGTGTATGTGTTGTATTAGTCACTTGCATATTAGAGCATGCATTTTTCTAATTGTTTTATTCATTTTGGCTTGCCTTGAAGTACTAGGTGAGCATTTATGACTTTAGCATATTGCATGCATGTGATTGTTGCCATATCAAGTATAAATACCATGAGGCTAAGTACGTAGGTGATATACCTATTTGAATGCCTGTGGATGAAAGCTAATTGCTTAAGTTGGGATGTTTTGCTTAAATGTACATATGAGATCACTTTTTTTAGTGGTACACATTCAAACTCTTTTCAAACAAACATTAAATCAAAGTATTCCAACTTTTGCAAATTAGTCTATACTTGTGTGTAACACATAGTAAAATTAGCCTAATAATCGGAACAACAGCATATAATGTAAATAAGAATCACATCATGATTAGTAGAGGCCGATCTTTGATCAGATGAGTGGGGTACTCAGTTCATGACCTTCCCCTCTCATACCTAAGTTCCCGAGCCGAGACACTTGGGTGATGACGGACACGTGGCCTTTGGCACGAGTCACGGGTTTCATAAGTTTCCTAAAAATATTTAGATGGCGACTTTGTAATCTGGCAAAGCAGTCCATTTTTGACATTTTGATTCAAAATCGATTTTCTAAAAAAATTGCCGGATTTGGACTCATTTGTGTTTATCTATTTCACATTGCACTTGTGAAATCAGATTCAGAATCACGAGAGTCTGAACTGTAGGGCTAGTCATATCCAAAAGGAGCACGAAAAGCAAGCTACAGTTTCTGGCGACTCTGTTGGAGACTTAGAGAACTTGACTCGAACTTCATGTTGTGAAATTTTATCTACACTCATATCTTTTAAGCATTACATTTGCATTGGTGCTCTTAAGTCACTGTGTTTTCCATCTGCTATTCCTGGATGGCTTGCCGGAGGCTTGCCTAAAAAGCTTGCCAAAAAGTTGGCCAGTTGTGGTTTCTGCCATGTTGGAAACACAACCTTCGGATCTGGATTACTGCTATACCGCTTGATCCTTCTTTCACTTCACGGTGTTAGGTGTGAGAGGTATATTAGGTAGTCTTGTTGAGGTACCGCTTTTGACTAATTAGCCAAGCTGCATATAGTGAAGCCATAGTGATTGTTCCAAATTAGGACATGATGCTCACCCGTATGCATGATTTTGTGAAGCTACTTGTCTGAGTAGTGAAACTGTAGATCACTCCAAAAACTAGGACAGGGAAACCCTAACCTCTCATAGGGGTGTTTTGAATGCTTTTGTGCAAAATGTGAAATCTTTCGAAATGTGTGATGCAATCCTATGAGAGTCTTAATCATGAGGCGATTTCTTTCAAACTTGAGGATCATATCAAAATCCGAATTTGGGTTGAAATCCAGGGGTTTGTGTTTGATTTGGTGGAAAAATACTAGAACTAGAACCAAGGCCAAAAAATTGTATCTTGCTTTGTTTTGACCAGCATACCCGGTATCCCGATCTGATGGAGCATTTGTTTTGACTACTAGGTTTGTTTGAGCCAAAGAAGGAGCAGTACCCAACTTAGCAAAGGCTAAGCCCAATCCGACCCTGGAAAGCCTTAACCCATCACAGTCCATAAAACCTAGTCAGTAAAGGTCCATTCCATTTGATCCCTAAAGGCCAACTCAGAAACGATCCATCCTATGCCAAAAGAACCATTCTAAAAAAGCCCAATCCAGTCAAACTCATCTAGACTAATGCAGTTCAGATTCATCAAGTATAATCGGGTCAAAATCCTTGTCAGTCAGCTCCCAGCTTACACCCATCCATTTCTCCAATTGTTAACTCAGTAGACCCATGATGGCTTAGAGTCCAGAAGAAATTGTGGTCATGATAACGGCCCTAAACTAGGGAATTGACATGCAAGTATGACCAATGCTGAAATGCAATGCCCATCTGGGGCATCTACTACACATCTAGTCCCGGGCCCCCAGCCGAACTTTGACCCACCTTCGTTAGCTGAAGATTTGCAGAGTCCAAATCCTTGAGAAGGGTTGGTTTAAGCTCAAGTTTTCAGACCCCTAGTGCAGCCTAGTGAGGGCCTTTTCCCCCTTAATATTAATGATCTCGATCTGACCTTGTTAAAACTTGCTAACCTTAAGAAGCAATTCAAAAAGGTACAGGGAATTAACTCCATTCCTGACATTAAGGATGGGTACACCGAGGTTGCCGTAAGGCTCCTAGACAGATTCAAAATGCCACACATTGACCGTTTCAGCAGGTCTGGAGATGCTATGGTACATATTTGGCTTTTCTTGGACGTCCTGAAACCGATGGGTCTGACTAAGCCTTAGAAACTCTTTCTATATGGAAGAACCTTGTCGAGTGTAGCAGCCACTTGGTATGCCAAATTGGAGGATAAAGTGAAGCTGAACTGGGAAGATTTGGCTGAGGCATTCTTACAATACCCAAATTAAAATGACCACCCAAGAGCTTGAAGCAACCTACCAGAATCCTGAAGAACCTTTTGTGAAATTTGTTGCAAGTTGGAGAGCAAAGGCAGCACAAATGACAGATAGTGGTGAACAACCTTGAGCCTGATATGTTACAAAAGTTAATAGTCGCTCCACTATTCACTTTTAAAAATTTGCATGAATTAGGGGTTCAAATTGAGAGTATGTTTAATAGAGGGATTATTCCTAGAGTAAGCGAGCCAACAAGGAGGGTGTTTTCCGAGAGTACCAATGCTAGCAGTAGCACTATTCCCAAACCCACTAAAATCAATACTGTCACCACCAATCCCGAAACTACCGACCCCTTTGCCAATACCAATCCACAAACAGCTAGCCCAACCTGAGCTCAAGGAAGAACTTTCACCCCCTCGATATGAGCCTAACCAGCGCACTAAAAGTCCTGATGGAAAAAGGGTATCTTATACCCCTTGATCCCCAACCTCTTCCTGACCCACTCCTTACTAGACATAACGTCACCAAATACTATACGTATTATCAATAGCGCGGTCATGGCACCGATCATTGCTATCACTTTCGTCATAAGGTTCAGAATCTTATCGACAACCAGATGATAGCTCCATCTCAAGAATCCAATGTTACCACTAACCCATTTGCCATTCATGACCAAGTACCTCCTCCTCACCTTAATCTCATCCATACACTACCTCCTACTTTTGACCCCAATATATATATCAACCCAGCCCATCTGCCTAAGCCAAAGGTGTTCATTGTTGAAAGTACCGATTTGTGTATGATGGATGCTCCCAATCCGGTTCGGGTATGCCAAGAGCACCAAATGACCGAACCCACTACTGCTGAGATGTTGGGAATGATTAAAGAGCTTCAAGGAATGGTGGTGGATTAACCATTTGGGGTTTCAATTCTGTCAAAAAGCACCCCAATCTTGGGGTGAGCTGGAGTTGAAAAGGGCCAACCCAAAGCTATCTCAAGTTTGGGTGATGACAGAACAACAACAAATGAGTCTCGGTTCGATATAGCCACCCAATCCCTTGGCCGAGCAGAAGCAAGTTACAAGAACAAGGCTGGGACAAGTATTGATCCCTATGCACATCTTTGGTGGGCTATTGAGACTTTGAAGGTTAAAGGGTTGAACAAGCAGCAAGTGCTCGCAGTTGTTGCGAAGACTGTGGATGACACTTTTGTCGCTCAAGTTGAGAGCATTTTGAATTGGGGGCAAGCTATGAAAAGGGACGCTTTACCAGAAACACCCATCCTGATTCCAGTCTCAAGCCCATGAATACCTAACCAACACTCGCCAACCTATTTGCCAAAATTTCCAAAACTAGTGCTCCTTGCTCCCAAAATCGAACCTTCGCCTATCTCCCTATGAGCCTAACCTATGTATTGAGGGTATTGATGGAGAAAAGGTGTCACAAACCTCTCAATCCTTGACCTCTCCCTAATCCCCTCCCACCTAGACATGACCCTACCCAATATTGTACATTCTATTAATAGTACGGTCACCATACTGACCGTTGCTTTCGATTCAAGACTTGATTGAAAATAAGGTCATCACCCAACCTAAAAATCCCAAAGCTGATAATACCCCTCTCCCTGACTACAATATATTGCCACTCCATAACATAAATCTCATCCATGGCTTGCCAACAACCAACCTTGACCCTAGCCAGCATGGTCAAAAAGATGTGTGGGGACAACCGGGGTAACTGTGAGGCTCGATCTGTGAGACATAGTTTATAAGTCTGAAATCAATCCTACTGGGTGTGGATGTTAGTATTGCTAATTGAAGGCAGGTGTAGAACCTTTTGTGGGCTACTTGAAGTTGTTTTTGAAATCTGCAGATGGAGTTGAAGAGTGAAAACCCCTTTTGTCTCAAAGATGCTTATTTTGTTTTGAGTTGTTGTAGACACCCAATTTTTGATGGCCTTTACGACTTGGACGTCATCACATGCACACCCAATGATGAGTCTATATGCTCATCAAGTGTTCAAAGTCCTCAGCGGAATGTCGCAACTTTGAGCCTTTCAAACCCTGCACCCTGTTGCCTTTGTTTTTGGACCAAAACATTAGCTTTTCAAGCCTGTAACCCTTGGTGGCCTACCAGCCACCTTTTTGGGCTGCCGGCCACCACTGATGTGGCCTGTTGGCCACCACTGATGGCCGGCCAGCCACCAGGGTCTTTTCAGATATTTTGTGATAGTTGTGCCAGCTGTTTGCACAGATGCTTGAATCTGCTCCCACGTGTAGTGCTGGATGTCCTTGAGGAGAATTCATGTTTTCTATATATAGAGGGCCTCCCTTTCATGTTTTGAGGTTAGAAAATTTTAGAGCAAAATTTTTCCTCTCTCTCTATAATTCTCTCTCTCTCTCTTCCAAATTTCTACACTTTTGCCTACATATCCTTAACCTTTGCCTATACACCCTTAACCAAACCTTCTCATCTTTGAGCCGAGGTACTTTTGAGCTTGGTTTGAGCTCTTGAAGGGTGTGTTGTCTTGATTTGTTGCCTAGAATTGGTCTTCTCTTCAAGAGGTATAAGGCTTTGCTTGTTGCTTTGTTTTACTTGTTATTATTCTTGCTATTTTCCAACTGTTTTTGGGCTGAAGGTTGGGTTTTAAGGCATTAAAGGTTGAGGGGTGGTCCACCCTTCTTTGCACCTTGTTTTGGAGGCCTTTTCCCATGTGTTTCCCATCCTTTTACTATTTGTTTTTGAGCTTTTAAACACTATTTTTCAAAGTTATTTCAGTGGCCAAAATCATGTTTTGAAGTCCAAATTTGGAGGGGTTAGCCTCCCCTCCTTGTGTCTTGCTTACTAGCCTAGCTTCTGCTATGTTTTAGGATATTAATCTAGCAATTTTTGTCTTAATTCCAGCATGTTTTAGGACTTATTTTAGACTATTTTAGCACTATTTTTGGTTGATAGTTGCATTTGAGCTTTGTTTTGCATGCTTATAGTGTAATTGCCTCATGAGTTTGGTGTTCTAGGCCTTAGACACCATCTTATTTGAGTTGATTGCATTTATTTATGGATTTCCATACTAGTGATCACTCTTAATCATCTCTGCAACATCCCTCCTTTCTTGGCTTTTGTTTTGCTTTGAAAGTGGTTCAAACTACTTGTTTGTTTAAAGCATGAGATTGAGTTGTCATGCTTAATGGTTTAATCCCTTTGGGGGTTCATTACCAACGGTATGATGTCTCTTTCATGCCCAAGACAACACTTGGTTTAAGCCTTCTTTCCTTTAGAGGACTTAAACTCACCATTGGACTCAATGAATTAAAGAATGGATGGTAAACTAAAACGGCGTAATTAAAATTGAGGCTAAAATGATGAAAGATAAGAATTTGGTTTTGTGTTCAATCGGATGTTAATTGAACACATGGAAGCTTGAGGCATTTCATACTCATTAGTGATGAAATGGTTCAAGTATCCAAGGTCACCACTTCCCTTGATCAATTCATGAAACAGAGACGGTTTGAGTCATATTTTGTTGCTTTTATTGAACTTGCACATTTTGGTTCATGAGCCATCATGCAATGAAATTGCTTGAGTTGATGGTTTTTGGACCAACTTTTGTCTCTCCTTTAATTTGTTCATGATAAGGAGGGGTAAGTTGTGCAAACAACCCTTGAGAATACGCTGTGCCTGCTCGGTTTACTCTCTGTTGCAACAAGATGAACTAGGTAGCAGTGGCCGGCAGGCCACCTTTGATCGCCGGCTGGCTATCATTGGTGGCCGGCAGGCCATTACTGCTGGCTGGCTGGCCACTGATTCAAAATTCAACAGTGTGTTTTTTGAGCAGAGCAGAGCTATTCTGGAAGTGGACAAAGGTGTTAGTGTTCTATTATGCAACAAAGGTCTTTTGGAAGTAAAACAGTGGCTTTTTGGGTGGAAATCGAGCACGTGCATGAGCATTCCTCGCACTACAAGCTTGTTTAAGTTTAAATATTTAGCTTAGATGTTTGTTGTAATTAATTAGTTATAACTAGTTAATTTTGTAAAATGTTGTAATTAAATTAGTTAGTTAACTAGTTGTTCGATTTCGTCTTGTAATTATTTTAGTTAACTAGAATCGTTAATTCATTTGTTGTAATAATTAGTTAAGTAGTTTAGCTAATTTAATTTGTTTTGTAATAATTAGCTTAGCTTAATTAGTTAGTTAATTAGCTTAGTTTGTTCGGACTCTCCTTCGTGAGAGCTCAATGTAATAATGTGTATGTCTTGCAACCCCACGTCTTTCTCCATTTTATTTACTAGCTTATGATGGTTAGTTTAGGGACATCATGTTTTGTTTAGCATACTTCATGTTTGCATTCATTTGTATTGCATGCACCGAGGCTCGGCCCATCATTCTAACTTGCATTGTTAGTCTAACACTTCTTTGAATACGTGCTTAGACCGCATGCTATCAAATTGATTCATATGCCATATTAATAGCTGAGCCTATTTAGATTGCATATCGCATGTGTTTCATTAGTCATATTGCATAGTTAGAGATCATGCATTTTTCTAACTCATTTCTTTTTTGGCTTGGAGTACTAGGTGAGCCTTTACTTACTTTAGTATATTGCATGTGTGTGATTGTTGCCATGCTTAGCATGCTTGCCTTGAGGCTAAGTGCTTAATTGCTATAACTGCTTGAATGCCTGTGGATGAAGGCTTATTGCTTGAATTGGAATAATCTGAGTAAATGTTCATATGCAATCACTTTTTCAAGTGGTACATCTTCAAAACAACTTTCAAAACGAACATGAATCGAAATGTTCCAATTCTTGCAAATTAGTCTATACTTGTGTGTGTGTGCATCACATAGTAATGCTAGCCTAATAATCAAAACAAGAACATATAATGTAAATAAGATTCATATCATGATTAGTAGAGGCCGATCTTTGATCGGGCGAGCGGGGGTGCTTAATTCATTCATGACCTTCCCCTCTCGTACCTAAGTACCTGAGTCGAGACAATCTTGGTGATGACGAACATGTGGCCTTTGGCACGAGTCATGGGTTTCCTAGATTTTCCAAAATAGTTAGGTGGCAACTCCGTATCTAGCAAAGCAGTCCATTTTTGGCAATTTGATTCAAAATCGATTTTCCAAAAGATTTGCCAGATTTGGACTCTTTGGTGATTATCTATTTCACATTGCACTTGTGAGATCAGATTTAGAACCGTGAGAGTCTGATACTGTAGGGCTTATTTCGACTTCCGAAAGGGGGCGCGAAAAAGTCGAGCCACAATTTTTGGCTACTCTGCTGGGGAAATTAGAGAACTTGACTCGAAATTCATGATATGAAATTTGATGTACACTTATATGTTGGGAACACAACCTTTGGATCTGGACTACCGCTGTACCGTTTGATCCTCCTTTTACTTCTCGGTGTTAGGTGTGAGAGGTATATTAGGTAGTCTTGCCGAGGCATTATTTTTGACCATTTGGCCTAGTTGCATATTGAAAAGCCGTAGAGATTGTTCCAAATTGGGACAGGATGCTCACCTGAATACAAGATTGTGTGAAACTACTTTGTTTGAATAGAGAACCCTAGTTCCTTATGAAACTAGGACAGGGTATCCCTACCCCCTCATAGGAGTGTTTTGACTCTCACTTAACTGGTATGTGCTTTACAGTGAAACTATACAGGAATGTGCATATCAGTTGCAAGTTGGGTATCCGTTTTGGGAGCAGAATTCAGTGTTAAGTGCAGTCCTACAACTTTTATTACATCCGCGTGTTGTAAACATCTGAGCTAAAGTGTTGTGCGGTTTCTGATTATTTCTTTCTTTTTACTTTTATTTCTTTTTGCTAGGTAGTATAACACCATAGCGTCAGACAATTCAGATATGCCCCAAGTGCTCTGGACCCGTGTCAGGAGGCTTTGCAAAGCCGGAGATCTTGTTAGGGGACAACCCATGTTTACTTCGTTCCCACCGGTTACTAGAGGGAGGAGAGTCAGGCAGAGTTCACCAGTCCAATTTCTACAGCAGTCACCCCTCCATTCACTTGCATCTAGTCAGGCTTAGAGACAGTCCTCGACACCTAGTCCAGCACAAGATCATTCGCCCATTCTGATGGCACATTATCCCCCAGTCAGTATGGAGGATTTGATTCATCATCTCCAACAAACAGTCGAAACCCTACAGCAAGACGCTGCGCGTCAGGCCGAGGTCACAGCCTGTGAAGCTGAGGTAATAAATTGGCTGCAATAACAACCATAGCCCGCAGCAGCTTCTGCAGCCCACGCATCTCCTACGGGCATCCCAGCACCCGGAGCCACTGCCCATACTGCTAATGCCCATGTTGAAAATCAGGGTAATCCGGCAAAGCCGATCCCACAGGCCTCCAAAGCACCTGTGTATCCAATTGAGGCTTTGTTTGAATTTGAATTTGACCCAACTGTCCTTACAGTCAACAAGCTAAAGAAGCTATTCAAGCGAGCACAAGGTGTTAATTCCATCCCTGATATAAAAGATGGGTATACCGACTCTGTAGTGACATTGCCAGATCGGTTCAAAATGCCGCACATCAATAGATTCGATGGCTTTGGAGATCCCATGGTTCATTTTCAGCTGTTTTCAGACATTCTGCAGTCGATAGGCTTGACTAGGTTGCAAAAACTCTCACTCTTTGGCCGTACCATGTCTAGTATAGCCGCTATGTGGTATGCGAAGCTAGAGGATTTTGTGAAGCATAGCTAGGAGGAAATGGTCGAGGCCTTCGTTGCGCAGTACTTGTACAATACACAAATCGAGGTCACAACTCGTGATCTTGAGGCAATGCGCTAGGAGCCGAAGGAGGGCTTCTCAGAATTCATGACAAGGTGGAGGGCTAGAGCTTCAATGATGACCACATGACCTTCCGAGAAAGACCAGATAAGGATGGTAGTCCACAATCTACACGGGAAGTTGTTGCAAAAAATGATCGTCCTACCTCTATTCACATTTACCGAGCTCCATGAAATGGGGGTTTAGATTGAAGACACCATGAAACAAAGGCTGATTACTGATGAGAAAGAGCAGGCCAAGAGAGCTTTTGTGCGTAGCTCCAATGCTACCACCAGTGGTAGTACAGCTACACGGCTGTCGGATGTGAGTGTTGTCACCACCACAGCCAAGACCGTCAATCCCTTTGCCAATATAGCACCACAAACTTCAAACAACCCTGCCCGATCCCAGAGGACCTTTACCCAACTCTACATGGCCTTATCTCAAGCCATGAAGGAGTTGATCAAAAAAGGGCACCTCAAACCATTAGAGCCACGCCCATTACCTGGTCCTCTCCTACCTAAACACAACCCAACCAAGTACTGTGCGTTTCATCAGCAGCACGGTCATGATACCGACCAATGCTTCAAGCTGCGTCATGAGATTCAAGACCTCATCGACAATAAGGTGATTGCACTACCCCAAAAAGAAAATGTGACCACAAACCCTCTCCCGACCCCAGCGTATATATTACCCCTTCCCACCTACCCAGATCGACGGTGTTCATTCCTAAAAGCACGGATTTGTGCATGATGGACACATCCGCACTTCAACCTAAGCCTGTGGTGGTGACAGTTATAGGAAAAGGGAGGCTGGCCTTAGAAGAAAGTACGAGTCCGTTGCCTGAGTGCTCTAAGGACTTGTCTAAGGGGCTGTACAATCCAAGCTGCTACATTGTGCTGATTGATCAAGCCAAGTCGAAAGTAGTATTGCCAACTGTAGTGGAGGTCAATGTGGTTAGGGAGGATGGCTCGAGCCAAGGTTTAGATGATCTGGCGAAACTTGAGGAGGACTTAGACAACTTGTAGTTCTTTGACGAACAAGATCAAGGGGATATGCAGATTGACTGGTTTGATTTCACTGGATCGACGGACAACTCTGGGTGGTTGAGTGATGAACTGGATAGGAAGGAAGGAACTGAAACAAAATCGGAGGAAAAGGAAGTAGGAACTGCTGTAGTGGCCAGAATGGCTGATGAAAAGGGGAAACTGCCGGAGAACACCGGCATGAGCAATTTAGCTCAGGAACTGGGCACTGTGAGTACTGTGGACACAAAACAGGAAGCTGCGCTGAAGCAGTTTGCACAAGAGAGGGTTGAAGAAGACCAGAAAGTAGTACTGGCCCAATACCCTACGGGGGATACTTGTGAGGTGAAAGTGATACAAATAGAGCCGGACAACTGTTTGTTGGCTGCCGGAGGTGTATGGTGGGAGGATGACAATCTACTTCTAGCCCACACCGACGAAGACTGGGGTGAGTGCCTTTCAGACAACATGTGGTACGCTGAAGAGATTGACCACATGACAAGAAGTGGGCGGTATTTCAAGCCACCACACTTAGATCAAGTTAAGGCATCTGGGAAAGATAGATAAGTTGAGAGATAGAAAGAGAAGCAGCTGGAAGAAGAGGCATTGTTAAAGCAACTAAAGAAAATCCAAGCTGACATCTCAATTTGGGGTCTTCTTATGGCCTCCCGGATGCATCGACAGGCAGTGCTGTCAGTAATGGATAAAGCTAAATTGTCC
Source organism: Camellia japonica (assembly GCA_030407325.1). Classification (NCBI taxonomy): domain Eukaryota; kingdom Viridiplantae; phylum Streptophyta; class Magnoliopsida; order Ericales; family Theaceae; genus Camellia; species Camellia japonica. The sequence continues at coordinate 118,447,921 of JAPPVO010000017.1, forward strand.
ATTGACACTACCTCTGAATAGCTTGTGGGATTGGTCTTCCCAGGTGATGCCAGTCCAACTCTAACCTTTTCTAATAAAAAACTGCCGCCGGAAGGCTCAGCTCACAACAAATCCCTGTAAATATCTGTTGAGTGCAAGGACAAATGGGTACCGGTGGTGTTGATAGACACCGATTCAGCTATTAATGTTTGTCCTTCTTGCACAGCTTATGCCATCGACCTTAGACCGGCAGACTTTGTGCCCACAACCAAGTAATTCGGGCATATGATAATACAAGCATGGAGGTCATGGGTTTGGTGCAAATCAGAGTCTATGTACGCCCAGCTTAGCAGGATGTCAAGTTCCATGTCCTGTATGTCGCGGCCACCTTCAACTTGTTGCTAGGGAGACCCTAGTTGCATCTGGTGAAAACAGTCTCCTCTACCCTCCATCAAATGCTGAAATACTGTCATGGGAGGGGAGTGGCTATTGTTTTCGAGAATTCATCCATCCATCGCTTGCCAGAGGTAACTACACCAGTGTTGGAAATCACACACGACGATGAGGATGTTTTCTTTTCAAGGTTTACTTTGGTTGAGGCCCGAGTAGTGCAAACCATCTTGGCAGCAGATGAGGGCATGTATGTCAACGCCCAGTCTGTTTATTTCATGAATAAGTTGCAGCATGTGCCACGAATGGGACTTCGAAGAAGTGACTGGAAAGGTGTCACAGCATTGGCCGATGTGCCACATAATCCACATGCCTTTGGTCTAGGATATGTACCCACCAAAGAGGATTGGGTCAAGAAAAGAGAAGATATGGTAGGCAGAGCCAGAGCCAGAGCTAAGCAGGCCGAGAAACACTACGAGCTTATCCACAGGCCAATTCGGGGGACATTGAATCGCCACTTTGTTAGGGAGGGAAAAGATTTCCCCTTTTGCGGCTTTCCCGAGCCCTGGATGAATTCTGCAAAGCAGTGTGTCCCCGGATTCGAAATCTTCTTTGACCTGCAGCTGCAAGATAGTGATGCTGAGGAAAAGGCCAAACCAAGTACTGAACCTGAGCAAAGCATAGAAAATTACTCGGACAACAGCGAGCTTGGAGCAGGGGCAGCATTGGCATGTCTCCTTATAAATCCTCCGGCTGACTCGGAGAACTTGCGGGATAACCTTACCATCTCCATGATCGAGGACCAATTGGGTGTGAACCCATCCAGCAGCATTTTTTATGCATCAGAGGCACCATCTCTTGTCTGGTAGCTGGAGAAGGGCTACCTGTCTAGTTTAGAGTTAGGTGATGAGCCAGGATCTGATTCTACATAGTTTATAGAGTCGAAATCAGATTCCAGTTCTTCTGAGTCCGAGTCTAGTATTCCTGGGGGTGATAACCTGGATGCCAAGCTCTTGTCCAGGTCCTCTTTTGCTTTTTCTTTTGAGTCGGTTATAACCGAAGAGCTGGACCTTATGAATAAGAACGCTACCATTTTTGAGTATTTCTCTGTGCCGCTTGTTTATTGCATTGACCAACATTTTTAGAATTTTAATGAAAACGAAGAGGAAGGAATTCCTCTGGTTTTGAAAAACTTGATTAATTGAGAGGAGAGGTTTGTAAAACCCTATGCTGATGAAATCATTGCTATTAATGTGGGTACTGAGAAGTATCCGCATCTGGTCCAGATCGGGTCCATGTTGTCTTTGGAGGAGAGCGAGCGCTTAGTTGCTTTATTAAAAGATTTCAAAGATGTTTTTGCGTGGTCCTACGAAGACATGCCTAGAATCGATCCTACGATTGTACAACATCGGATCCCTCTTGACCCCAAGGCTTGACTCGTTAAGCAAAAGTTGCGGAGAATCCGCCCGAACTAGGCGTTGAAAATCACGAAGGAGGTCACCAAGCAGATTGAGGCAGGCTTCTTGCTAGTATCTGAATATCTGACTTGGTTGGCCAACATCATCCCAGTGCCGAAAAAGGATGGTAGAATTTGGGTCTGTGTGGACTTTAGGGATTTGAACAAGCCAATCTAAAATACGACTTCCCTCTGCTGCACATCGATGAGTTAGTGGATTTCACTGTGGGTCATGCGTTGTTATCCTTCATGGATAGGTCTTCCGGGTACCATCAGATTCTAATGGCACCCGAGGACAGAGAGAAAATTAAATTTACTATGCCGTGGGGTACCTACTGCTATCGGGTTATGTCGTTTGGACTGAAGAATGCCGGGGCTACCTATCAGAGGGCTGTGACCACTATTCTACATGATATGATCCATAAAGAGGTTGAGGTGTACGTGGACGACATGATTGTCAAGTCTAAAGAAAGAGAGGGCCACTACACCGCCTTGAAGATATTCTTTCAACGGATCAGAGAATACAGGTTGAGATTGAACCCGTAGAAGTGCACCTTTGGCATAACAGCAGGGAAAATGCTGGGCTTTTTGATCACACAGAGGGGCATCGAGGTAGATCCTTCCAAAATCAAGGCCATCCTAGAAATGCCACCACTAAGGACTGAAAAGGAGATGCGAGGGTTTTTGGGTAAAGTGCAATTCATAAGACGATTTATTTCCAAATTAACCTTGACTTGTGAACCACTATTTGGTCTCTTGAGGAAAGGAAACAAATTTTGATGGGATGATCGATGCCAATTCGCCTTTGAGTAGATTAGGTAGTACCTTCAGAATCCGCCTGTATTGTCGTCGCCAGAGCCGGAAAAGCCTTGATTCTGTATCTGTTAGACACGACTATGGGATGCATGCATGCTCAGGAATCTAAAGATAGGGTGGAGAAAGCCATCTACTATTTGAGGAAGAAAATGATGGATTATGAGACCCGCTGCACTCTGTTGCAGAAAGCTTGCGTAGCCTTGGTATGGGCCACCAGGAAGTTGAGGCACTACTTGTTAGCCCACTTTGTAATTCTGGTTTTGAGATTAGATCCCATCAAATATCTCTTTGAGAAACCAGCACCTACGAGTAGGCTAGCCCGTTGGTTGCTTCTCCTCTCTCAATTTGATCTCAAGTACGTTACCCATAAGCCAGTCAAGGGAAGAGCTGTAGCGGAGTTCCTGGCAGATCACCCAGTAGAAGGGGATGAAACGGTAGAATACCTATTCCCAGATAAAGCCATTCCGCAAGTTGATGAGGAGACTTAGACAATGTACTTTGACGGAGCATCCAATCAATACAGTTATGGGATAGGTGTGTTGTTGATAGCACCCGACGACTTCCATAGACCTCCAGCCTTCAAACTCCGGTTCAAGGTGTCCAATAACGAAGTAGAATATGAAGCGTGTATCACTGGTTTAGAAGCTGGGCAAAAAGGTTGGATGTTATCGGGGACTCGAACTTAGTTGTTTCTCAAGCAAATAGAGACTAGAAAGTCAAAGAAGGAAAAATGAAGGTTTATCACCAGACCCTGGATGTTTTGATTTCTAGGTTTGAAATGTTGACTTTCATGCATCTACTGGGAGAGAACAACAGGTTCGTTGACGCTTTAGCAACTCTATCTTATATGATAAACATCCCATTTGGAGTCCAGATGTGTCCGATTATCATTGAGCAGAGATATATGTCGGCCTATGAAACTATCGCCGCAATAGATAAAGTGCAAGACAAAAACCCTTGGTACTACGATATTTGGAACTTCTTGGAAAATGAGAATGAGATTTATCCACCAAGGGAAAATGCCAAGGTCAAAAGGGAAATACGGCGAATGGTCGTCCAATTTACCATATGTAGAGGTAAACTGTACAAAAGAGGTCATCTGGGAATGCACAAGTTGTGTGTTGAAGAAAAGGAATCAAAGCACCTGATGAAGGCCAGCCATTGGGGAGAGTGCGGAGCGCACATGAACAGAGTGATGTTAGCCCGGAAGATTCTCAGGAAAGGTAACTACTGGTCCACTATGGAGGAGGATCATATTGGTTTTGTTCGGCGATGCCACAAATGCCAAATTTATGCCAATCGCATGAATATCCCGTTGTCAAAACTGTACAACATGACTTCGCCATGGCCCTTCTCAATCTGGGGAATCGATGTTATTGTCGCAGTCACACCAAAAGGGTCGAATGGGCATAAATGCATCTTGGTGGCAATTGATTACTTTACAAAGTGGGTGGAAGCCTAGTCCTATGCAGTGTTGAAAGCATAGCATGTGGCTAAGTTCATTAGAAACATCATTTGCCGATATGGAGTCCCAAATGAGATCATATCAGATAATGGCTCCCACTTCAAGAAAGAGGTGACAGACTTGTTGGAGAAATACAATGTGGCTTTCCATAAGTCATTTACATACCAGCCCCAAACCAACGGAGCCGTTGAAGCTGCCAACAAGAACATCAAGTATATCCTGCAGAAGATGGTTGAGACTTACAGGGACTGGCCAAATAAATTGTCATTCGCACTCTGGGGCTATAGAACTTCAATCCGGACATCTACAGGGGCAACTCCTTATTCTCTTGTCTATGGGATGGAGGCTATTTTTCCATTTGAAATAGAAGTCTCGTCGCTGCGAGTTATGGCTGAGTGTCAGATAGCAGAGGTGGGCTGGCAACAAAATAGATTTGAGGAGGTGCTTAATTCATGACCATTCCCTCTCATACCTAAGTTCCCGAGCTGAGGCAACTTTGGTGATGACAGACACATGGCCTTTGGCACGAGTTATGGGTTTCCTAAATTTCTCCGAAAATAAAATATTTAGGTGGCGACTCTGTATTTGGCAAAGCAGTCCAATTTTGGCATTTTTTTATTCAAAATCGATTTTTCAAAACGATTTGCCGAATTTGGACTCTTTGGTGTTTATCAATTTCACATTGCACTTGTGAGATTAGATTTAGAACCATGGGAGTCCGAACCATAGGGTTTTCTTTCAAACCTCCGAAAGGGGGCATGAAAAAGACGAGCTACAGTTTCTGGTGACTTTGTTGGGGAATTAGAGAACTTGACTCAAACTCATGGTATGAAATTTTATCTACACTTATGTGTTTCTTTGCATTTGCATTTGCATTGGTGCACTTAAGTCACTGTGTTTGCCATCTGTTATTCCTGGATGGTTTGCCGGAGGCTTACCTAAAAGCTTGCCAAAAGGCTGACTGATTGCTGGCTCTGCCACGATGGGAACACAACCGTTGGATCTGGACTACCGCTGTACCATTTGATCCTCCTTTCACTTCTCGGTGTTAGGTGCGAGAGGTATATTAGGTAGTCTTGCTGAGGTACCCTTTTTGACCATTCGGCCTAGTTGTATATCGAAAGCCATAGAGACTGTTCCAAACTAGGACAAGTTGCTTACCCGAATTCAAGATTGTGTGAAACACTTTGTTTGAATAGTGAACCCTAGCTCCTGATGAAACTAGGACAGGGTAACCCTACCCCCTCATAGGAGTGTTTTGGTTCTCACTTAACTGGTATGTGCTTTAAAGTGAAACTGTACAGGAACGTGCATATCAGTTGCAAGTTGGGTATCAGTTTTGAGGGGAGAAGTCAATGTTGAGTGCAGTTCTACAGCTTTTGATTACAGTTGTGTGTTGTTCATATATGAGCTGAGGTGCTGTGTGGTTTTTTATTATTATTTTCTTTTTTTGCTTTATTTCTTTTTGTAAGGTAGTTTATCACAATTTCTTCGCACAGTTTGGTTCCCCCTCGAGCACTCTGGACCCGTGTAAGGAGACTTTACAGATCCAGGGATCTTGTTAGGGGACAGCTTGTGTTTACTTCGCTCCTACCGGTTACCAGATGAAGAAGAGTTAGGCATAATTCACTAGTCCAGGACACACCCTTTACTTCACCTGCATCAAGTCAAGAACGATCTTCTATATCTAGGCCAGCAAGATCACTCACCTATTCAGATGACTCAATACCCTGCAGCTAGTATGGAGGACTTGATCCGTCATCTCTAACAAATAGAGGAAGCCATGCAGCAAGATGCTGCCTGCCAAGCTGAAGTTACAGCCCATCAAGCTGAAGTGATAAGCGTAGCAACAGCAACCACAGCCGGCAGTGGCTTCTGCTTCTCATGCACCTCCAGTGGGTATTCCAGCACTTGAAATTACTGCTAATGCTCAGGCTGAGAATCAGGGCAATCCAGTAGACCCCATCCTACCACAAGCCTCCAAGGCACCAATGTACCAACCTGAGGCGCCGTTTGAATTTGAAGTTGACCCGATTGTGCTCAAGGTTAACAAGCTGGAGAAGCTTTTCAAGCGGGCACAAGGTGTAAACTCAATCCCTGACATCGAAGATGGATATACTGACTCTGCAGTAACCCTGCCAGATCGATTCAAAATGGCACACATAGATCGGTTTGATGGCTCATGAGACCCCATGGTCCATCTTCGGTTATTCTCAGATATTCTGCGGCCGATAGGCCTTACCAGACTTCAAAAGTTGTCACTTTTCGGTTGGAACTTGTTAGGAATAGCGGCTATCTGGTATGCAAAGTTGGAGGATTTCGTGAAACGGAGTTGGGTGGAAATGGCTGAGGCCTTCATTGCACAGTACTCCTACAATACGCAAATCAAGGTCACAACCCGTGATCTTGAGGCAACTTGTCAGGAGCCAAATGAGGGCTTCTCAGACTTTGTAACAAGGTGGAGAGTCAAGGCTTCGATGATGATTACCAGGACATCTGAAAAGGATCAAATCAGAATGGTGGTCTACAATCTGCAAGGGAAATTATTGCAGAAGATGATTGTCTTGCCATTGTTCATATTCATTGAGCTCCATGAGATAGGGGTTCAGATTGAAGATGCAATGAAACAGGAGTTGATCACCGATGAGAAAGAGCATCCCAAGAGGCCTTTTGCACGCAGTTCCAATGCAACCACGAGTGGAAGCACAACTGTGCGGCCATCTGATGTGAATGTTGTCACCACTACAGCCAAGACCACCAACCCTTTCGCCAGTACAAATCCACAAACCTCAAACAGCCAGGCCACCCCATTCTATATGCCTTTATCCTAAGCCCTAAGGGTGCTGATCAAAAAGGGGCATCTTAAGCCGTTAGAACAATGCCCACTACCTGATTCTCTTCCACCTAAACACAACCCGGCCAAATACTGTTCCTTTCACTAGTAGCACGGTCACGACACCGACCAATGCTACAGGCTGCGTCATGAGATTCAAGATCTCATTGACAACAAGGTGATAACACCACCCCAAAAGCAAATGTAACCACCGATCCTCTCCCAGCCCACAACCAAGTTCCCCCACCTCAAAACCTAAATCTAACACATACACTGGCCATCCCACATAACCCCAACGTATACATTACCCCTTCCCACCTACCCAAACGGGCCGTGTTCATCCCTGAAAGCACGAACTTGTGCATGATGGACACTTCCACTCTTCAACCTGAACCTGTGGTGGTGACAGCGGCAGAAGAAGAGAGGTTAGCCTTGGAGGAGAATATCAATCTATTGCTTAAAAGCTCTGCGGACTTATCTGAGGGGGTGTATGATCCATGCTGTTACATTGTGTCAGTGGATCAGGCCAAGCCCGAAAGTCGTATTGCCGACAACAGTAGAGGTTAATATGATTAGAGAGGATGGCCCAAGTCAATGACTGGATGATCTAGCAGAGATGGAGGAGGACTTAGACAATCTGCAGTTCTATGACGAACAAGATCAAGGGGACGTGCAGATTGATTGGTTTGATCTGAATGGGTCAACAGACAACTTAGGGTGGTTATGTGATGAACCTGACCGGGAGGAAGGAACTAAACCAAAACCTGAAGAAAATGAAGCAAGAATAGCTGTAGTGGCCGGAATGGCCGAGGAAAATAGGAAATTGCTAGAGAGCACTGGTATTAAGAATTTAGCTCAAGAACTGGGAGTCGTGAGTATCGTGGATACAGAGCAAGAAGCCGCATTGAAGTGGTTTGAAAAAGAGAGGGATCAAGGCAAACAGAAAGCTGGAATAACCCAACACCCTGCGGGGGATACTTCTGATAAGGGAGTGATCAGACCAGAACCGGACATTTGTTTGTCGGTTGCTGGAGGTGTATAGTGGAAAGATGATGATCTACATTTGGCCCACACTAACGAGGATTGGAGAGAACACATGGTACTCTGAAGAGATTTACCATATGATGAGGAGTGGGCAGTATTTCAAGCCCCCGCACTTGGACCAAGCTGAAGCCTCTGGGAAAGATACAGAGGTTGAGAAGCAGAAGGAAAAACAGTTAGAATAAGAGGCGGTGCTGAAATAGCTAAAGAAAATTCAAGCCGACATTTCAATCTGGGGTCTGCTTATGGCTTCTCAAGTGCATTGACAGGCTGTATTATCAATGATGGACAAAGCCAAATTGTCCATTGACACGACTCCTGAACAGCTTGTGGGGCTGGTCTTCCTCGGAGGTGTTGCGCCAACTTTAACCTTCTCAGACAAAGAATTACCGCTAGAAGGCTCAGTACACAACAAACCTCTGTACATATCAATTGAGTGTAGAGAAAAGTGGGTGCCAGTGGTATTGGTCGATACAAGGTCGGCTATCAATGTCTGTTCGTCGCGCACAACCTATGCCATTGGCCTGAAACTAGCAGCTTTTGTGTCTATAGCCCAGGTGATCTGGGCGTATGACAATACTAGCAGGGAGGTGATGGGCACATTACAAATCAGAGTTCAGGTTGGCCCAACTCAACAGGACGTTGAGTTTCATGTCCTGGATGTCCCGGCCACCTTCAATTTATTACTAGGGAGACATTTGTTGCACCAGGTGAAAACTGTCTCCTCTACCCTCCATCAAATGCTAAAATACCCCCGCGGGAAAGGGATGGCTATTGTGTTCGGGAATTCATCTATACATCATCTGCCAGAGGTAACTATGCCTGTGCTGGAAATTGTTCATGGCGAGGAGGATGTATTCCTTTCAGGGTTCACTCTAGCTGAGGCTCGAGCAGTGCAAACCATCTTGGCAGCTGATGAGGCTTGTATGTTAGCGCCCAATCAATCTATTTCATGAACAGGCTCCAACATATGCTAGGAATGGGGCTAGGAAGAAGTGGCTGGAAGGGCAATACAGCATTGGCCGATGTGTCACATAATCCGCATGCCTTTAATCTTGGCTATATGCCCACCAAAGAGGATTAGGTTAGGAAAGGAAAAGAGATAGCAGGCAGAGCTAGAGTTAAGCAAACCGGGAAACGCTATGAGCTTAATCACAGGTCGATCCGGGGAACACTGAATGACCATTTTGTTAGGGAAGGGGAAGACTTCCCATTTTGCGGCTTTCTTTAGCCCTAGCTGAATTCAGAGAAGCAGGGTGTTCTCGGCTTTGAAATTTTCTTCGACTTGCAGCTGCAAGACAGTGATACGGAGGAAAAGGCCAAACCAATTGCTGAGGTAGAGAAGAGCATGGAAAATGACTCAAGCTGTAGCGAACTTGAAATAGGGGCAGCACTGGCATGTCTCCTTTTAGATCCTCCGATCGACTCAGAAAGCTTGGGAGATAACCTGACCATTTCCATGATCGGGGACCAACCGGGTGTGAACCCTTCTAGCAGCATTTTGGATGCATCTGAAGCACCATCTCTCATTTAGTAGCTGGACGAGGGCTACCTGTCTAGTAGTTCTGAGTCAGGTAGTGAGCCAAAATCTAATTCCACAGAGTCTGTGGAGTCAGAATCAGATTCCGGCGCTTCTGAGTTTCAGTTCAGTATTCCTGGGGGTGATAACCCGGATACCAAGGTCTTGTCCAGGTCATCTTTTTCCTTTGCTTTTGAGTCAGTTGTAACCGAAGAGCTGGATGAGCTGGACTTGATAAATGAGAATGTCACTGCAGATTCTGAGTATTTCTTTGTGCCGCTTGTTTATTGCATTGATTAGGACTGTCAAACCTTTAATGAAAATGATGAGAAAGGAATTCCTCTGGTTTTGAAAATTTTGATTAATCGAGAGGAGGAGAGGTTTGCAAAACCCCTCGCTGATGAAATCATTGCTTTTAATGTGGGTACTGAGAAGGATCTGCGTCTGGTCCAGATCGGGTCCACGTTGTCTTTGGAGGAGCGCGAGCGCTTAGTCGCTTTATTAAAAGATTTCAAAGATGTTTTCACGTGGTCCTACGAAGACATGCCTGGAATCGATCTTGAGATTGTACAGCATCGGATCCCTCTTGACCCCGAGGCCCGACCCGTCAAATAGAAGTTGTGAAGAATACACCCGGATTGGGCTTTGAAGATTAAGGAAGAGGTCACCAAGCAGATTGACTCAGGGTTCGTGCTAGTATCTGAGTAACCAACTTGGTTGGCCAACATCATCCTAGTGCCGAAGAAAGATGGCAGAATTTGGGTGTGTGTGCACTTCAAAGATCTGAATAGGGCCAGTCCGAAGGATGACCTTCCCCTACCACACATCGATGAATTAGTGGACTTCACCACGGGTCATGCATTGCTCTCCTTTATGGATGGACTTTTCGGGTATAACCAGATTCTAATGGCGCCCGAGGACAGAGAGAAAACTGCTTTCACTACGCCATGGGGAACCTACTGCTACAGGGTGATGTCGTTTGGGCTAAAGAATGCCAGGGCTACTTATCAAAGGCCTGCAACCACAATTCTGCATGATATGATCCACAAAGAGGTCGAGGTGTACGTGGACGATATGATTGTCAAGTCCAAGGAAAGAAAGGGCCACTGCACCGCCTTGAAGAAATTCTTTCAACGGATCAGAGAATACAGATTGAGGTTGAATCCATAGAAGTGTACTTTTGGTGTAACAGTAGGGAAAATGCTGAGTTTTTTGGTCACACAGAGAGGCATCAAGGTAGATCCTTCCAAAATCAAGGCCATCCTAGAAATGCCACCACCGAGGACTGAAAAGGAGGTGCAAAGCTTTCTGGGTAAAGTGCAATTCACAAGACGGTTTATTTCTAAATTAACCTTCACTTGTGAACCACTTTTTGGTCTTTTAAAGAAAGGAAAGAAATTCTGATGGGATGATTGATGCCAATTCACTTTTGAGCAGATCAAGCAGTACCTTTAGAATCCGCTTGTGTTATTGCCGCCAGAGCCGGAGAAGCCCTTGATTTTGTATCTTTCAGTAACGGACACCACAATGGAATGCATGCTTTCTCAGAAATCTGAGGATAGGGTGGAGAAAGCCATCTACTACTTGAGCATGAAAATGCTAGGTTACGAGACCCGTTACACCCCGATGAAGAAAGCTTGCCTAGCTTTGGTATAGGCTACCAGGAAGTTGAGGCACTACTTGTTTGCTCACTCCGTAATTCTGCTTTCGAGATTTGATCCCATCAAATATCTCTATGAGAAACCAATGCTTACGGGTAGGCTAGCCTGTTGGTTGCTTCTTCTCTCCGAATTTCATCTAAAGTATGTCACTCGCAAGACGGTCAAGGGGAGAGCACTAGCAGAGTTCCTGGCCGATCACCTAGTGGAAGGGGATGAAGTGGTAGAATACCTGTTCCTAGATGAAGCTATTCTGCAAGTCAAGGAAGACATTTGGACAGTGTACTTTGACGGAGCGTCTAATCAATATGGTTATGGGATAGGTGTGTGGCTGATAGCACCCGATAATTCCCATATACCTTTAGCCTTCAAACTCCGGTTCAAGGTATCTAATAATGAAGCAGAATACGAGGTGTGTATCACTGGTTTGGAAGCCACCCTGGAACTATGGGCAAAAAGGTTAGACGTAATCGGGGACTCGAACCTAGTTGTGTCTCAAGCAAATGGAGACTGGAAGGTCAAAGAAGAAAAAATGAAAATCTATCACCAGACCCTGGACGTTCTGATTCCTAGGTTTGAAAAACTGACTTTCCTGCATCTACTAAGAGAGAAAATAGGTTCGCTAATGCTTTATCAACTCTATCTTCTATGATAGACATCCCGCTTGGAGTCCGGATGCGTCCGATCATCATTGAACAGAGATATACGCAGGCCTACGAAACTATCGCCGCAGTAGATGAAGCACAAGATCAAAACCCTTGGTACTATGATATCTGAAACTTCTTGGAAAAGGAGATTTATCCACCAGGGGCAAATGCCAAAGACAAAAGGGCAATACGGCGGATGGCCGTTCAATTTATCATCTGCGGGGGTAAACTATACAAAAAAGGTCATCTGGGGATGCACAAGTTGTGTGTTGATGCAGATGAATCAAAGCGCCTAATGGAGGCCATCCATGGGGAAGAGTGCGGAGCGCACATGAACGGGGTAATGTTATCCCGAAAAATTATCAAGCAAGGTTACTACTGGTCGACTATAGAGGAGGATTGTATCAGTTTTGTTCGGCGATGCCACAAATGACAAATTCATGCCAATCGCTTGAATATCCCGCTGTCGAAGCTATACAACATGACTTCACCGTGGCCTTTCTCAATTTGGGAAATCGACGTCATTGGGGCAGTCACACCGAAAGGGTCGAATGGGCATGAGTATATTCCGGTGGCAATTGATTACTTCACGAAGTGGGTGGAAGCTTACTCCTATGCAGTGTTGAAAGTAGCGCATGTGGGTAAGTTCATCCGAAACAACATCATCTACCGATATGGACCGAACGCAATCATTTTAGATAATGGCTCCCATTTCAAGAAGGAAGTGATCCACTTGTTGGACAAATACAATGTGGTTTTCCATAAGTCATCTACATACGGGCCGCAAACCAACGGAGCTATTGAGGATGCCAACAAGAACATCAAGCATATTTTGCAGAAAATGGTTGAGACCTACAAGGACTGGCCAGGCAAATTGCCATTCGCACTCTAGGGCTATAGAACTTCAATCCAGACGTCTACAGGGGCAACTGCTTATTCTCTTTTCTATGGGATGGAAGCTGTTCTGCCAATCGAAATAGAAGTTTTGTCGCTGCGAGTTATGGCCAAGTGTCAGATAGTAGAGGCGGACTGGCAGTGAAGCAGGTTCGAAGAACTAATGTTGTTTGATGAGATAAAGCTGAAAGCATTGTACCATATTCAGGGTTATCAATGCAGGATTGCTAGGGCTTTTAACAAGAAGGTTAAGTCCCGGAGTCTCAAAGAGGGGGATTTGGTGCTGAAAGACAATCGAGCTCCCATCCATGACCCTAGGGGCAAGTTCAGACCCAATTGGACTGGTCCTTACATCATGAAAACTATCCAGTCTGGTGGAGCAGTTATTCTCATGGACCTGGATGGCCTAGAATTTTCCCAACCGATCAACATGGACAAGTTGAAGAAATACTATCCCTGAGAGGCTCGCTAGGCCGAAAACCCAGAAGGGCCACCTAGGTAAAAGTTAGAACACAAAAATTTAGAAAAAATGAAAAACTGAGCTCGCAAGGTTGAAAACCCTAAAGGGTGGCCTTGGCAAAAGTTATAGCATAAAAGGAGAGTGTTAATACTTGAGTGAACCCTAACCAAACTATGTAAGGCCTGATTCCCATCTTTGGGATACGTAGGCAACTTCATCCTGAAGTCTGGCCATAAACACCTCCAACTCAACTGTCCTGTCCATGTGTCTGATCAGGTCATCCTTGTCTATTCTTTATTTGAAAGTTTGGTTGTGATCTCTACTCTAAGAGAAGAGCTAGTTACAGTGCTGAGCGGTGTTTTTCAGTCAATGGGCAATCTGTGATCTTTGGATTCAAGGTTGTACATCTGGAGGATTGATTCCATGTGTGTCAAGTGGTGTTCCTTTTCGAAAATGGTTTTGAAAAGTTTTAATAAAAGTTGATTTTACTCAAATTTTACCTTTTACAACTTAGACCATTTTTTGACCAAAAGGAAAACTTTCAGTGCTCACCACTTTAATTTCATTGATTTCAGTACAAAGTTCTCCAACTCTCAATACAAATCAAAGTTACTTTTATTACATTCAAAAAACTTGAAAAGTAATATCTAAGCAATAAATTAGGGGCATGGCTGAGCCTGGTGTTCCTGCGTCCCCCACTCGTGCTTGTGGAAACTTCTGATACCAAAGTGGGCCCAGTTTGTGCCTCATCCTTGAGCCAAGCCAAGCACTCACTAGAAAGGGCGCACCTGAAACTAGGTGCAGAGGCCAGAAGCTCTCTCGTCCTCCAAGCAGTGAGGTACCTAACCAAATGTGAACCTCGAATGAGGAATGAAACCGAGTACTCTACCCCCTCCTCTGGGCGAATCTGATCATGTCCAAACTGACTTTGAACCTGAACGGAAAGTAGAATACACAGTGTGTGAGGCCGATCAACTGAATGCCAGGTTGCCGAGTCACGCTGTTGCTCATTTCGATCAGGTTAAGCCAGGGGCAACGCCAGATAATGTCAGCAATAGACCTGTTGTACATCCAGTGACACCACCACCTCTCGTTGAGGAAATCCACTAGCTGTTGGTGGAAGAAATAACCTTGAGCTGAATATGCGGGGCAAGAGTCCACTACATTCAACTTGTCCATAAGCCACATCTGGGGAGGGATGAAAGAAAAAAGAGATTAAAGAATAGAGAGATGTATGCTGAGAGAAAAAGTGAGAAGAGGGTTGTGAGAGAAAAACAGAGCATGAGTGCTGAGTGATATGAGAAACACATATGAGAAAGGGTGGGAAACATTACCAGAAGAAGTAGTGGACTCCCTACAAATTTGGTAGTCTCTTGCCGATGGAAGGTGTCTAAGCCCATCAAAGTCTCGGCTAGCACCAAGCCAATGCAACTCTTGCCCTCTTTAAGGCCTTGTGCCACTTCAATTAGCCGAATGCTAGACCCTCTGAAACTAGGGGCAAGAAGGAAATGAGCCAACATGCATAAGCAAAGGGCGTGTTGCCGAAAACCCTACCAAAGTAGGTTACCTTGGTCGCCGACATCAGAAAATTGATGAATCAGACTGAGAATGTCAGCTCTTCATTGTGAACCAAAGATCGATCCTCATGTAGAGTGAGCCCACACATCCGTCCCAAAGCTTGGATGCGGTTGAAACGGGGCTGAGGTATGATTTCCTCATCGCGCCGAGATTCCATTAGTGCTTGAAATTCTTCGATTGTTTGGCATATCTCTTGTCCCCCGAAGTTAAAGACGTGTGAAATCGGGTTCCAACATCTAGCCGCGACATGAAGGAATGGAAAGCAAAGCAGAGAACGGTTCAGTGGGAAAAGTGCATTTATGCCGAAACCCCAGAAATTCACCTTTTTCAAGCCGTCTAAAGCCACAATCCAATCCGAGTGTTTTTCGGCGAAAACTGGTTCCATTTGTGAAGAAGTTGCAGCTAAAATAAAGAAATCACGAAGCTTAACCTTTTGTAGAAGATAAGGCAGTGAGTGGAAGCCAGGCGTCAACAATCTGGAGGTTCCACACATTGGTGGCCGGCAGGCCATTGCTGATGGCCGGCAAGCCACATTGGTGGCCGGCAGGCCACGTCTGCTAGCCGGCCACCTGCTGTCAGCCTTTCTTCTCTAGCTGACACCCTCTTTTTCAGGTCTGCTGTCCACTTTTGTATTGAATAGTACTGGAAGCATATGTTTTGTTCTACTCCAGGTCTTGTTTTGAGTCCTTTTGGTTTTAGCAAGTTTGTCGAGTTATATTGAGTTGTTTTGTTTATCAAGTTGTATTGAGTTTTTTTGGTTTATCGAGTTGTATATTGCATTTTGTATTTTGGTTGGTTGGTTCATTACTCGATTAAACATCTTGTTTTAATCAAACAATCTTGATCATTTTAATTCCCTGTCCATTTCATGCATATATGGTGCTCATGATGCAAAAATGACAACACATTTATAAAAATTGTACCGGTTTTTACTCCGATCATGGTTTTTACAAAAAAAGGAGTACAAGTTTTAAAGCAAAATAGAGCTTCCTAAAGCTATACATGTGCTAATGCTACTAACAAAAAGAAACTAAGCAAAAATACAATAAATCAGCGCCAGTCATCTCAAGCCCAGGAGGCCCTCTTCGTCGTCTTCTTGGGGGAGACTCAGAGCTGTCTCCATCAGTGCTGCTGTCTGACTCAAATGCCGAGTCGGAATCGGAATCCTCATCGATCTCTGCTCCAGAGCCTGACTCAGCAGCACCTTCACTTTTAGATCCCGAGTCACCATCATCTCCACTCTTGGAGGACTCAGACTACAGAATCACTGCCTTCCTGGAGTCACTGGTCTCAGCATCATCGTCACTCAACACTGGCTCCGAAGGGCTCTTCTGACCTCGACCACAACGTTCCTCTTGACTGCATGTTGGGGCCCGTCTCTCTCTCCTCTCTGCTGCTGGAGGAGGTGGTGATTGTACAGGTGCAGTCGTCGCCGCTGGTGCTCTTGGTATGGTTGGAACCTGAAGAGATACAGTATTGACACGTTAGATATAATGTATAGTTGCAGATACAGTATGATGAAAATGGTGGAATGTAATGAGCTAGATGCAATGCAAGTACAGTATAGTGTGTCAGGGCAACATATCAGTGTGATGTGACAAGGGGCCAAATGCATACTGTGATATGAGTATCTGTGCTTTAGTGAGAATGATGTGCACAACAGTGTGGAAAATACTGAACTACGAGCAGAAGATAAGAGAAGAATACCTGGATGCCATGGAGACTGAGTAGTGCCTCCCTTTTGAGAATCATGCTCTCGATCGAAGCTACTAGCTCGAGCGGTCCCTCAGTGTATCCCGGGGGTGCCTGTAAATGTGTTGGGAATGATCAGTATTTGGAAGGAACAAATATCAGAAAGAAAATGGAAAGCTGAAGAAAATGTGGTACATACCGGAGATGCGTTATAAGCTTGGACATATCTATACTCGGTCTGTGCTGGCTCGATCAAAATCTGATACGACGTCCCGGTCAGCCTCCCACATGTCAGCATGGTCGGGATCTCTGGCCAACCGGTAGCCTGTCCAGTAGGAGGAGCCCCTCCAGTCCTGACCCTCGTCCCCCGAGTCCTGTCTGCCATAGGGGCGCCTGCCGCTCTGCCTGCACGAACACTCGTCAAAGAAGGCATGAGATGTATCTAGATGAATATTGAATAATCTCCCTTCCCGCGGAAGTAGTCGGCATCCAAGCCCTCCGTGAACTGGATCATCTCCTGAAAAAAGAGGCTCTCTGTAGCCCTCATAGATGCTGGAGGCATCATGGGAACTACCGGCCTGGGTAAGCCCATGGTCTGGCCCACGAACCACTCGCCTAGAAACCAGGCTCGGCAAATCGGGCCCTCGAGTAGTACTAAAAAATGAGAGGCCCCCCAAGCTCCGGTATACTGGTCCCTAACTCCAGCCGGCATCGTCGCCCAAGGCTGCCAAGTGATCTGCAAACTGGGGATATGCAGAATGTCAGTCATTGTCAGTTGTTGATAAGGCAAAAATAATTGTGAGTTTTGGGTTACCTCCACCGTAGTCACTGTGTCGAAGTATCGGTGGAAGAATGTGAAAGTCTCCTGAGTCCTCCTCAGGCATCTGTCGTCGTACCGATGAGAGTACGGTACAATGGGAGGCATCTCCACCTTTGGCTCCGGAGCGAGGGTCAGGAAATATGCATATACCCAAAGCTGCAAAGAAAAGGCAACAGTGAGTATACAGAGTATAGATACAGAGGATGCAGAATGTAGAATGCAGAAAGCAGACAGCAGAATGTGTATACAGTGTACAAAAAGTACAAGTGTAGATGTAGAGAGCAGAATGTACAGTACAGTGTACAGAGAGTACAGATATAGAAAATGCAGAATGTATGATGCAGCGCAGTGTATAGATGTAAAGAGTGCGGTATGCAGTGTACAGAAAGTGCAAAGCAGAAAGCACAGAAATGGAAGATAGAAAATGTAAAGCAGAAATGTAGAGCGTTCCTTCCAGGCTCTCCAATATCCTTCGACCCTATCTTCCTCCTGCGGGATGTTGAGCTTATATAGCCATATAGTGTGGCAAGGCCAGCTTCTCCCCAATCGTAGAGCCGAACCTGAGGTAAGTCCACCAAAGCGCTTAGTACATACAACCCTACGGTGTTCCACTTGTTCGCAAACAAGGTGGTGCCAAGGAGGAACATCAAAAAGCCCCGAGCGTAATGCTCGGCCTCCTCTGGGGTCTCTGGCTCTCTCCCTCAGAGATGCTCGGTGAACCATCTATATCGTAGCATCGCCGGTCGGAAAAGAGGCGGGCGTGCTCCCAGCAAGTATAGCCAGGCGGCCTCTTACTCGCCCATGTCCATGTCGTAAGGGATCGGATTACCCCCTGCTTCTACACCTATGAGCATGGCAAAGTCATAGGGAGTCATCATCATCTTCCTGGCGGTGGAGAAGTGGAAGGAGTTGGTGGTGTCCCATCACCGCTTCACTAATGCACCAAGAAACGGCCGACTCGCAATAGAATAAGCCGAAGCCAGCCTCATCAATAATGTAGCAGACACCAACATGGAGCTCCATATACCAGTCCCTCGTGGACGTGGCTCCATAGCCCCTAATGGAGTGAGAGTCCTCCTGTGTTCAAAACAATGATATACAGTGATATAAGAACAAACAGACGAAAGGCAATGTAAGAAATACAGTGCAAGAGTGTGATTAAGGCAAGAAATGCAGTGTAAGCATATAGTCGAAGCAAGGAATATACTTCAAGCAAGAAATGTAATGTACAGTGAAAAAAGTGTGAGAATACAGTGTATACCTCGGTGGCGCCGTAAGACAAATGGGAGTCCGGCTGCCCTTGCAAGAGGTCCTCTAGTGCGTGTCCTGCAAACTCTCTGAAGTGCCTAATACCCCCTGGGTGGTAGTACGTGTGTCCGATGATGGTATGTCACCAGATCAAAGGGGCTTACTCCCAGCGGTAATATCTCAGGCTCAGGCTCAGGCTCAGGCTCGGCCTCCATCTCAGCCGGAGGTAGAATATCAAAGGGAGCCCCATCATAGGGTAAATCATCCGCCATCTAGGAAGAAGATCAGAACGTGGGTGAAAAATGGAGGAAAAAGGGCAAACTTGGAAAAAGTTAACCATAGGAAAGAGAAAATAGAAGAAAAAGTCAAAGCCCGGAAAAAGGCACGAAACCCGAGAGAAACTCGAGGGGAACAAGCCTCAAGTGGTGAAACTCCAAGAAAAAGCACTGAAATCAAATTTCAAATGGTTCAAAACGGAGTAAACAATGAGGGTTTAGCGAATAAACTTTGTGTGGGGTGTTGGAAAATGCGTAGAAAGCGCGGATCTAGAGAGAACAAGTACCTAGAGAGAGAGAGAGGGAACAATTTCGGGCATGGGGTAATGAGGAAATGAGACCCCATGCCTTATGCTTAAGGACCCGAGGCAAAAAGACAAAATTGCCCCAGATCTGCCACAAGTGGCCGGCAAGCCACATTGGTGGTCGGCAACAGTTATTGAAGGCCGGCAGGTGGCCAGCGGCCTCTTCCAGTGGCTGGCAGGTAGCCCACTACTTCCCTCTGAGTCCTAATGCTGTTTAGTGTCCTTGGTTTCCAAGAATTGAAGGGATTGTTCACTGTTGAGTTCAGAATGTCTCTACGGAAGCTCAAAATCATGTTTTCGGTGCGTGATGTTCGTCACTTGTCAACATGAACAAGGTGTATCCTTTAAACATGTGGTAACTCTTCCGAGAGGTAAATCGAAAGTTGTTACTGAATTTGTTTTTATCAAATTATGCTTTTGTACCTGCATTTCACGTTGTGGCATAGAATATACACTTCTCTATTGTTTTCACGTTGTGGTATAGAATATGCATTTCACGTTGTTGTATGAATATGCATTTCACGTTGTTGGCATAGAATATGCATTTTACGTTGTGGCATGGAATATGTGTTTCACGTTGTTGTATTGAATATGCATTTCACATTGTTGCATGAATATACATTTTGTTTCCTTGCGTAAGATATGCATTTCACGGGTATTGCATGTGTGTCTTGTATCTGTTATGAATCATGCATAGAGTATGCTTCCATTCTTGTTTCTCGCATGGAACATGCCATTAACATTGTATCTCGGTCGTTTGTCTTGCATGGAACATGTATTCTTACTGTATCGTATTTGTTAAGTTTCCTTCTTTCACATGCACGATATTGTATGTACAGTTCATTCAAGCAAAGGATATTGCGTGTACAGTTCATTCAGGAAAATGATATTGCATGTACGGTTCATTCAGAGGAGTTCCAGTTAAAATCATTCGTGCTACATTTGGATCACATCCACTTGCAAATCGGTTAAAAACATTCGAGTACGCCCGAGGTTCACATCACCCTTCCTCCTCTCGCGTGCAACGCGTTAGGATTTCAAATCAATTAAAAACATTCGGGGTGCGCTCGGTGTTCACACCACCCTTCTTCCTTTAACGTGCAACGCATTAGGATTGCAAATCGGTTAAAAACATTCAGGTGCGCCCGGTGTTCACACCACCCTTCTTCCTTTAACGTGCAACGCATTAGGATTGCAAATCGGTTAAAAACATTCAGGTGCGCCCGGTGTTCACACCACCCTTCCTCCTCTCGCGGGCAACGTGTTAGGATTACAAATCGTTAAAAACATTCGGGTGTGCCCAGTGTTCACACTAACCCTTCCTCTTCTCGCGTGCAACTCGTTAGGATTGCAAATCGGTTAAAAACATTCAGGTGCGCCCGGTGTTCACACCACCCTTCCTTCTCTCGCGTGCAACGCGTTAGGATTCAAATCGGTTAAAAACATTCGGGTGCACCCGGTATTCATACCACATTTCCTCCTCTCGCGTGCGACGCGTTAGGATTTCCAATTGGTTAAAAACATTCGGGTGCGCCCGGTGTTCACACCACCCTCTTCTCCTCACGCATGCAACGTGTTAGGATCTCGGTTGATACCTCGAGTGTGCCCAATGGTTATGTCGCCCTTCGCCTTTCCTACGCGACTCGTAGTTACGCTTACATAATTTTCTTACATCCTTTCTGCATAAAATGTGGTTTGGCTCATTATTCCCATGTGTGGCGTGTTTATTTACTTACTTCTTTCATGATTGGAATTGTTGTACCTTGTTTCAGTTTGTTTAAATGTGGCATTTTCTTTGCATTCAAATGTTTCATTGTATAGCCTCATTGCATGATCATAAGTTATGTTCTTGCATCATGCACCTTGTTTTCATTTCACCGCAGAACTACGCTAGTTTGATTCTTTGCAAAGGGATACGTAGGCAGCCTAGGGACGCAACCATTTATTTTCTGTCTTGTTTGTTTGTCCAAGTCTTTCGGCCTTGTTAAAATGGGTCGTCTCTGGGCTTTGACATTCACTCACATCATTTCATGACTTCTGAGCTCTGTCAAAAATGGGTAACTATAGACACCCCATTTTTGACCGTTCTCAAGACTTGGACGTCATCGCTTGTGCACTCGATGATTATGATTATTTGTACTTGTTTTAGTGCCCGAAGTCCTTAGCGGAATGCCCTGTCTTTAAGCCTTCAAACCTTATCCATTATGAGCCCTGTTTTAGACCAAAACCTTCAAGCCTGCAACCCCCGGTGGTTGCCGGCTACCAAATGAGGCTGCTAGCCATCCAAGTGGCCTCCCGGCCACCAGTGACCTTTTTGTAGATATTTTGTTGACATCTGTTCCAACTATTGGCACAATTGTCTCCATCTCCCTCCATGTGTATGGAGGGATTTCTCTCAGCCAAATGCATGTCTTTCTATATATATGGGGTCTCCTCCCCCATTTTTGAGGGTTAGAAATTTTGGAACAAAAATCTCTCTCTCTCTCTCTCTACATTTCTCTCTCTCTCTCTCTCTCTCTCTCTCTCTCTCTCTTGCAAATTTGTGCACATCAGCCTAGTTATACTACACTTTTGCCTACACTTCCTTAACCAAAGTTGATCATCTTTGAGCTGAGGTTCCTTGAAGCCTTCTTGGAGCTCTTGAAAGTGGTTTTGGCTTGAATTAGTGCCTAAAGTTAATCTTTGCTTCAAAAGGTATAACACTTCCCTTTTAAGCTTGCTTAGTCCACTTATTTCTCTATCTTTTCAAACTATTTTTGGAATTTTTTGAGCATAAAAAAACTCTATTTTTGTGGGCTAAAATTCGTGTTTTAGGCCATTTAAGGTTAGGGGGTATCTCACCCTTCTTTATTCCTTGCTTGTAAGGCTTTTCCACCTTTGTTTCCCACCTTCAAATTATCTTTTTTTGGGCTTTTGAACACTGAATTTCAGAGTATTTTCAGTGATAAAAATCATGTTTTGAAGTCTAAAATTGGAGGGGTTAGCCGTCCCTCCTTGTGTCTAGTTTGCTAGCCTAGTTAACTCTATGTACTAGCTTTATTTTCTAGCCTTTTGTAGCTTAATTTCAGCATGTTTTAGGCTCTGTTTTAGACTATTTCAACTCTGTTTTTGGTTGGTTATTGCATTTGAATCTTGTTTTGCATGCCTCTAGTGTAATAGTCCTCACAAGTTCAGTGTTTTAGGCCATTAGACACCCCTTGTTTGAGTTGATTGCCATGTTTAGTGCTTTTCTCACTCCATTTCAGCACTTATAACCTCTGCAATCTCCTTCATTTCTTCACTTTTTCATTTGCTTTGAGGGTTGCTTCAACCTTAGGATAGTTTAAGCTTAAGATTGAGATTTATTGCGTAATGGTTTAATCCTCTTTTGGGGGTTCATTACCAACGACATGATACCTCTCTCTTGCCTTAAACTACCCCTTGTTTGACACTTCCTTCTCTTTTAGAGGACTTACTCACCATTGGACTTAATTGGTTAAAGGATGGTTGGTAAATTAAAATGAGTAAAGTTGAAACTAAAAGTGAGCATAGATAAGAATTTGGTTATGTTTTGATCTGTTCAATCGGACGTTAATTGAACATAAGGAAAATTGGGGCATTTCATACTCAAAGTGATGAAATGTGCCAAGTTTCCAAGGTCTCCATTGCCCTTGATCTTTCATGATAGGGTGGTGGTCTTGAGTCTTGTTTATGTATTCATTAAACTTGTACAAATTGGTTCCTTAGCCATCATGCAATGGAATTTCTTGATTGATGGTTTGAGGACCAAGTGTATCACTCCTTTGAAGTGTTTTGATGATAAGGAGAGATACACAGTACAAACAACCCATGAGAATACCCTCTATTTGCCCTGTTTGCTGTCTGTTGCAGCAAAAAAAATATGGTGTGTCATCAGTGGCCGGTCGGCCATTGTTACTGGCCTGTCGGCCACTAGTGTTGGACGACAACCCCTCTATGGTGGCCGGCTGGCCACCGCTTCTGGCCTGCCGGCCACCAATGAATTTTGAGCAGTGTGCTTGTGAAGCATGGCAGAGTTAATCTGGAGAAGGAAAACAGTGGAAGGGTTGTGCAAGCAAATGCTTTCGAGGGCAGACAACGGATGTTCTTCAGGTGAAAACCGAGCATGCATGGGCCTCATTCGCTTCCCCAGACTAGTTAACTAGTTAATTAGTTTAATTAGCAATTAATCATTTATTCGTTGTAATTAATTAGTTGTAGCTAATTAGTTTGTGTTGTAATATTTAAATAGTTTAGTTAGTTGTAGCTAATTAGTTTCTGATGTAATATTTAATTAGCTTAGATAGTTAGTTAATTATTCATTCAATTTTTGTAATAATTAGTTAAGTAGTGTAGCTTAGCTAATTCGGACTCTCTTTCGTGAGAGCGTATTGTAATAATGTGTATGTCTTCCAACCTCACGTCTTTCTCCCTTTTACTTAACCATTTTCGATGGTTAGTTTAGGAGCATCACATTTCAATTAGTATAACTTATGCTTGCATCCATTTATCTTGTCTTGCATGCACCGAGGCTCGGCGCATCATTCTAACTGCATTGTCGTTTCAGTACCTCATTGAAATACGTGTTTAAAACGCATGCTATGAAATTGTTGCAAATAACATGTTAAGTAGTCGAGCCTAGTAAATTGCATATCGCATGTGTTGCATTAGACATTTGGCATAGTTAGGAATCATGCATTTTTCTAACTAGTTTCTCTTTTTGCTTGGAGTACTAGGTGAGTTTTTAGTGCTTTAGCATGCTTGCATGAGTGTAAGTGATTACCATGACTAGCATGCTTGCCATGAGGCCAAGTGCTTACTTGCTAAACTGTTTGAATGCCTGTGGATGAAGGCTTGTTACTTGAATTGGAATGATTCAACGAATGTACGTTTTAAGCCCACTTTGTCAAGTGGCAAATTCACAACTTTAAGCCTACTTGAAGTGGCAAATTCAAACCCTTTTAACAAACAAACATGAAATTGAATTGTTCCAATTCTTGCAATTTTAGTCTATACTTGTATGTGTGCGCATCACATAGTAATGCTAGCCTAATAAACGGAATTAGAGCATACAATGTACATAAAAATCATATCATGATTAGTAGAGGCCGATCTTTGATCGGGCAAGCGGGGGTGCTCAATTCATGACCTTCCCCTCTCGTACCTAAGTTCCCGAGCCGAGGCAACTTTGGTGGTAACGGACACGTGGCCTTTGGCACGAGTCATAGGTTTCCTAAATTTCCCCCAAAATAAAATATTTACGTAGCGACTCTGTATCTAGCAAAGAAGTTCAATTTTGGCATTTTTTTATTCAAAATCGATTTTCCAAAACGATTTGATGGATTTGGACTCTTTGGTGTTTATCAATTTCACATTGCACTTGTGAGATTAGATTTAGAACCACGGGAGTCCAAACTGAAGGGCTTTCTTTCAAACCTCCGAAAGGGGGCACGAAAAAGACAAGCTACAGCTAGTTCGTTGGTTGCTTCTCCTTTCCGAATTTGATCTCAAGTATGTCACTCGCAAGTTAGTCAAGGGGGAGTTGTAGCGGAGTTCCTCGAAGATCACCCAGTAGAAGGGGATGAAGCGGTAGAATACTTGTTCCCAAATGAAGCCATTCTGCAAGTCGAGGAAGAGACTTGGATAATGTACTTCAACAGAGCGTCCAATTAATACGGTTATAGGATAAGTGTGTTGCTGATAGCACCAAACAACTCCCATATACCTTTAACCTTCAAACTCCGATTCAAGGTGTCCAATAACAAAGCAGAGTATGAGGCGTGTATCGCTGGTTTGGAAGCCGCCCTGGAACTAGGGGCAAAAAGGTTGGATGTTATCGGGGACTCGAACCTAGTTGTTTCTCAAGCAAATAGAGACTGGAAGGTCAAAGAAGAAAAGATGAAGGTTTATCACCAGACCCTGGATGCTCTGATTCCTAGGTTTGAAAAGCTGACTTTCACGCATCTACTAAGAGAGAACAACAGGCTCGCTGATGCTTTATCAACTCTATCTTCTATGATAGACATCTTGCTTGGAGTCCGGATGCGTCTGATTATCATTGAGCAGAGATACATGCCAGCCTATGAAACTATCGCCGTAATAGATGAAGTGCAAGATCAAAACCCTTGGTACTACAATATCTGGAACTTCTTGGAAAATGAGATTTATCCACTAGGGGCAAATGCCAAGGACAAAAGAGGAATATAGCGAATGGCCGTTCAATTTATCATCTGCGGAGGTAAACTGTATAAGAGGGTTCATCTGGGAATGCACAAGTTGTGTGTTGAAGAAGAGGAGTCAAATTGCCTGATAGAGGCCATCCATGGAGGGGAGTGTGGAGCGCACATGAACGGAGTAATGTTAGCCTGGAAGATTCTCAGTCAGGGTTACTACTGGTCTACCATGGAAGAGGATTGTATTGGTTTTGTTCGGCGATGCCACAAATGCCAAATTCATGCTAATTGCATGAATATCCCGCCGTCAAAACTGTACAACATGACTTCACCATGGCCTTTCTCAGTCTGGGGAATTGACGTCATTGGGGTAGTCACACCAAAAGGGTCGAATGGGCATGAATACATTCTGGTGGTTATTGATTACTTCACAAAGTGGGTGGAGGCTCAGTTCTACGCAGTGTTGAAAGCAGTGCATGTGGCTAAGTTCATCAGAAACAACATCATTTGCCATTATGGGCTCCCAAACGAGATCATTTCAGATAATGGCTCCCACTTCAAGAAAGAAGTGATAGACTTGTTGGGGAAATATAATGTGGCTTTTCACAAGTCATCTACATACCGGCCGCAAACCAATGGAGCTGTTGAGGCCGCCAACAAGTACATCAAGCATATTCTGCAGAAGATGGTTGAGATTTATAGGAACTGGCCAGATAAATTTCCATTCGCACTCTGGGGTTATAGAACTTCAATTCGGACGTCTACAAGGGCAACCCCATATTCTCTTGTCTATGGGATGGAAGCTATTCTGCCAATTGAAAAAGAAGTCCCGTCGTTGCGAGTTATGGCTGTGTCAGATAGTAGGGGCGAATTGGCAACAGAGCAAGTTCGAGGAGTTAATATTGTTCGACGAGAGAAGGCTAAAAGCATTGTATCACGTTCAGGGCTATCAACGCAGGATTGCTAGGGCTTTTAACAAGAAGGTTAAGTCTTGGAAAATCAAAGAGGGGGATTTGGTGTTGAAAGACAACTGAGCTCCCATCCATGACCCTAGGGGTAAGTTCAGACCAAATTGGACTGGTTCTTACATCATCAAAACTATCTAGTTGGGTGGAGCTATTATTCTCATGGACCTGGATGGCCTAGAATTTTCCCAACCGATCAACATGGACAAATTGAAGAAATATTACCCCTGAGAGGCTCGCTAGGCCGAAAACCCGAAAGGGCGACCTAGGCAAAAGTTAGAGCACAAAAATTAGAAATAAAGAAAAACTGAGCTCGCAAGGTTGAAAACCTTAAAGGGCAGCCTTAGCAAAAGTTCGAGCGCAAAAGGAGAGAGTTAATACTTGAGTGAACCTGAACCGAACTACGTAAGGTCTGATTCCTATCTTCGGGACACGTAGGCAACTTCATCCTGAAGTTTGGCCACAGACACCTCCAGCTCAATTGTCATGTCCATGTGTTTGATTAGGTCATCTTTGTCTGTTCCGTACCTAAGAGTTCGGTTGTGATCTTTACTTTGAGAGAAGAGCTGGTTACAATACTGAGCAATGGAGTTCAGTCAAGGGGCAGTTCTAATCTTTTGATTCGGGGTTGTACATCTTGAGGATTGATTCCATTCATGTCAAGTGGTGATCCTTTCCGAAAATGGTTTTGGAAAGTTTTGATAGAAGTTGATTTTGTTCAAAATTCAACCTTTTAACAACTTAGACCATTTTTGGACCAAACGGAAAATTTTCAATGCCCACAACTTTAATTTCATTGATTTCAATATAAAAGTTCTTCAACTCTCTGATACAAATCAAAGCTGCATTTTATTACATCAAAAACTTGAAAAGAAAGGTCAAAGCAATAAACTAGGGACATAGATGAGTCAGGCGCTCCTGCGTCCCCCGCTCGTGCTTGTGGAAGCTTCTGAAGCTAAAATGGGCCCAATTTGGGCCTCATCATCTAGCCAAGCCAAGCATTTGCCAGAAAGGGCACAACTGGAATAAAGGGCAGGGGCCGAAAGCTCTCTCGCCTTCCAAGCAGTGAGGTACCTAGCCAAATGTGAACCTCGGATGGGGAATGAAACCGGGTACTCTACCCCCTCCTCAGGGCAGATCTGATCATACCCAAACTAACGTCTGAACCAGAAAGAGAAGTAGAATACACAGTGTGTAAGGCCGATCAACTATATGCCAGGCTTCCGAGCCATGCTATAGCTCATCTCGGTCAGATTAAGCTAGGGGCAATGCCAAGCTATGTCAACAGCAAACCTGTTGCATATCCAGTCACACCACCACCCCTCATTCGAGAAATCTACTAGTTGGTGGCGAAAGAAATAGCCTCGAGCTGAGTACTCAGGGCAAGAGTCCACTACCTTCAGCTTATCCATAAGCCACACGTAGGAAGGGATGAAAGAAAAAAGAGATTAAAGAATAAAGAGATGTATGTTGAGAGAAAAGTGAGAAAAGGGCTTCGAGAGAAAAACAGAGCATGAGTTCCAAGAGATGTGAGAAGCACATATGAGAAAGGGTGGGAAACAATACCTGAAGAAGTAGTGGACTCCTTGCGAATCTGGTAGTCTCCCGTAGATGAAACGCATCTAAGCCCATCAAAGTCTCGGCCAATGCCAAACCAATAAAACTCTTACCTTTTTTCAAACCTTGGGCCACTTCAATCAATCGGATGCTAGATCCGCCAAAACTAGGGGGAAGGAGAAAATAAGCAAGCATGCATAAGCAGAGGGCATGTTGTCAAAAATTTCGCCAGAGAAGGTTGCCTCGGTCACCAACGTCAGAAAATTGATGAATCAGACTGGGAATGTCCAGTTCTCTGTTGTCGGCCAGAGATCGAGCCTTGTGCAGAGTACGCCCACACATCCATCCCAAAGCTTGGGCGTGGCCAAAACGGGGTTGAGGCATGATTTCCTCGTCATATCGGGATTCCATTAATGCCTAAATTCTTCAATTGTCGGGCACATTTCTTGTCCCTCGAAGCTAAAGACGTGTGTAATCAGGTCCCAGCACTTGAACCTTTTGAACCTTTTGGCCTTTGGAATCTTTATAGTCGTTTATAGCCGTTGTACTTCTATCATTACTAATTTGAATATCTTCCACTTGAACCTTTTGAACCTTTTGGCCTACTACTGTGCTAGGCTGTTTGAACTTTTGTTTTGGGCTGTTTGAACTCCTGATTTAATCAAATATTAAATACATTCTAACAACATTTAGGATAAAGGTTTAGGTGAGAAATAATGGGACAAAATAAATTTTGATTCTATTTTTTTTCTTTCAAATAAATCATCAAAATAAATTTTGATTAAAATATAATTAAATAAATCATCAAAATAAATTTTGATTAAAATATAATTAAATAAATCATCAAAATAAATTTTGGATTCTATTTTTCTCTTTCAAATAAATTAAAACATAATTAAATAAATCATCAAAATAAATAAGTCTAACAAGTATATTAGGTAGTCTTGTTGAGGTACCCTTTTGACCATTTGGCCTAGTTGCATATAGAAAAGCCATAGAGATTGTCCCAAACTATGATAGGATGCTCACCCGAATGTAGGATTGCATGAAACCGCTTGATTGAAATAGTGAATCCTAGTTCATAACAAAACTAGGACAGCGTAACCCTACCACCTCATAGGGGTGTTTTGGCTCTCTTTACCTGGTATGTGCTTTGCAGTGAAACTGTACAGGGGTGCTTTATATCAGTGGTGTAGTTGGTATTAGTTTGTGGGGCAAAATGCAACCCGGGGGGGGGTACAGTCACTCAGCTGTGATCATATCTGTTTTAGATAAAATGGGCTATGGTGTTGTCTATTTTCTCTTTTGCATGGTAGTCTTGGAACTATAGCTTCAAAAGGCTCCGATTTCCCCCAGGTACTCTAGACTCATGTCGATAGACTTTGTAAGGTCGGGGGCCTAGTTCAGGGGCAACTAGTGTTTGCTTCACTGTCGCCAGTTACAAGGCAAAAGAGGATTAAATAGAATTCACCAGTCCAATTCCTCTAGCAGTCACCCCTTAGCTCACCTTTGTCCAGCCCGGTTCAGGAACAATCACCTACTTCTAGTCCAACACAAGACTAGTTATCTATTCCAATGGCACAGTATCCCCCGGCTAGTATGGAGGAACTAATACATCATTTACAACAGATTGCTGAGACACTAAAGCATGACGCAATTCATCAAGCCGAGGTTACGGCCCGTCAGGTCGAGGTTACAACTAGGCTACAACAATAGCAACCACAGCCAACAGCGGCCACTGCATCACATATACCCACCGCAGTTATCCCTATGCCCGATGCCACTACTAATACTGCCAATGCCCAAGAAAACTAGGGCAGTCCAACAGAGCCAATCCCAGCACAAGCTTTCAAAGCCCCGGTTTATCAGACCTAGGCACCATTCCAAATCGAAGTCGATCCAACTGCGCTCAAAGTCAACAAATTAGAGAAGTTGTTCAAAAGAGCACAAGGGGTTAACTCCATCCCGAACATGGAGGATGGATACACTGATTCTGTTGTTACATTGCCGGATCGGTTTAAGATGCCGCATATTGATCATTTTGATTGCTTCGGGGATCCGATGGTCCACTTGTGATTGTTTTCTGATATCTTACGGCCGATGGGCTTAACTAGACCACAGAAGCTATCTCTCTTTGGTCGCACCATGTTAGGTATGGCGGCCTTTTGGTATGCTAAGTTGGAAGATTCCGTCAAATAGAATTGGGAAGAGATGGCTGAGGCCTTCATTGCTCAGTACTCTTACTATACACAGATTGAGGTCACAATTGTGATCTCGAGGCAACCCGTCAAGAGCCGAAGGAGGGTTTCTCTGAGTTTGTGACAAGATGGATGGCCAAAGCCTCGGTGATGACCACGAGACCTTCCGAGAAGGATCAGATAAAAATGGTTGTTCAGAATCTGCATGGCAAGTTGCTGTAGAAGATGATTGTTCTATCTCTATTTACCTTTATAGAGCTTCATGAAATGGGGGTTCAAATAAAGGATGCCATCAGACAAGGGATCATTATGGAAGATAATGAGCCTTTGAGGAAAAATGTTGTTCGCAGTTCCAATGCTACGACTGCTGATAGCACAGCTGTGAAATGCTCAGAAGTAAACACTGTCACCACTCCCATTGAAAACCATTTTCCTGATAATAGCCAAAAACCAACCACTTCAACTCGGCCCCAAGTCCGAAATTTACATCCTCTTTACATGAGTCTCTCTCAAGACTTGAAGACGCTGCTAGAAAAAGGGCACTTAGAGCTTCTAGAACCCCGATCCCTCCCAAATCCTCTTCCACCAAGACATAACCCCGCTAAATACTGTGCCTATCATCAACAACACGTTCATGATACAAGCCGTTGCATCTGCCTCTATCATAAGATTCAGGATCTTGTTCACGAAGAGATCATAGCTCCACCAAAAAGGCCTTAGGCCACCACTAACCCATTACCTCCACATCTCAACCTAATCCATACACTGCCATCCATCTATAACCCTAGCATATATATCACCCTAGCCCATTTACCCAAGCCTAAGGTGTTTATTCTAGAAAGCACATACTTGTGTATGATGGATGCACTTGAACCCCAATCATCTCAAACCCATGAACCCACTACTTCTGAGCTAATGAGCATGATTGAAGATCTTCAGAGAACTGTGGCAGATTTAGCCTTTGCGGTCTTGGCTCCATCATCGACCACATCACATGCCAGAAATTTTAAGCCAAAAGGCTCCCCAATTTTGGGGCGAGCTGCAATTGAAAAAGGCCAACCTAAAGCTATCTTGAGTCTGGGTGTTCACATGTCAACAACAAATGTGCCTCGCTCCAATATAGTCACCCAATCCCTTGGCAAAGCTGAAGCAAGTGGCAAAAAGAAGGCTGGGGCAAGTATTGATCCCTATGAACATCTTCGGTGGGCTATAGAGGCTTTTAGGGCCAAAGGGCTGAACAAACAGCAAGTGCTTGCAGTTGTTGCGAAGACTGTGGATGACACTTTTGCCACTCAAGTTGAGGGCATTTTGAATCCTGCGGTAAGCCATGAAATGGGCTGCCATACCAGAAACACCTCTTCCAGCTCTAGTCCTACACCTGTAAGAGATCATCAAACCCAGTCAACATTTCTCAATCCTTGTCGGCCTGATAGTCGCACCTTCAATCCCATTTACATGACCTTATCCAAAGCTCTCCAAATCTTTATAGGACAAGGCCATCTCAAACCCCTTGACCCTCAGCCTCTACCAGATACCCTTCCAGGCAAGCATAATACTGCCAAGTACTGTGCCTTCCATCAATAAACCGGCCATGACACTAACTGTTGTTTTCATCTTCACCATGAAGTTCAAGATCTGATTGACAATAAGGTCACCACTCCACCGGGTCCTACAAAGTCTATCGGTGCTAGATCATTGAACTGGGGGGGATAATGTGGCTAGTTTTGTGATCAGGAGATGAACCACCTGCTGATGGCACTCATTTTGCTCCGGGCATGGTGGATGGCACAGACTATTTTGTGGCAAATGGAAAATGTTGTTTATTTTACTTTCTGAACTAGGTGTTCAGTCGTGTTGAGTCAGTCTTGTGGTGTCAGAGTTTGGTGATTCCGAGGGTGTTACCTCGGACACCATTGTCTTGTTTTGTTTGTCTTTTTCACTCTTTGAGTCTGTTTCTATCATAGAGCCAGTTGAGCCAGAAGTTCTTAATGAAACTGCAATACTTTTCACCAACTTCTCTGTGCCTTTAAATAATTGCATTGACCAAGGTTTTTCAAAACTTCTCTAAAACTGTGATGAAAACAAAGAGGAAGGAATTCCTTGGGATTGGTAAAAATTTGATCAACTGAGAAGAAGAGAGGCGTGCTAAGCCCTTAATGAATGATATCATGTATGTTAATGTGAGTACTGAGAAGGATCCTAGCTTGATCCAGATTGGTTCTACATTGTCTTTAGAAGAGCACGAGCGACTAGTCGCTTTATTAAAAGATTTCAAAAAATGTTTTGCGTGGTCCTACGAAGACATACCTAGAATTGATCTTGAGATTGTACAACATAGGATCACTCTTGACCTCAAGACTCAACCCCTTTGTTTTCAAACCTTGAACCTTGATTCAGAATGTTCAATAATCAACCAAAATATGAGGCTTGCATGGTCGGATTGGAAGCAACCCTTGAACTAGGGGCAATAAGGTCGTATGTTATCAAAGGAAGCTTGTATAGATGGATTAGAAGCAGCCCTTGAACTAGGGGCAAAAAGGTCAGATATGCTCGAAGATTCAAAACTGGGTCATTTCTCAAGCCAATGAAGATCGGCAAGAAAGCCAAACCTCAAAATCTAAGAGGAGAAAATTTTTGTTGCAAGATAATTGGGTTCCTATCCATGACACTAAGGGCAAATTTAGACCTAATTAGATGGGCTCTTACATTAGCAAGACTATTTGGTCAGGAACAACAGCCATTCATATTGATTCAGATGGCTTAGAGATCCTACAACCAATCAATATGGACAAGTTAAAACTTTTCTATCCTTGAGAGGCTCGCTAGGCTGAAAACCCAAAGAGGCGACCCAGGCAAAAGTTAGAGCAAGAAGAAAAAGGAAAAAAACAAAAATGAAAAAATGGAAACAAAGAAAAAAAAAAGAAGAAAAAGAAGAAGAAAGAAAAATGAAAAGGAAAAAATAGAGCTCGCAAGGTTGAAAACCTAGAAAGTCGGCTTTGGCAAAAGTTAGAGTATAAAAGGAGAGAGTTAATACTCGAGTGCACCTTAACTCCGAAACTACGTACGACCTGATTCCCATCTTTGGGATACGTAGGCAACTTCATCCTGAAGTTCGACCCCAACCATTTTTAGCATATTTGTCTCATCCATGTTGATTGGCTTATCCTTGTTCAACTCGACTATCCTATCCATGTCCAATTGGCTCATCTTCGTGCTCATCTTCGTTCAAATTCGGTTATCTTATTCCGTTAGAAGATTCAGCTGCAAGACAAATCAAGTTCATATCTGAGGTTGTGCATCTCAAGAGTTAATTCCTCGTTGGTCGGGTAGTGGCCATTTGCAAAACAAAATTATTCACTTAATTATCTTTGTAATTGTATAGTAATTAAATTTTCATATTTTTTTTGTAATTAACATATTAACACATAATTATATTGTCATTGATTATATATATTTTTTGTTTTCAGATATTTCCCAAGTAGGAGTTTGCTTCTTGTGGATTGCATGTCTGTGAAGAATGCAACTAACTTTTGTTTTGGTACCCACAGAGAATGATGAGCAAAACTTGTAATTTTGGTTTATGTTATTTTGAATTACGAACAACATTATGTATTTAAACATTATATATGTATTATGGAATATTATGTAGTGGGGTAATTTTGTTAATGTGTAGTTATGAATGCAAAAATATTTTTATTATGGAGAAACTGTTTT
Organism: Camellia japonica; assembly: GCA_030407325.1. Taxonomy (NCBI): domain Eukaryota; kingdom Viridiplantae; phylum Streptophyta; class Magnoliopsida; order Ericales; family Theaceae; genus Camellia; species Camellia japonica. The sequence goes on from JAPPVO010000017.1 coordinate 118,481,601, forward strand.
TTCTATATTTTTATATTGTTATGTAATTATTGGTTTCTTTTTCAATTGTTTTTCATTTAATACAGGTAATTTTAATATTTTTAATATTTTTTTTTTTGGCGACGGCACCACACCGTCGCAAAAAATATTAGAACCATTGGCGACAGTGGGCATGCTGTTGCAAAAAAAAACAAAATCATTCGCGACGGCATTTTTTGCCGTCTCAAATAAAACTTTTAGCGACGGTAAAAAGGTGTCGTCACAAAAGGTCTGACTTTTTTACATATTATATGCGACAGTAAGTTGCCGTCGCAAAATGTAACAATTGTCGTCACAAAAAAAAGGCAACGGCACGATGCCGTCGCTAAAAGGTTTTTGCAACGCCCTCTATTGTGACTCCCCTTTGCTGTCGCTAAAACTTTTTTGAGACGGCATTAACAGTATTAGCGACGGCACAAAAAACCGAATTTTTTGTAGTGTCAATCGAATAGCGATCACTAGCTATTGGATTAAAATACAAAATTTAGCTTAGTGGAGTGATTAATTATCAATCGCTTAGCAATCGCTAACCACTAGATTGAGCACGAAATAAATTCAAAGAAAGCGATTGATCGCTCCATGGGCTGTAATCAATCGCAAGCTCAGAAAAATACAATTTCACTCCCAAACTTAAAACAACAAACCCCAAACTCATTTCCTTCAATCCCGAAACAATTTGCTTGCAACAACAACATTCGTAACAACATTTTGAACTCAAAGGAAATGGAACACCATCCAACATTGTGCAAATATGGGTAAGTGGGTAGGATTTAGCCCGAAGTGTTACAGGTTAACAGTGTAGTGTGTACTGGTTCTAAGGTGTGCAGTCAATACATTATTCCAACCAAGATTACAGAATTAATATTAATAGCTCTTGACAGTTGAGCTAGTTATAGTTAGGGAGGTTAGTAGTTTGTTAGAGTTTGTTACATACTATTATATATATATATATATATATTTACTTGGTATATATATATATGAGTAAGAATAATGTTTGAGAGTTCTAATTTCACAGTTCCAATGCAACTGTAATGATGTGAAAAGTGCTTATGTGATGGTGAGATCCACACTCTTCTCTCTATCTCTCTTTCACTTCACTAGAGTTTCATTTAGAGCTCTTGTATTAGAATTATGTATCATTGGTGATATGAGTAATACATGAAACAAATGTATTAAGGTTCATTTCATAAATTTCTTCAGCTATCATCTATTTTCTATTAAAATGTATATTTATCTTTCTTATTGAATTAATTACCTAAAAGTCTTATTTACAAATATTATCGTAACTTGGGTCCTATCTAAGATTTTTTGAACTAATAAGTCATATTTAGTAAAATGAGAATATTATCAATTTTTTTCAATTTTTAAACTCGGAATATTATCAATTTTGCATAATAATGTTACATATAATTGTTTTACAAACTGAGAAAAAAAAAAAACAGAGCATGAGATTAAACGTTTTTGTCCTTCTACTTATTGGTTTAATTCAACTATCCAATAAAATCGAAAATATTAACAATTTTTTTCCAGTTTTAAAACTAAGAACATTATCAGTTTTTTTATTTTTTTTGTTTTTTTTTCTTCTAGTTTTGCACATCAATGTTTCACCATCATGCTCTTTTTATAGACACAAAATTTTTAGTTTTGTACAAAATAATAATAATAATAATAATAATAATAATAATAATAATAATAATAATTCAGTTTTTTCAATTTTGAAAAAAGAATTTTTTTTTTTGTGCACATGATTTTTTTTGAATTTTTTCAATTTGAAAGTTGATATTTTAAAGTTTTAAAAATCAAAATAAATGTCAAATCATCATGTTCCTTTATAGATGATCATAAATGATGAACAATCATTGTTTGAGAGTAATTTCGACTATTAAAAATTTAATGAGACTTGAAAATTCAAAAAATCTTAGTTAGAATTTAATAGAATATAAGTTCATAAATTAAGATTTGTGTGTAAATGGTCCATATTTATTTCAATGTTCACTCATCGTCAACAGTATTAATTTCAGTCTCTTTACTTGTCAAAAGGGTTATTGTTGTATTTTTTACGACAAAATTAGATATGTAATGATGAATTACTATCATTTTAGGGTCAAAGTTTTTGTCTAAAAAATGTAAATTCTTTTGCATAAAATTGTTTTGTCCACAAAAATTCATTAATAACATTTTCAAAAATTTGAAGCTAAAGCTCATTTTTGTGACTTTTCGAGACTGACATATTTTAATACCAACTCTTATGATGACTGGATTTGGTCTTATGGTATTTTTTGTAACAAAATTTTCATTTTTAAGAACAAAAAAATTTTGTTCTTAAAAATCTTATATGCTATATTTCATATAGAAAGTCAATTTAATTATGTAAAAAATATAGAGTAGACTGAATTTTTTTTTTCCAAATTTCAATAAAAATAAATATATTTTATCTATGATAATTCACACTAAAAGGGGAGTCAATATCCTTATATCAAAAGTATAGCGCTGCTCTATTTTTTCAAATATCAATAAAAGTAAATACAGTACATTTTGCTGCTTTTTTTTTTTTTTTTTCAATTTCTAATTATTTGTTAAAATTATGAAAAGACATGTATCCAAAAGTCACAAGCTCCATAAATCCATTTCACATCACATTCTTTTACACCTTTTTTAAATATAATAAAAAATTAATTACAATTTTATTCTTCCAACAAATTATGGGTTCAGCTTAAATAGCACAGTATACCTTCCGTCAAATCTCAGTGCCCACAACCAGCACCTCCCCCACCAACGCCCTACCGTGATAATAATGTTGTCCTTTTTAAGAAACATAAAATATCAAGGCAAAATTATTTGAAAATCTCACTTGATAAATTTATTTTTTATAGACCGATAGATTCTGTTCGTTTGAAAATATCTATGAAATCTTCTTTTATATATTATTGTGTTAAGACTTTTTTTGTTTTTATTGATTGTTGGGCTCTTTTTGTTATTATTATTATTTATTTTTTTTGCAATATGTTATATTTTTCAAACGTGATTAATAAAGCTCTTGGAGTATTTTTCAAACATGTTTAGAGTATTTTTTAAACGTGACCCTTCTAAATGTGACTAATGCAGAATAAATAAATAATTTCTTAATATATTTTTTTCAAACGTGAAACATGATTAGTATATTTTTCAAGCGTGACTCTTAGTCTATTTTCCAAAAGTGGCTAATACAAAACAAATAAAAAAAATACTAAGCCAAACGTTTATTTTTCAAACATGGCTACTATAGTAAATCACATGGGCAAATGTGTCAATTCTCATTCAATGGGACTTCTGTGCTCATTAAAGTAAAGTTGGTTCAGCTTTTGAGATTTATGGGTCAATCACCAAACAATTCTGATACGTAGCCCGAAATTTCCAAGCTTGAATTTGTCCCGAATCCAAAACGATGTAGTTTTGGATTATTATTATTTTTTTCTTCTTCTTTCTTTCTTGCTATTTTGAAGATGAAGATGAAGATGAAGAAGAAAGAAGAAGAAGAAGAAGACGAAGAAGAAGAAGAAAAGAGAAGAGGGAGCAGCTGAACACATCATCATCATCAACAACAACATCTTCATCAACATCATCATCAACACTGAAATTAGCCAACAAATTTTATTTTTTTTTCCACTTCTTCTTCAGATCTAGATCCACTAGGAAATAAAAAAATAAAAAAATCAACATCTTCATCAACACATCATCGTCAACATCATCATCATCAGCCAACAAATTTATTTCTTCAGTTTCAGATCCAGATCCACTAGGAAAAAAAAAAAAAGAAAGTAGAGTGGCGATCGGCAATACCCACCGGCGATCACCGCCATCACCGTCGAAGCCATCACCGTCTCCATCTTTTCCCCTTCTTCTTTCTTCCTCTTCTCTTCTCTCCTCTCTCACTCTCTCTCGCCACTGTATTCAAAAGCAAGAAAAGGTAAAAAAAAAATAAAAATAAAAAATAAAAAAACCCCAAACGACGTCGTTTGGGGTTTCGAGCCAATTTTGAGCCAACTAGTTTCGGGATACCAAGTATTATTCATCACCAAAATATCAAGTTGGTGTAGTTTTAAAAATCTAATAATAAATCAATGAAAAACTTTATACATATTAATAATTAAAATTGTAAATTTTTTTCATGAATATGTATTTTTTTTTTTCCTGAGACCCATTGGGATGTAATTACCCACTTAAGAAAAATGCTGAGAAATTCATTTCTAAGGGAAAGTGTGACGTTATGTTTGAGAATTATTTTATTTTGATTGTAATGACATTATATTAATGAAATTATTTGGTCTGCATGACAAATTATTATTTTCAAGGATATTTTTATTTTTTTTCTTTTTATCTACGGTTGTCGGTGGTGCTGGTGGTGGTAATAGATTAGGTAAACATATAGATGACATGTAAATAAATAGATGGACATGCAAGTGACACATAGATAGATAAGTGGCACTAGACAAATAACTACACAAATCAGTGACGTGGATAAATAGAGTGAATAGTAAATAAATAGACAGAAAGATAAGGGTAATATGAGCGGCCAAAAAAATAAAATAAAATAAAATAAGGTAATATGATCTTTCAAATTATTATTATCATTATTGTTCCAAAAGATTAGAGTTTAAAATTAAGTTAAATTATAAATACACTTCCTGAGATTTACTTAAAATACAATTTGATTCTTGTGGTTTTGAAAATTATATCATGCCCCTTGAAATTTCTAATTTCGTAACAAATTGTTCATTTTTACTAATAAATTATCAAATTAATTAACAATTTTTAATGATATTAGAAATTTATTTCAATTAATAATTCATATAATTTTATCATTATATAAGAGAGCAATTATAAATATTATTTTTTTAATTAATTTTTGTTAAATAAAAAATTCTAACAAGAGAAATTTATAATTTTTTAAATTATAAAAAATAATCCATATTTTAAATAAATTTTAAGAGATGTATTGATAATTTATCCTTAAAACTATTATCCAATTTTTTTTTTTTAAATGAAATTTATGATCCCGGGCCTTCTTTTTATTTGTTTGTTTTCCTGTCTTTTCTTAGTTTTTTGTGGCAGTCTATGATGTATTATTCTGGAAAATTTATTTTCCTCGGTTGTCTAATTGGTGGGACAACAATGTTTGCATTATTTCTTCGAAACCTACTAATATTAATATGATGTGTTTCTTTCCATTGATAAGGACATATCACACAAACCTGCTTTTCTTGTGAAAAGTTCGGATTTGATTTGCAGATATTTCATTGCACATTCAAAACATGTACGAACAAAAACCAAAACATATATATAAAAAAGATTATTGATATATAGACAAAAAAAAAATTCATATATAATTTATATATATAATGATATGATTTATTGTGAATTTTTCATTTCAAAATAAAATATAATTAAAAATTAATTTACTTATAATAATGGTATTGCTACATCATTTTTGTCAAATTTTTTATATGAATTTTATATATGTTTAGAATTTTTTATATAAAAAAAGAGGATTGTTATTCAATCTGAAAAGTTAGGAATTGTTTGGAAACAACCTAAAATAACATACTTATTGTCTTTTTATCTTATAGGTCACATCACTTTTTATTTTGGTCACATCATCTCTTTACTTTTTGATAACTTCTATTTCCATGCACAATTTTCACTCCGTTCACACACTTAATAAAATATTTTTATTACAATTTTAACCTTACACAAAATTACTAATATAAACATTGATGCACATACCCTACTTCATATTCATATTTTTTTAGTACACATCTTCTAAACGAAAAAATTCTCAAACACATCCATTATAAGAAAAACTAAACCTTACTTCTGTTATTACCTTAGGTAAATTATAAATTTACCCTCTGACATTTGATTAAAATACAAACTATCTCATGTGGTTCTAAAAATTACATTATACCCTCTAAGATTTCTAATTTCATAACAAACCACCCCTTTAATAAATTATCAAGTCAATTAACAGTTTTTAATGATATTAGAAATATGTTTCAATTAATAATTTAGGTAATTTTATTATTATATAAGAGAGCAACATGAATTTAATTTGTTTAGTTAATTCTATTAAATAAAAAATTATGACAAGGGGGTATTCGTAATTTTTCAAATTACAGGAGGCAATATTTATTTTAAGGAAATCTCATAGGGTATATTTGTAATTTATTCTAGAATAATGTTTGGTAGCTCGAGAGATGCCTTCCCCGAATCCCCCTAATCCCCAAAACGACGTCGTTTTGGGGATTTTCTTTTTTTTTTTTTTTTTTTTTTTCTCTTCTTCTTCCATTTAGCTCTGAAACGCAGAGGAAGGAGAGAGGGAGAGAAAGAGAAGAGAGGGAAGCCGCCGCAGCTCTCGTCGCAGCAGCAGCTCGCCGGAGGCCACAGCTCTCGTCGCCGCCGGAGGCCGCAGCTCGTCGCAGCAGCAGCAGCTCGCCAGAGGCCGCAGCTCGTCGCAGCAGCAGCTCCACTCCGGCCCCCTCCAGTCCAGTCCGGCCCCTCCAGTTAGCCCCCTCCAGTCCGGCCTCCTCCCCCTCCCCCTTCTCCCCCTCCCCCTCCCCCTCCGTCTTCTTCTCCTTCTGCTGAAAGAAAAAAAAAAAAAAAAAAAAAAAAAAAAAAAAGAGGGATTCGGGGGATTCGGGGAGCTCGTTTTCGAGCTCCCTAGCACGGTTGTTTATTCTATTACCTTCAAAGATATTTTTTTTCCTCATTAAACCCATTGTCGTCTTTCAAATCTTCTCATCTTTTCAATCAATTACTAAATCCTCTCATTAGTGTAGATTGAGTTCTTCCTCCTCATTCAAATCTCAGCATCATTATTTAGTTGTTATAAAATATTTGCATGATGAAAGTTTTATTTTTGAGAAGGATATCATCGTTTATGACAAAAAAAATAAACGTAAATGGGAGTTTGAATATTAAAATCTTCCTTTTTTTTCCAGCATTATTCAGTAAATTCGAGTCGAAAATTACCAAAGTTTTTTAGCAACCAAGTTCTGAAGAATTTTTCTTTTGGGCAACCAAGTTACGAACAAAGTTTTTGTCTGAAGAAAATCATTTTTTTTAATTATCAAGTTTCAGATAAATTACAAGCATGCTATACAAGGCAAAAATGAAATAAACAGCCTAAAACAGTCCTAAAACACTCAAAAGTAGGACTGAAATTCACATGGAAAAGCTTGAAAAAAGTGGTGTTTGGAAAGTGGGACTACAGGCTATTTTAGCCTCAAAGTGTAAAAAAAACTTTTAGCCTCAACAGTAGCTGCCTAACCTATTGATTTTTTATTTTTTTTTTAAAAAAGAAAAAAAAAGAAAAGAAAAGCAGTGGTTGGGCCGCACGAGCAGCGTACACTATCACCAACACAGTGTAGGTTGAGCCTATGACTGCCATCCCACAGCAGTTAAATGACCATTTTGCCCCTGTACATCTTCTTTGAAAAAAATAAGGTTAGGGGCAATTTTGTTATTTCAATTTTAAACATCACTTCAAACACATTTTTCAATACAATAATCAATCCAAAAATTTAACCCAACGCCCCAAACACAAAAACTAAAATAGCCTACTAAAATAGCCAAAAAGCCTCTAAAATAGCCACTTCCGAAACACCCACAAAATTAGCTACAATATTGAGGAATTTAACCTAGTAAACAAGCATAAGAAGGGGAGGCTAACCCCTCCATTTTTGGGATATTAAAACATCATTTTTAGCCTCTGAAAACCTCTAAAATTCAGTGGTAAAAAGCTCAAAAAAAGTTGATGAAGAGATGGGAAACACAAGAGTAAAAACCTAGGAAGCAAGGTTCAAGGAAGGGTGGTCAATCCCTTTACCTTTAACAGCCCTAAGCCACATGCTTCAACCCATAAAAACAGGTGAAAAACAATTCAAAAACAGCAATAAATGATGGAAATAAATAGGGGAAAAAAGCTTGGAATTATATCTGTTGAAGAGGGACAACCCTTTTAGTTATAAACCACCAATTCCACACCCTCAAGAGATAAAATTCAAGCTTGAGAACCTCAGCAAGGAACCTTAGAAATTAGGTTTAGGAAGTGTAGAGAGAGAAAGTGTGTAGGTTGCAAGATAGAGAGATATATATTTTTGGGAATTTTCCTTCTCCAAATTTTTCTGACCTCATTTTATAAGAGGGAGTCATCTATATATAAAAATATATGAGACTATCTCGGAAATATCCACACAGCCACAGCTGGTGTAGTGCATGCACCTGTGGAGATTACTGGCACATCTGGCAAAACGATCTAGTTTTTTGACACAAGTGGCCGGTAGGCCACTAAAGGGGATGGTCGTACACTGATAAGTGGCTAGCCGGCCACTAGTGAGTCTGTAGGCCCCTAGGTGGTCAGGCTTGAAAAACTGCTATTTTGGTCCCAAAATTGTGCAAGGTTTGTAGGTTTCTGAGGCTCAAATCTGAGGCTTTCTGCTAAGGAAATCGAGCGTTTGACAAACGTATACATTCATTATTGGGTGATCAATCAGTGGCACACAAATCATAAGGGCGGTCAAATATGGGGTGTCTACAAACACTTATTTCATGTTATAGTATAATTCTTGATGATGGAAATATTTACTCATCTCTAATCATTAAGTTCATGGATTTGAACCTTTATTTGGTTTGTCAAGCTAGATTTATACTCATTTCCATGCATAGAGAGTAAATCTTTGTCATATGTTTTTGTATTTTTAACATGATGGCAGTCTAGCTAGCATAAGGCATGGTTTATCATGTTTTAATACTGTTACTATCATTGTAATATCCTTGTTCTGTAGTATGCTAATTGGTCCTTAACATGAATATGATTATGTGTTTGATATGATTTTGTGTGCCATTAAGTAAAAATATGTGGTTTTGAATTTCTATTTGTTCACCGTAGGAATATCTGTTTGATTGTCTTCTTTGGAAATTAAATTGAAGGCCCTATCGGCCACCGAAACCGAAATTGGTCACGCCATTGTGATTGGCATAATTTTTAGAGCCTACGGTGAAGTTTAATTGAAAATTTGATTCGGACCAGATTAAATTGATGAATTAGTGCCCAATTATTTATTATTATTAAATTGGAATTAGTGAGGCTTTATATAAAGGGCCATATACACTCTCATGGTTTCTTTTTGACCTCAAAATCTGAGATATACATTTGAGAGGGTGAGAAGGCCGACTATAGAGAGAGAGAAGGGAGAATTGTGCAATTTTGGCCTTTAAACTTGATAACTTTGAAGCTATACTCAAGAATTTGCTATTGATTGGAGAAATTGAGCCTCTAGGTAGGTAATTGATCTTGAATTCAAGTTTGAATAATGGTCAAGAACATGGATTAAATTCACTATAAGGAAATTGAGTTGATTTTGTTGTGTTTGAAGTCATGGAATGCATGCATGTGCATAATAGCCATGAATCTGTATAGTTGAGCATGAAAAATATGATCTATGTAGAATTGTGGCTAGAATCCATGCTTGTGACCACCATTTGTACAATTTGAGTTGAAATGGAAGTTATATCTCACATGCATGTACCATTCATAAGAAGTATGAGCTTAAATGCATGAAATTGTTATGTTGAAAGTGAATTTGGTGTAGATTGGGACATGCATGTGATTAATTTGTGAAATTGAGCTCCATTGTGTTGTAATTTGGTGTTGGTACCATGTTAGTATATGATTATGTGAAGTTTGAGCCAAGAGCATGTATCTAGAACCATTGAATGTCGAATTGGAGCTCAAGAACATGTTCTGGAAAACCCAGAAAATTTGATGTCCGCTCGAGCGGGGGAAACTGCCTCTCGAGCGTGAATTTCGTGCTCCCAGTATTTTTGCAGACTTGGATGTCCGCTCAAGCGGGGAAGTTAATGCTCGAGCGGGGAGCTATGTAGACAGGCCTTCAGCTCGAGTGCTAGACTTCATGCTTGAGCGTAATTTTGATGCATCCAGTACTTTTGTAGACCTCATGGGTCCGCTCGAGCGGGGAAATCCACACTTGAGCGGGGACCCTGTTTTCTGAAATTTTGAAAAGGCATTCTGAGTTTCATTTTCCGTCCTGTTTCACTTCTAAGTACTCTTAGGCATGCATTGAGCATTGTAATTGAGTTAAAGAGTTAAGAATGAAGCCTAAAGAGGAAAATGTGAATTTAGAACGGATTGAATTGTTTGTGACCTTTTTTGTGTTCATGGAATGTGTAGGGTCGAGCTCCAGGGCAAACCAACCAACCGATGACTGTGAGTAATATCTTAACAAAGATATCTGAAATATGTTGTTGTCCAAATTATTTACTTCTATGTAAGTTTTATAAGTTCGTTGATTCGATTGGTGGACAATGTTGCTATGCCAAGTGAATGGCCCAGAGGCCGTTTTGACAAGAATGAATGCATGGGCTAGAGGCTGTTTTGACATGAATGAATGGGCCAGAGGCCGTTTTGACATGAATGAATGGGCCAAAGGCCGTTTTGACACGAATGAATGAATGGGCCAGAGGTTGTTTTGACATGAGTGAATGGGCCAAAGGCCGTTTTGACAAGAATGAATGGGCTAAAGGCCGTTTTGACACGAATGAATGAATGGGCCAGAGGCCATTTTGACATGAATAAATGAATGGGCCAAAGGCCAGTTTGATACAAATAAGTGAAAGGGCCAAGGGCCAGTTTGACATAAATGAAAATGTGAATTGGGCCCAAGTCCGTTTGAAGCATGTTGTTCTACATACCGTTTGTATAACTCCTTTATTTGATATTATTCACTAGGCTTTCGCTCACGCTCATTCATGTGTTTGTAGGTGAGCCAAGAGAAGTCCAAACTCAGCCCCAGTAAAGTCTGTGAGGAACAACACAGGTTTTGAAGAGTCAGCCCTTGCGTCTCACGCACGAGACCCGTCTTCGCCTTTTTGTCATTCTGTTTTATTTTGTTATGTGGGCGAAGTCTTTGAATTTGTTGTATATAGTTTTCTTGGGTTGACTTAGACATATATGATCCTGTATGTACAGAACCTTGTGTAGTACACATTTTGGTTGTGAGTTATTAATATGCATATGTATGGTTTGTTATGATGTGCCATGTAAGCACAGCTCTATGGAGAAAGTTTTAAACTGCTTCTGTTTGGCCCTTATTAACTCTGTTAACATACATTTAGTTTGGTTTGAGGCCGTAGGTAATCTCATGATTACTGGCCAGTTATGTCCTCAACCCACGGGGGCTGGTTCGGGTCATGACAATCATGTTGTGTTGATGATATATTGAGATGCTCCACATGCTTAAAGTATTTCACATGACATTTTAGTGGCAATTGAGCCTTTAGGTTTTCATTTCATGAGTTCTCCTGCACCTAATATAACCTTGCATTTAGGATTATGCATATTTATAATTATGTGTGCATTTGGCTCGGTACGGTGAGTTTCTCTCCTTTCTTTCCATCCTACGTGTCTTTGTTTCTTTTACTATGTCCAGCATGCTACCATGAGACTGCTTACTTACTTGATATATCTTTATGCTTTCTCAATGGTTAGAGGGTATTTCACCTAGGATGGAAACACATCTACCCCTCTCACAAATGTTTTTCATCCTTTTTCTTTGGAAAAATCTCAATGAAATGCCTTTTCATCATAGAGCTGGTAGAAACTTTCCAAAATAGGTGATTTACTCTATATTTGTCTGCTTCATATAATAAATTTAGCGTTAATAATCTAAACATGGGCATCCTTTGACAATGAGTCTCATATCAAGAATCAGTAGAGATTGATCTTTGATTGGGGTAAGTTGGGGGGTGCTCAATTCATGATTTTCCCTTTTCATATCTAAACTCCTGGACCAAGATTTCAGGTCGCAACGAACAGTGGCTTATATTTGTACGAGTCGAGATTTCCTAGTTTTCTAAATAAATAAATAAGATAGAGATTCCATGTGTGACAACCTCGTTCTGTATAATGTTTTTAATTCCTTAATTGTGCATGTGTTTATGTGTTAAGTGCGAATTTGAATGTTAATCATCTGATTAATGTGGTTTTTGACTTCATATCTGTTGATCGTAGGAAAATCTGTTAAGATTTATGTTTTGATCTGAAAATTGAAGGCCATAATGGCGTCAGAAATTGAAATTAGTTAATTTATTGCGATCAACATAACTTTTAAAACCTAATGAGGAGTTTGACTAAAATTTAATTCAGATTAAATTAATTAGACTAAACTAACTAGAACTAAGTGTACTTAGTTAATCTTAAGCCATGATTAACACCTTAATTTAATCCTCAAGTATATATATGTTGTAATTAAGAGCTTGAACCCCTTAGTCATAATTTAAGCTCAAAAATTCTAATATAGAGAGCTTTAGAGAGAGAGAGAACTCAATTTGTAGAGAGAGAAGAGATTGAACTTGAAGAATTTGTTAAGAGGCTTGCGAATTGTGAAGTAGAAGCTCCAGAACTTGCTAGATTGAGCTCAATTGAAGACCTTAGATAAGCTTTTGAATCCTAATTCATGAAATTAAATCATCAAAGATGTGAATTTAAGAGGATTATGTGATTAAATGTAAGAATTGAACAAGAATTCTTAGAATCAAAGTCAGTTCATATATGCATGCATAGTTTTGTTGAATTTCATCATTTATGGGCATGATTTTGACTTCCATGTTGAATTTAGATGATGAAATGTACATGCGTGGATGGTTCACAAAGTTTTGAAAGTGAATTACATCATTTTGAAGCTTTGGAAAAGAATTTGGAAATAATTGATGCTTGCATAGGAGTTTTGGTTTCAATTATGAAGTTTTAAGCTACAATTTTGCAAAATCATGAAGTTTGATTTAGTAATTGTCCATGTACTCATGTTTTGGAAGAGTTTCCATGGTTTTGGGTTGCATCATGCGTGAATCCAAACTTTGAACATATGTTTGAAGCTAAACTCTGTTTTGGAATTTTCAAAATTCTACCTCACCGCTTGAGCGAACAATCCGTCGCTCGAGCGTACATTTCATGCTTCTAGTATTTTTGTAGAGAATTGCAATTGGCTCGAGCGACTGCCTTTTATTTTGCACCTTGGCTCGAGCGAACATTGAGCCTAAATTTGGACCATCCAATACTTTTGCAGACCAAGTGGTCTACTCGAGTGACCAATGTTGCGCTTGAGTGAAGTGCTCTATTTCAGCAAATTTTGAAAAGGCATATGCTGATCAAATGTGTATTCTCATTCCTTTCTAAGCATTCTTACGCAAGAATTAAACATCCTAAATGAATTTAAGGGTTAGAATGACGCCTAAGAGAATTGAATAAGTTAAAGAACAATCTGGTTAAACAATGTAATTCAACGTGTATACGTTTATGTATTGTGTAGGATCATCCGTGAGGATGAATAAGCAACCGAATCACTGTAAGTAATATCTTAGTGAAGATATTTTCTTACTTACTTTATTTTTTGAATGTCCTAATGTGGTAAGCTTTCTGAAATTGTGATTTTGCAAGTGTGAATGAGTTTCTATCTGTCTGATCAATATGATATCTATAAATGTGATTGATGTGACTCAAATATGTATGATAGACCCAAGGTCGTTCTGTACATTTGATATGATGGACCCACGGTCATTTTGAACATCTGATAAGTCTGAATATCTGTTATGAGTTGACCTAATGGTCATTATACAGCCGTAAATGATTGGACCCAAGGTTGTTCTGTTATGATATGATCAATTTCATTTTGTATATTTGTTGGACCCAAGGTCATTCAGCTATCTGTTGGACCCGAGTTGTTCCTTATGTAATGCCTAAGATATAGAAATGCCTATGTCAATTACTAGAACTCATTCACATAACCCATTTACTTTGATGTTATTCACTGGGCATTATCTCACTCTGTATTTATATGTATGTAGGTGAGCAGCAGGATATCTAGCCCCAGCCTTAGTAAACCTATAAGGAATACCAAATTGAGTGAAGTTTATCATGAGCGCCTCACGAGCAAGTGTATCTTGCTTTTCGTGCTCCTTTCGGATACAATAGCCCTACAATTCGGACTCTTTTGAATCTGATTCCACAAGTGCAATATGGAATAAATAAACACAAATGAGTCCAAATCTGATAATTCTTTTGAAAAATCGATTTTGAATCAAAATGCCCAAAATGTACTGCTTTGCCAAATTACAGAGTCGCCACCTAAATATTTTTGAAAAATTTAGGAAACCTGAGACTCGTGCCAAAGGCTACTTTTTCGTTATCACCAAAGTGTCTCAGCTCGGGAACTTAGGTACGAGATGGGAAGGTCATGAATTGAGCACCCCATTCGCCCAATCAAAGATTGACCTCTGCTAATCATAATGCAATTCTTATTTACATTATGTGCTCGTGTTCCGGTTATTTAGGCTGATTTACTATGTGTTGCACACAAGTATAGACTAATTTGCAAAAGTTGGAAACTTTGGTCTTATGTTTGTTTGGAAAGTGTTTGAATATGTACCACTTGAAAAAGTGATCACATATGTACATTTAATCAAATCATCACAATTTGAGCAATTAGCCTTCATCCACAAGTATTCACACAAGTATATCAATTAAGCACTTAGCCGCATGGAAAACATGCTTGATATGGTAACAATGACATGCATGCGAAATGCTAAAGTAATAATTGCTCATCTAGTACTCCAAAGCAAGCCAAAAGAAGGAAAATAGATAGAGAACATGCATGATCCTAACAATGCAAGTGACTAATGCAACACGTGCAAAAATGCAACTAATAGGTTTGGTTGTCTAATATATCATGTAAATCACTTTGATAGCATGCGGTGGCGCACGTATTCAAGGAAGTAATAAATGACAATGCTGTTAGAATAATGAACTGAACCTTATGCATGTAAGACAAATGGATGCAAATCATGAAAAATGCTAAAAGAAACATGATGCTCTATGTTATCCATCATAAGCGGGTAAATAAAAAGAAGAAAGACATGGGGTTGGAAGACATACACGTATTATTACATATTTTCTCTCGTGCAGGAGGGTCCGAATGAATGTCCTAGCTAATTATTACAATACTACAAATTAACTAACTACTCTACCTAATTAATTAAGTACAACACAAAAACTAAGTAACTATTTCAACTAATTAATACAAATTAATTAAACTACCTAATTAGTTACAAGTCCAATACTTTAAGGACAACATACTACTATTAAACATAATTTTAATGGACCTCGAGAGATGAGGGATGGGTCATGCATGAATGCGGATTTCCACTCGAAAATGCTCTATGTTCTGCTGCCAGAATGCTTCTATTGCACAGTCAGAAAATTGAACTATTTTTTGCCTCAGCCTTTGCTCTGTTCTACAGGAAAAAGGACAGTGGTCGGACGGCCAAAAGAAGTGGTCTGCCATACATTAAAGTCGTCGGCCGGCCACTAATGTTTGGTACTACCCTGCTGCAACGAACATGAAATAGAGCACAGACAGAGTATTTTCAGTGGATGTTTGTCCTCCATGCCTCTCCTTATCATCAAACAGATCAATGGAGGGGTAGGCTCAATTCGCAAGCCATCAATCGATGCAAATTCATTGCATGATAACTTATGAAGCAAGGAATACAATTTCGATAAATGACAAGGAAAGACTCATGAACCTCCTCCCTATCATGGAATTGATCAAGGAAAGTGGTTGACTTGAATCTTGAGCCATTTTCATCACTAACAAGTATGAAATGATTCAAGACTCAATGAGTTCAACTAACATCCGATTGAACCCCAAACTTGATTTTATTATCTTGTTCCATTTTAGCCTAATTTTATTACCTCTTTCAATTACCTTTTCATTCCTTAGTCATTTTAGTCCAAAAATGATAGTTAAGTCCACTAAATGGAGAAGAGTGTCAAACAACAAGTTGTTTTGGGCATGAGAGAGATGTCATGCCTTTGGTAATGAACCTCTGAAGATGTTATACCATTAAGCACAAGGATCTCTATCTCAAGCTTAAACTATACTCATTTGAAACAACTTTTAAAGCAAAGAAAAAGCCAAGAAAAGAGGGAGGTTGCAAAGGTGATTAGAGGTGAACACAAGTATGGAAAGCACTAAATAAATGCTATCAACTCAACTATGTTGGTGTCTAAAGCCTAAAACACCAAACCCATGATGACCATTACACTAGAAGCATGTTATACAAAGCATAAATGAAACTAACACATAAAAATAGTCCTAAATTAGGCCGAAATAGTGCTGGAATTAAAGTAAAAACAACTCTAAAAAAAAAAAAAACTAAAATAATAGAGCAATTAAGCTAGCAAACAAAGCCAAAATAGGGATGGCTAACCCCTCCATTTTTGGGACTTCAAAACAGCATTTTTAGCCTTTGAAAATCTCTAAAAATTAGTGGGAAAAAGCTCAAAAAAAATTGATGAAAAGATGGGAAACACAAGGGTTAAAGCTTAGGAAGTAAGGTTCAAAGAAGGGTAGTCCACCCCTCTACCTTTGATATCTTTTAACCACAAGTTTCAGCTTATAAACACAGTTGAAAAACAGCCCAAAAATAGTAAGAAAACATAGGAAAGAAGTAGTGCAAGAGAGCCAAGGGTTATACCTCTTGAAGATGAGTGACCCTTTGAGTTATAAACCACCAATTTCACACCCCCAAGAGCTAAGATGCAAGCTCAAGTACCTCATCAAAGGGACCACAAAAAACTTGTTTTAAGAAGGCTAGGTAAGGTGTGTAAAGGTTGCAAGGTAGGGAGAGAGAAATATTGTCTAAGAATTTTTCTTCTCCTTTTCTAACCTAATTTATGAAAAGGGGTCAAGTATATATAGAAAATTATGTCAGGCTCTCGAAAATATAAGTATAGAAATAGCTGGAGTAGTGCATACACCTGTGGAGACAGCTGGCATAGCTGGCAAAAATGTCTGGTTTTACTGACACAAGTGGCTGGCCGGCCACTAGTTGGACGACCGTATACTCGCTTCTGGCTGGCCGGCCGGCTGGCCACCAGTTGGCTTGCAGGCCTCTGGGTGGTCAGGCTTGGATAGCTGCTGTTTTGGTCCAAAAATGGTGCAATGTTTGTAGGCTTTTGAGGCTTAAAACCGAGGCCTTCTATTGAAGAAATCGAGCGTTTGACAGGCATATAAATTCATCATCGGATGATCAATCGGTGGCGCCTAAGTCTTAAGGGCGATAAAAAATGGGGTGTCTATAGTTGCCCTTCTTTGACAAAGCTTGATGTCATGAAATGACGTGAGCGAATGTCAAAGCCTAGAGACGACCCATTTTGCCAAGGCCGCAAGACTGGCTCAAATAATCAAGACATAAATGAAATTGGTTGAATCCAAGGGTTGCCTACGTATCCCTTTGCAAGGAATCAAACTAGCATAGTTTAGAGGCTGAATGTGAAGTGATATGTATGATACGATGCAACAATTGAAAATACAAACGAGCATACCGCTCGAAAATTATGAAAATGAGATTCAAAGCAATGCAACAATTGAAATCAATAAACGAAAGCAATCTTAACTACATTTCCGCGCACAAGAAACAATCCCAACTACACCCCCATGTAGAGAGGTTAACAAGAGATGTGCCTAAACTACACTTCCGCATAGAGAGGCGAGAAACAAACTAAACTACACTACCGCGTAGCAGAGTACAACAACGAACCAAGCTACACTTTGGTGTAGTGAGAAACAAGGGCAACCAAACTACACTACAGTGCAGCACGGTGCTCCTAACTACACTTTCGAGTAGAGAGGAGAACAACAACAACCCAAACTATATTACTGTGTAGAGAGATAATCCTAACTACACTTCCGCGTAGAGAGGATAACAGCAAATCAAGCCACCCTACCACGTGGCGAGGAACAAGAACAACCAAGCTACACTACTATGTAGCGAGGTGATCCTAACTACACTTCCATGTAGAGAGGATAACAGCAAACCAAGCCACCCTACGGCGTGGCGAGGAACAAGAACAACAAAGCTACATTACCGCATAGTGAGGTGATCCTAGCTACACTTCCACGTAGAGAGGAGAACAACAAACCAAGCCACACTACCGCGTAGTGAGGAACAAGAAAACCCAAGCTACATTACCGCGTAGCTAGGTGATCCTAACTTTTGCAAAGAGAGGAGAAAAGCAAACCAAACCACACTTGCACACGATGAGGTGATCTTAACTACACTTTCACGTAGAGAGGACCCAAAACAAACCAAGCCACACTTCCGCGTAGCAAGGTTAAAGGGAAGATTCCCAAATCACACTCATATGACAAGGGTGGATAAGCACGGCACACACAAATATGACACAAAGTGACGTAAATTGAAAACCAGTACAATGATAATGCATATTCTATGCCAAATAAGATGTAATGCACATATGCAACATAAGAGGTATATGAGAATGCATATTCTATACAAAAGATACGTGAATTGAAAAGGCAGAAAAAAACGATGTTTGATAACGATCTCCAACTTACCACTCGGAGGCTAAATACTCAAAAAGGATATAACTTGTTCAAATTTGAAATTGGGGCACATTCATGCACCGGAGACACAGCGAGAATTGGAACGATGCAACCGAAACACAATTCGAGATCCTTGGAAACCGCACCAACTTCAAGTACCTCAATTCTTCCTCCCTAGATGAAAACAGGATCTGTTATACACTGTTTGGGGAAGTGCGCAACAAAAACCAACACTGGGCCACAAAAGGGGCCGGCCACACGGCCAGCCACCCGTGGCTAAATTGGGGCAATTCAGGTATTTTGACTCGGGTCTTCATTTAATACACACCCAAGCTTCATTTCTTCACACACACATCCGAAAACACTCTTCTCCTCTCTCTAGATGCTTTCTCTCTCTAAATTTGTGCTTTATACACATTTTCCAACGCCTAGTGCAAACTTTATTCATAAAACCTCTTTGGTCCTATACACTTTGAACCGATCAGATTTTGTTTTCGTTGATTTTTTTGAGTTTTCATCACTTTGGGCTCATTTCCCTCGGGTTTTTTTTTTTTTTTTTTGGGTTTTGCAGACTTTCCCGGGTTTTGACTTTTTCTTCCATTTTCTTTCTCATAGGGTTGACTTTTTTCATGTTTTTACCTTTTTTTCCCTCATTTTCACCATTTTTCACCCACATTCCAGATGGCAGACGATGTCCCACATGACGGTGCCTCTCCCAAGGTACCTATGCTTCCACCTATAGCCGAGGTAAAGGAGCTAGCAGATGCCGAGACTGGCAGGGCGGCGAAGGATATTGTCACTGATTTTGAGGCCGAGGCAGAAACAGTCTTTCCACCAGGGCCCGAGCCCGAGCTGTTGCCACTAAGGCTGAAGCCATTTGATCTGGCCACTTACCATCCACAGACGCAGGTGATTGCTCCCAGCGACATGCTGAGGTTTGATGATTTTGTCGGTAGCGTGTCAGAAGATGTTTTGCTAAGGGAGCGGACCTCCCACCTTTCTCACAGCACTTCTGAGGTACAAACATTCCCACTTTTCTCATGCACTTTCATCTGTTTAGCCATTTCATCACTGCCTTTCATCTGACTATCTTTTATTTGACTCACTCTTTCCTTGTCATAGGAGGACTCTCGCTCCTGGACAGGTTACAGGACGGTGACGGCCAGGGAATGGTATCACGAGCTTCCCGCTTAAGTTTGCGATCTTGTTGATGAGGTGGGCTTTGGCCTATTCTGCACCGGGCTCTCATGCCATATGACCAGCTAGGCCCTACTTGGAGCATTGGTGGAGAGGTGGTGGGACACCACCAACTCTTTCCACTTCTCTTTCACCGGATAGATGATGATGACTCCCTATGATTTCTCGATGATCACCGGCTTGGGTGTAGGGGGTGATCCAATCCCGTTTGATATGGATATAGGCCAGTGAAAGGTGGATTGGATTTACCTGCTTAGAGCGAGCCCGCTGCTATACAGGCCAGCCCGAGACACAGGAGGAGGTGGAGCAGTACACCCGGGGCTTTTTTATCTACCTTCTCTTTACCACTTTGTTTACGAATAGGTGGAATACTATGGGCTTGTATCTGTTGAGCGCCCTTATGACCTTGCCCCAGGTTCAATTTTATGACTGGGGTGGAGTTGGCCTTGCCACCCTTTATGGCTACATGAGCTTTAATTCCTGCATGAAGGGGAACAAGGTGAGAGGCTATTGGAGAGTCTGGAAGGTACACATTGCACCTTCTATTTCTATTTCCTTCTTATGCTTTCTACTTTGCATTTTTTGCTTTTGCATCTGTCCTCGCATTATGCTTTTTACCTTGCACTTTCTATTTAACACTGGTCACACACTATGCCTTCTACTTTACAATTTTTATTAATATATGTTCACATATATTGATTCACAACTGGTCTCTCCTCGCAGCTCTGGGCTTATGCTTATTTCCCGGCCCTCGCCCTAGTACCGGTAGAGAAGATATCACCGGTCGTGCCTTACTCACGGCGGTATGATAGTAGGTGCCGCCGTTGGTGCCACGATGACATGACATTCACTTACTTCCGCCGATATTTCGATACGGTGGTGGCCTATGAGGTAATCTGAAACTTACAGTCATTTCTTCTTTATTTCTATTACTACTTTTCTGATCCATACTTTGACAACTGACAACAACTAACAATTTGTAAATTCTCCATTTACAGATCACGTGCTAGCCATAGCGATGATGCCGACCGGAGTTAGGGACCAGTACGCCAGGGCTTGGGCCACCTCCCGGACCGGATCTTGCTAGAGCGCACTATAGCGCGACTTTTTTGTGCCCCCTTTCGGAAGCTCGAAAGAAGCCCTACAGTTCGGACTCCCGCGGTTCCGAATCTAATCTCACAAGTGCAATATGAAACTGATAAACACCGAAGAGTCCAAATTCGACAAATTTTTTGGAAAATTGATTTTGGGATCAAAAATGCCAAAAATAGACTACTTTGCCAGATACAGAGTCGTCACCCAAGTATTTTTTTTGAGTAAATTTAGGAAACCCATGACTCGTGCCAAAGGCCATGTGTCCGTCATCACCAAAGTTGCCTCACCTCAGGAACTTAGGTATAAGAGGGGAAGGTCATGAATTGAGCACCCCTGCTCGGCCGATCAAAGATCAGTCTCTACTAGTCATGACATGACTTTTATCAACATTATATGCTCTTATTCCGGTTTATTAAGCTAGCATTACTACGTGATGCGCACAAGCAAGTATAGACTAGTTTACCCGAATTGGAACAATTCAACTTTATGCTTATTTTGTGAAAAGGGTTTGATTTTGCCACCTCAAGTGGGCTTACAGTTTGCGAATTTGCCACTTAACAAAATGGGCTTAAAACGTACATTCGTTGAATCGTTCCAATTCAAACAATAAGCATTCCTCCACAAGCATTCAAGCAGTTTTAGCAAGTAAGCGTTTAGCCTCATGGCAAGCATGCTAGACATGGAAATTACTCACATTTATGCAAGTATGCTAAAGCATTAAAAACTCACTTAGTACTCCAAGCCAAAAGAAAACAAAGTTAGAAAAATGCATGATTCCTAACTACACAAGATGTCTAATGCAACACATACAAACAATGCGACTAATAGGCTCGGTTGCTAATATGACATGTGAATCAATTTTAGACATGCAGTCTAAGCACGTATTCAACGAAGTATTGAAATAACAACGTAGTTTGAATGATGCGCCAAGCCTCGGTGCATGAAATACAAGATGAATGAAGGCATGCATAGGGTATGCTAATTGAAACATGTCCCTAATCTAACCATCAAAAGCGGATAAATAAAAAGGATAAAGACGTGCGATTGGAAGACATACACATTACTACATTACGCTCTCACAAAGGAGAGTTAGAATGAATAAACTAGCTAAGCTAATTAAGCTAACTATTACAAACTTGAATGAATAATTAACTAACTATCTTAGCTAATTAATTAAGAATTTAACTAGGCTAAATTAATTAAATATTACCACACAAACTAATTTAATTAATCTAAACTAATTAAATGAGTAAACTAATTAGCTACAACTAATTAAGCTAATTTAAATATTACAACACAAACTAATTAGCTACAACTAATTAAGCTAATTTAAATATTACAACAGAAACTAATTAACTACAACTAATTAATTTACAACAAATGCTTAATTAAATGCTAATTTAAACTAATTAACTAGCTAACTAGTCCCGGGAAGCAATGGAGGCCCATGCATGCACGGTTTCCACCCGAAGAATATCCGTTGTCTGCCCTCAAAAGCCTCTGTTTGCACAACCCTTGCATTGTTTCCTTCTCCAGATCAACTCTGCCATGCTTCACAAGCACACTGCCCAAAATTCATTGGTGGCCGACAGGCCAGAAATGGTGGCCGGCTGGCCACCACTGAGGGGTTGTCGTCCAACACTGATGGCCTGCCGAGCAGTAACAATGGTCGGCCGGCCACTGATGAATCATCTTTTTTTGCTATAACAAAGAGCAAACAGGGCAAAGAGAGAGCATTCTCACATGCTGTATGTACTGTGTATCTCTCATTTTCATCAAAACATCTCATATGAGTGATACACTTGGTTCCAAAACCATCAATCAAGAAATTTCATTGCATGATGGCCAAAGAACCAAGGTGTACAAGTTAATAAATGCACAAATAAGACCAAAAAGACCATCACCCTATCATGCATGATCAAGGGTAATGGAGACCAAGGAAACTTGGCACATTTCATCACTTTGAGTTTGAAATGCTCCAATTTTCCTTGTGTTCAATTAACGTCTGATTGAACACATCAAAAGAAAACCAATTTCTTATCTTGCACACTTTTAGTTTCAACTTGTTTACACATTTTAATTACCTTTCCATTCATTAACCAATTAAGTCCATTGGTGAGAAGTCCTCTAAAGGGAAGGAAGTGTCAAACAAGGGGTAGTTTAAGATAAGAGAGAGATATCATATCATTGGTAATGAGCCCCCAAAAGAGGATTAAACCATTAAGCAATGAACCTTAATCTCAAGCTTAGACTATCCTAAGGTTGAAACAACCCTCAAAACAAATAAAGAGTGAAGAAATGAGGGAGATTGCAGAGATTATAAGTGCTAAAATGAAGTGAGAAAAGCACTAAAACATGCAATCAACTCAAACAAGTGGTGCCTAAAGGCCTAAAACACCAAGCTTCTGAGGACTATTACACTAGAGGCATACAAAACAAGACCCAAATGCAACAAACAACCAAAAATAGAGACAAAACAATCTAAAATAAAGCCTAAAACATGCTGGAATTAAGCCACAAAAGGCTAAAAAATAAAGCAAACACATGGAGCTAACTAGGCTAGCAAACAAGATACAAGGAGGGGAGGCTAACCCCTCCAATTTTGGACTTCAAAACATGATTTTTCCCATTGAAAATACTCTAAAATTCCGTGCCAAAAAGCCCAAGAAAGATAGTTTGAAAGTGGGAAACAAAGGTGAAAAAGCCTTAAAAGCAAGGAATAAAGAAGGGTGAGACAGCTCCCTACCTTAAATGGCCTAAAATACCAATTTCAGCCCACAAAATAGAGACTTTTACAGCTTAAAAACAGCCCAAAAATAATTTGAAAAGATTGGAAAACAAGTATACTAAAGCAAAGTAAAGGGGTCAATGTTATACCTTTTGAAGCAAAGCTCAATCTTAGGCACTAACTCAAGCCAAAACCACTTTTAAGAGCTCCAAGAAGGCTTCAAGGAACCTCAGCTCAAAGATAATCAACTTTGGTTAAGGTAGTGTATACAAAAGTATAGCGTAACTAGGCAAGTGTGTACAAATTTGCAGAGAGAGAGAGAGAGAGAGAGAGAGAAATGTAGAGAGAGAGGGAGAGATTTTTGTTCCAAAACTTGTAACCCTAAAAAATGGGGGAGGAGACTCCATATATATAGATAAACAAGCATTTGGCTGACAAAAATCCATCCATACATGTGTATGAAGATGAGACCAATTATGCTAACAGCTGGAACATTTGTTATCAAAATATCTGAAAAAGGACATCGGTGGCCGGCAAGCCACTAATGTGGCCAACAGGCCACCAGTGATGGCTGACAGCCTCAATTGGTGGCCGGCTGGCCACCAAAGGTTGCAGGCTTGAAGGTTTAAGGTTTTGGGCTTAAAACACTAAGGTGTTGGTCCAAAACAAGGCACATAATGGACAAGGCTTGAAGACTCAAAGACAGGGCATTCCGTCGAGGACTTCGGGCACTAAAATGAGCACAAATAGTCACAATCATCGAGTGCATGAGCGATGATGTCCAAGTCTTAGGGATGGTAAAAATGGGGTGTCTATAGTTGCCTCTCTTTGACAGAACTCGAAAGTCACGAAATGATGTGAGTGAATGTTAAAGCCCAGAGATAACCCATTTCGACAAGGCCGAAAGACTTGGACAAACAAACAAGACAGAAAACAAATGGTTGTGCCCACAGGCTGCCTACATATCCCTTTGCAAGGCATCAAACCAGCGTAGTTCTGGGGCAAAATGGAAACAATGCAAAATGTAAGAACATAACTTATTATCATGCAATGACGCTATGCAACGAAACATTTGAATGCAAACACAATGCAATGAAAATGCCACATTTAAACAAACCAAAAACAAGGTACAACAACCTCAATCATGAAAAGAAGAGTAAATAAACATGCCACGTGTGGGAAACACGAACCGAACCGCATTTCATGCAAAAAGGATGTAAGAAAATTATGCAAGCTTAACTACGTGTCGCACAGGAAAGGCAAAGGGCGACATAACCATCGGGCACACCCGAGGTTTCAATCGAGATCCTAACGCGTTGCACGCGTGAGGGAGGAAAGGGTGGTGTGAACACCAAGATGCACCCTAATGTTTTTAACCGAAGGGGTGGTGTGAACACCAGGACACACCTGAATGTTTTTAACCGAAGGGGTGATGTGAACACCGGGACGCACCTGAATGTTTTTAACCGAAGGGTGGTGTGAACATTGGGACGCACCCGAATGTTTTTAACCGAAGGGGTGGTGTGAACACCGGAACATACTCGAATGTTTTTAACCAAAGGGGTAGTGTTCCAGGACGCACCCGATTGTTTTTAACCGAAGGGATGGTGTGAACACCGGGATGCACCCGAATGTTTTTAACCGAAGGGTGGTGTGAACACTGGGATGCACCCGAATGTTTTTAGCCAAAGGGGTGGTGTGAACATGGGGACGCACTCGAATGTTTTTAACCGAAGGGTTGGTGTGAACACCGGGATGCACCCGAATGTTTTTAACCGAAGGAGTGGTGTGTACACCGGGACGCACCTGAATGTTTTTAATCGAAGGGGTAATCCTAACGTATCTCACGCGAAAGGAGGAAGAGGTAGAAGATGTGATTCGGAGGGCACAAATGATTTTACCTGGAACTCCTCTGAATGAACCATACATACAATATCATGCATTTCCATGAAAGAAACCTAACAAGTGTAATTCAGTAGGAATGCATGTTCTATGCAATACAAACAACCGAGATACAATGTTAATGGCATGTTCTATGCGAGAAAAGAAAGCACAAGCATATTCTATGCATGATTCGTAATGAGAGCATACTCTATGCGTAATTCAAAAGCGGATGAATATTCCATGCATGATTCAAAAGCGAATGCATATTCCATACATAATTCAAAACGAATGCATATTACATCACTACAAGAATTTGCATTTTTGACGACGAAATTTGGCGACTAAATTTCTTTTAGTCGCCAAAAATATCACTTTTGGTGACTAAAAAAATATTAGTCGACAATGGTTTAGGATGTAGCTACTAAAATTTTTTAGTCGAGAAATATTACTTATTGGCGACTAAATTTATTTTTAGTCCGAAAAAATGTTACTTTTGGCGACTAAAAATTATATTAGTCGTTGTTTGTCTAAATTTTAGGCTACTAAATCCTTTTTTAGTTGTCGTATATTATTTTTTGCCGACAAAAGAAATGTTAGTCACTAAAAATGGCATATTTTTATGGTTACTCTTTGGCGACCAAAAGATTTTGTTGGCAAATGTTACTTTTTTCCGACCAAAAGGAAAATCAGTCGCCAATAAGCGTTCATTTGCCGACTAAACAATAAAATTAGTCACCAAGGTTCAAAGTTTGTAGAGCCAAAACAGTTTTTAGGGCGCCAAATACCAAATTCATTTTGCCCGCCCCTTTCTCTATTACAGAAAACAACATTCAAATCTCTCACACACACAGACTGTCTTTCACCAAACCTCATTGAGAACACCTCACTGCAGCCCACCATATGGAGGACATCGCCATGGCCATGGCCACGGCCACCACCACCGCCACCGTTGCAAATCACCACCACCACAGCTACAAATCATAGGTCTCTCTCTCTCTCTCTCTCTCTCTCTCTCTCTCTCTCTATCATAGGTTCTCTCTCGCTCTCAGTTTGTCTATGTCTCTCTTTCTTTCGCTCCAGCTCTCTCGCTCATAGTCTCTCTCTGTCTATCTCTTTCTCTGTGTGTGTGTGTGTGTGTCTCTCTCTCTCTCTCTCTCTCTCTCTCTCTCCCCCTTCCTCTATTTCCTCCCTTTCTAATTCTTGCTTTAGGGTTTTATATGGTTGATTCAGTTAAATTTCATGTTGATTTCTAAAATGGGTTTGGTTGAAGGACATTCTGCTCTGTTTCCCCCTTTTCTGATTGGTTGAAGGACATTTTAGGGTTTCTAAAATGTGACTCGAAAGAGTTTATTAGAACCTAAGGAGAGTTAAATCTGAGACCTGTGCATATTTGTAAAATAGCATTCATTGATGATGATTCTACGTGCTACTCATTAATATACCTAAGAATTGCTATTGACAAATTTTTATTTTTTTATTTTTTAATTGGTCAAACTGTGAAGGATATTGCGGTTGCTGATCTTGCTCCAACTCACCCTATAAGGTTGGGGCTGGCACTCAACTTCTTGGTTTTCTACTATGAGATTCTAAATGCATTACAGAAAGCTTGTAGCATGGCTAAACAGGTTTGTTCCATTCCTTTCACAGGTAGAAATGCATGACTTGCTTCTTTATTTTTTCTTAGTTCCAAAAGTATGTCCATGAATTGATGGCAGCCACTGTATGTCCATGTATATATTCACTTTACCTCCATTATTAGGATCACCTATTCTTTATGTGCAACTGTCAAGGAGTGTTCATTATATAAACTTCATAATTTGGTGGGTACATAAACATGTATTGGGCGTTTCAAAAAAACCTTAGCCATGAATGGACATTAACTCTCATGATGATGAAATGGAACTTTGTGATAATTTTGGTTAGTTTTAATTGTTTATTTCTAGACTTTTTTGAATCTTGTTAACTTTGTAAAAACCAATTGCAAATTTAAGTCGATGTCTGATTTAATAAATTATACGTTCTTAATTGATTATGTTGCATAGCACTTATGGAAGGGATGAAGAGTAAATTGCAATGAAATTCCCAATTTCAAGTGCAAATGTGGGTTTTCTAAAGAGCAAGTTATGTTTGGGCTAATGTTATAGTGGATTCATGAATTTGCCAGTGCAGACTCATATTTTGTTGAATAATAGGGTTCATTTCCACTCTATTTAAGACATAATATGTATAACTTAAAAAATCTGTGAACACATGTACATTACAGATTCATAGCAGGTTTAAACTACCAATATAAAGTACATTTTCTGCAAATTATAAATATTTAAGAAACAGTGGATTTAATGACAGATTTTTTATGAAGTTTAGAAGAATGAAATTGCAACTATGAATACTTTGAGTATATTTGTGGCACATGTAGGATATGCATTTAAATCGGTTCCAATTTGAGTATGGATGTGAATTAATCAGCTCAATGGACTCAGAGGCCTACCGGACTTTTGAATAGGCTATAGGCCGCATCTGTAAAGTTCGGGTTGAAAAACTTATAGCTGACCTCAGCTTAGAGTTCAGATCCTCTAGAGTGATTTTTTCCTAGAATGATCTTAGAGTGATAGGGTTAGGGCTTAAGAGCTGGAAGGTGAAATGATTATTATACTCTCAACTTTTGTAGAATTAAATCTCAGTCATCCAAAATATCACTTTAAGATCACTCTAGGAAATATCACTCTAGAGGATCCGGACTCCTCAGCTTAAGTAGGGGTTGGGTTCAGCTATTGATCAACCTCTCCCAATCTGAATCTTTCCTCTTTATATTTGACCTTTTCCTCTTGTGGTGTATCTGGATGGCAAATGGACATTTTTTTTGATACTAGGGGGATACTCAGCAATTGAATATGCATATAAATTTCTTTCAGCTATGGTTAACCAGGAAGTTTTCTAATCTGTTGATTTCTTTTCTAGATTTTATAGGAAAATATATTCTTGTGGAAATTTCTTATATTGTTTTATTTTCATACATACCCATGCCGATGTAGTGGGTGCTTTTCTTTTTAAATTGATTTATGATTTTTTTTGAGGAATTTTTAAGATAATAAATCCTAAGTCATATATCATGGGAACCTTCTCTTTAACAAAAAGTGTCGAGCCCCTACCTTTTCACTTCTAATTGTGTAGCAAATTGCTCAAGTTCCCACTTGACTATGGCTACTCTCTCTCCCCCACCTTGTATCTTGCATCTCAGTAGATTTCAACGTAGAATCTTGGCTCTGAGCATCTTTTGTAGATTTGAGTCATTTGCTTCACTTGTATTGCCTTTGATTGGCAGAAAAGTTTTGAAGCATTGAGTAAGTCTTGTCTACTTCAAACATGTGACGATAGTAATGGTGTTCTTCTGCTGGCCTGTTATGTGGTAACCATTTATTTAGGTTTTGGTCTAGTAACCATGTGTGGCCTTTGTTGACTTGTTAATAATTCTTGAAATTATACATACTAGTATACAAAGATGATTAGAATATATCTTTTATTAGCTTGTAGGAAAAAAATCATTTTGTATCAATTCTTTTTGTTTGATCACTAAACATGCTTGTTATCATTCCATGAAATGCAACTGTATAGCATTAGTCCTGATGAATGAAGTTCCAACTTGCGTACTGTACAATAAAATTACATGCATAGTGGATTTTATGAGATGATGAGGGTAGGAGTATCATGTATCTTCGCACTATTTGTATTAATTTCGGTACATTTAGTCTTACTAAATGTACCGAAATTAATGCTTGTATTTTTTGTAAACTTTAGGAGAGGTTCGTGTAATTTATCCTTTTCTAAATGTATAGAGTATCATTGTCAGACATTATACTTGGATAAGGATATGAGTATGAGATATGTAGACAATATGTGTAATTAGACATTCACCTACAAACATACTTACCAATTCGAGTTAATCGTAAAACTATACAGAAAATAGGAATAAAATGCTTTATGGCATATTGTGCACACCATTCTATTGTAGAAAATAAATGAAATTTGTTAAGAAATAGGAATATTTTGTAATGTACTTGGATATCAGGTTAAATTAAAGGAATCGGATACCTAGAGACAAACCTATGTAGCTTTCTTTGTTAAAATTTATTCAAACAAGGGCGTTAAGGAGGCGGAAATGCAAAACAGCACCCGAACCAACGTATGGATATCACAACCAGCTTCCCCATGACAAATAGGACCTGTAACAATAGACGAAATGTACTTAGCACGTGTAGGTTGGGAATTAGAGCCGAAAATGCCTTTAACTTAACCAAAAAAGAACATTAGGGGGCGAAAATGCAAAACAGCCCCCAAACCACCGTACAAGATGTCACAACCAGCTTTCTCATGACAAATAGGACCTATGACAACAGACAGAATGTAATTAGCATGTGCAGATTGGGAGTTAGAGCCGAAAACACTTTAAACTTAACCGAAAAAGGCCGTTAAGGGGACGAAAATGCAAAATGCCCCCCAAACCATCGTACGGATGTCACAACCAGCTTCCTCACCACAAATAGGACCTGTGAC
Organism: Camellia japonica; assembly: GCA_030407325.1. NCBI lineage: Eukaryota > Viridiplantae > Streptophyta > Magnoliopsida > Ericales > Theaceae > Camellia > Camellia japonica. The sequence continues at coordinate 118,511,532 of JAPPVO010000017.1, forward strand.
AATAGATGGAATGTAATTAGCACGTGTAGGTTGGGAGTTAGAGCCGAAAACGCCTTAAACTTAACCGAAAAAGGTGTTTTGGGAGCAAAAATTCAAAACAGCCCCCGAACAACCGTGTGGCTCACATGGATAGCTTCTCCATGACAAATAGGACTTATGAGAACTGACGGAATGTAATTCGGACTCGTAGGTTGGGAGTTAGAGCCAAATACGGGCTAAACTTAGTTGAAAAAGGGCGTTTTGGAGGTGAAAATTCAAAACAGCCCCTGAACCACTATGTGGCTCTCACGGACAGCTTTCCCTTGACAAATAGGACCTGTGACAACTGACGGAATGTAATTCGGACCCGTAAATTAGGAGTTAGACCCGAAAATGCCTTAAACTAGTTTAAAAAGGGCGTTCCGGGGGTGAAAATTCAAAACAGCCCCCAAATGACCATGTGGCTCACACAGATAGCTTCGCCATGACAAATAGGACTCGTGAGAACTAACGGAACGTAATTTGGACCCGTAGGTTGGGACTTAAAGCCGAATACGCCCTAAACTTAGTCGAAAAAGGGCGTTTCGGGGACGAAAACTCAAAACAGCCCCCAAACCACCTTGTGGCTTACACGGACAGTTTCCCCATGACAAATAGGACTTGTGACAACTAACAGAACGTAATCCAGATCTGTAGGTTGGGAGTTAGAGCCGAATACGCCATAAACTTAGTCGAAAAAGGACTTTCTGGGGGCGAAAATTCATAACAGCCCCTGAACCACTGTGTGACTCACACAGACAGTTCCCCTATGATAAATAGGACTTGTGAGAACTGACAGAACATAATTCAGACCCGTAGGTTGGGAGTTAGAGCCGAATACGCCCTAAACTTTATTGAAAAATGGCGTTTCGGGGGCAAAAATTCAAAACAGCCCCTGAACGACCGTGTGGCTCACACGCATAGCTTCGCCATGACAAATAGGACTTGTGAGAACTGACGGAATGTAATTCAGACCCGTAGGTTGGGAGTTAGAGCTGAATACCCCCTAAACTTAATTCAGATGCTATATTAGTGCCTTTGGCATGGAAGAGGAGTGCTTGATGTAAGTAACAGTCTTGCTTGTGAAGACCCATAAGGGTAATGCAAAGATTTTGCATTATATAATTTTCTTTTATAATTTCGAATATGCCAATGCTATGTGGTCAATATTAATGATTAATTTTTTTTTTTACAGATGATTTTTGGCATGGAATTGTAGATATTCCTTTTTTGTTCTTTCTTTCTCTAGGGTTCTATGTAATCGTATCTGGGGTGACAAATATCTGATCAAGGTATTCTAAAACTTTTTTCTCTTTTTTCCTTTGAAATCTTTGATCTTAAACCATATGTATTGAATATGGCACTCTGTTCCTTGGGTATATTGTTGATGTTTGCCATGTTACTCTTTATATTTGTGAAAGCTTGTTTCTATATAATAAATCCAGGAAATGCTTATTGACTATTTGTAGATGGAGCTTTTCCACCTTATTAGGCTTGGTGATCATCATACCATGATATCTCATCCAGTAATTTCACTGATCAGTACCAAATCATGGTTTTGTTTTTCAAGAGCAAGTTTTGAAACAGAGGCAATGTTTAGCATGGGTTCACTTACTCTTTTACACTGAAGTAAAGGGAAGAGCATAATTTTATTGTCAATATATATATATATATATATTGGAGATATAATTTTGATAAGTCAGTCAGGAGTTTGTTGGACCACTTGATGCTTTAACAACTTTGGCATAGGGTATATTGAATAACAGTTTTGATAAAATACAACATCACTTATTTCTTATGTCATATATGAGCATGAAAATTTTAATTTTGGATGAAAATTGTAACCAATTTTTACATCTCATCTTCATGTAAATTCATTATGAAGTTCTTGACATTCTTAAGTTTCAACAAATTTGACCAGTGACAAAGAAATGTGGATTTTGGTTTAGGTGTAAACTTCCAAATTTTTGGTTGATTCATGGAAAATAAAAAATGTGTATTTATGTTTCACCTATAAGAAAGAAATAATATTGGAGTTGGGCCTCCCATGTTTGTTGGAGTAATTTTGGATATTAATCACCATTATTCTGGCATTTATATGAGTGAGTTGCTGATGCCAGGGTGACAAATGATTTGTTAGCAATTTCATACAAATGATTTGTTAGCAATTTGTGTTTGGATCATAAACAACTGTTTGGTAGCATTTCAGTAGCATCCATTCTAAATGTTCAATTTCTTCTTTCACATTAAGCTTCCACTTTGGAACCTCATTATATTTTGGTGGTTTATGAGACAATTTTTTTTAAGAGATGTGGACATGTAAACATTGATACTTGTAAATGTATACTTCAGTATCCTTTCAGGAAAGCCTAATCATGTTGTTTGTTTGCTATTGCAGTTTTTCTTGACAAAGCACTGAAGGAACTGGAGGTTGGGTGACCTTGAGTTTTTGCTAGTTTGGGTGACCCTGAGTTTCTTGACAAAGCACTATGAATCATTTGCCTTTCACTTCCTTTTCAAATTCTAATGGTATTTTTTGCAGGCCATTGATTTAGGTGAACCATACCATGCACTTCATTTACAATAACATGTTGTCTATTTGATCACAATAATTTGCAAAGTATAACATATCAGAATTATTAAATTTATAATTGTTATAATTTGAAATGTCAATTTTATTGAATAAGTGCTAATGGTTTTTTTTTTTTTTTTTTTTTAAACAGATTGCTTTTGTGTGGGCTATTGTGGATATTTATTTTTGTGTACGAAGAGCATTTGTTCTGTATATGGAAGACATTTATTTTTGTACAATTCTTTGTTTTGGAAATCCATTGTTTTTGTATGTAATATTTAATTTAGATAGATTATACTTGGTTGGTGTTAATGTAGATTTATATGATAATGAAATGAGTAATATTATTTATAATGGATTTAGATGATAATTGATAGATGTATTATTCTGTATATTTACAGGTTACAGGTTGCATTGATAATGGACTGCATATAATTTACAAATTAATTAAAAATATTCAATTTATGCATTTTAAAAAAAATTAATAAATAGCTTTTGGTGACTAAACATTTAGTAGCCAAAAAATAAAAAGAGAACTTATTGGCTACTAAATAGTTAGTAGCCAAAAAAAAAAGAAGCTTTTGGCGACTAAAAAATTAGTGGCCGAAAAGGAGTACCATGATTTTAGCGACCAAAAACTTGGTAGCTAAAAAGGAGTCATGATTTTAGCGACTAAAGATTTTAGTCGCTAAAACAAAAAAAAAACACATTTATTGAAAACTTTGGGCGACTAAATTTTTAGTCGCCAATTGCTGACTTTCGGCGACTAAAGAAAATTAGTCGCCAATACCTTTCCTTTTGGCGACTAATTGTTTAGTAGCCAATTTAGGACTTTCGGCAACTAAATATTTTTTAGTTGCCAATACCTTCCCCGACAATCTTTCCGCGACCAAGACGGCGACCAAACTATTTAGTCGGGAAAACGCTTCAGCGACTAAAAATCTAACTTTTGGCGACTATAATTTTAGTCGCCAAAAGTGCAATTTCTTGTAGTGCATGCATGATTCAAGAGCGAATGCATATTCCATGCATGATTCACATTGAATGCATAGAAGCAAAATGCATAGTCATGCAATAACGTGAAATACATATACATGAAATATGCATATTCTATACACCAATGGAGAAATTCATATTCATGCATCAAAACGAAATGCATATTCCACGCAAGGTACAAAGCATAACAAAACAAATCCAATAGCAAACTTTCGATTTACCTCTTGGAAGAGTTACAATATGTTTAAAGGATACACCTCGTTCATGTTAATGAATGACAAACATCACGCATCGAAAACACAGTTTTGAGCTTCCACAAAGACATTCTGAACTCAACAGTGAACAATCCCCCACACTTCTTGGAAACCAAGGACATAAAACAGCATTAGGACTCCAGGGGAAGCCATAGGACACTTGCCAGCCACAAAAGGAGGTCGCCGGCCACCTGCCGGCCTTCAATACCCTTTGTCGGCCACCAATGTGGCCTGCCGGCCACCCGTAGCAGATTAAAGGTTTTTTGGTCTTTTTGGCTTGGGTATTTGAATATAATGCTTGGCACTTCATTTCCACACAACCCCATATCCGAAATTCTTCCCTCTCTCTCTCTCTAGGTGCTCATTCTCTCTAGATTTGCACTTTCTACGCGTTTTCCAACCCCACACAAAGTTTATTCGCTAAATCCTCTTTGTTTCCTTCACTTTGAACGATTGAAATTTGATTTCGGTGCCTTTTCTTGGAGTTTCACCATTCTAGCCTTGTTTTCCTTAAGTTTCTCTCGAGTTTTGTACACTTTTCTCGACTTTGACTTTTCCCTTCACTTTCTCTTTCCTAGGGTTTGACTTTTTCAAAGTTTGCCCTTTTTCGTCCGCTTTTCTTCATTTTTCACCACTTTTGCATCTTCTTTCTAGATGGCGGATGATCTACCCCATGACGAAGCTTCATTCGAGATTCCACATCCGGTAGAGATGGAGGCCAAGCCTGAGCCAAGATACTACCACTGGGAGTACGTCCCTTTGATCCGGCAACATACCATCCTCAATACATGTGCTACCTCTCAGGGGTATCAGGTACTTCAGAGCATTTGCGTAACGCGCACTGGAGGACCTCTTGCTACGAGAGCCGAACTCCCATTTGTCTTACGGCACCACCAAGGTATACACTGTATTCTCACGTTCTCTTCACTGTACATTGCATTTCTTACTTTAACTGTATTAGCTACTTCAACTTTAATACATTTCTTGCCTTAATCATACTCTTGCACTGTATTTTTTACACTGCCTTTTCATCTGCCTGTTCTCATATCACTGTATATCACTGTTCTGATCACAGGAGGACTCTCGCTCTAGTAGGGGCTATGGAGCCACGTTCATGAGGGACTGGTATATGGAGCTCCCTGTCGGTGTGCACCACATCATTGACGAGGCCATCTTTGACTTATTCTGTATGGGGCTATCGTGCCATAATGCAAGTCAACTGCTTTTCGGTGCATTGGTGGAGCGGTGGTGGGATACCACTAACTTCTTCCACTTCTCCACCACCGGGGAGATGACGATGACTCCCTACGACTTTGCCATGCTCATAGGCATAGAAGTATGGGGTAATCTGATCCCTTACGATAAGGACATGGGCCGGTGGGAGGTTGCCTGGCTACACCTGCTAGGAGCACGTCCACCTTTCTTCCGACCGGGGCTGGTATAATATAGCTGGTTCACCGAGCATTTCTGAGGGAGAGAGCTACAGACACCAGAGAAGACCGAGCACTACGCCCAAGGCTTTTTAATGTTCCTCTTCGGTACCACATTGTTTGCGAACAGGTGGAATACCATAGGGTTGTATCTCTTAAGTGCCCTGGCGTACTTATCTCAGGTCTGGCTCTATGATTGGGGCGGCGCCGGCCTTGCCACATTGTACAGCTATATAAGCTCCACGTCCCGCAGGAGGGGAGACAGAGTCAGAGGCTATTGGCGAGCCTGTGAGGTACGCTTTACATCTCTGGTTTACATTTTCTGTCTTGTATTTCTACGCTTTCTGCTTTGCACTTTCTATACACTGCATACTGCATTATTTACATCTATACACTACGCTTTCTGCATTACACATTTTGCATCCTCTGTATTTGTACACTCTACACGCTGCACTACACATTCTACTTTTTGCATTTGCACTTGTACTTTCAATACACTATATACTCACTGTTGCCTTTTCCTTGCAGCGATGGGTATACGCATATTTCCTGACCCTTGCTCCAGAGCCAGAGGTGGAGATGCCTCCTATTGTGCCATCCTCTCACTAGTACGATGGAAGATGCCTATAGAGGACTCAGGAGACCTTCGCATTCTTTCGCCGGTACTTCGACACAGTTGCTGCGGGAGAGGTAACCCAAAACTCACAGTTATTTTTGTTTAATCAACAACTGACGACGACGAACCATCTGTATATACCCGTGTTTGCAGATCGCTTGGCAGTCTTGGGCGTTGATGCCTGCTGGAGTTAGAGATCAGTATGCTGGTGCATGGGGGGCCTCCCATTTTTGACTTCTGCTAGAGGACCTGGTGTGTCGAGCCTGGTTTCTAAGCGAGCGATTCATGCGCCAGACGATGGGCTTGCCTGAGCCAGTAGTGCCCATGCCTCTTATAGCATCCATGAGGGCCACAGAGAGCCTCTCATTTCAAGAGAAGGTCTAGTTCATGGAGGGCTTGGACGCAGACTACTTTCGCTGGGAGGGGGATTATGCAGCCTTCATTCGGACACATCTGATGCCGCCTCTGATTGGTGTTCGTGCTCATGTAGGCAGAGTAGCAGGTGCCCCTACAGCGGGGAGGACTCAGGCGACGAGGGCCAGGACTCGAGGGCCCCTCCTGCTGGGCAGGTCACCAGCTGGCCAGAGCTTCCGACTGAGTTAACATGTTGGCGGCATACCGGGGATCCCTACTAGGTTCCGATTGAGCCCGCGGTAGCCGGGCATGCACTTGTCGGGATTCGAGGCCCGACTCAGGTTGAACCACACTTTACATTTGCACCCTATACTTCATTTCAGATATGTTCATTTGCAGATTCTGATCATTCAAAATGCATTTGTAGGCATCCATCGGGTATACGGGAGGTGCTCTCGAGCTGATAGCCTCCTTGGTAGGGATGGTACAGAAGAGAGAGGCACTACTTAGCCTCTACGGTATTCAGGTAATTTCTTTAGTTTTTCATTCTAGGCATCAAATTTCCACTGGCACACTGACACTGACATTTCAACTGAAAACTTCCCAAACTGTATTGATACACTGCATCTGACACACTGCACTCACATACTGTATTCACACATTGTATCTGACTTCTGCATATACTCATTCGGCACACTGTGCTTGCATCTGATATGCATGTTCTAACTGATATATGACAACTGTCTTTTCAGATTCCACACATATCGATGGCACCAGTAGTAGCTGCATCACCCGCACCAGCAGTACGTCCTCTGATAGCAGAGAGGAGAGAGAGACAGGCTCCGGCCCGTGGTCGAGGCAGAGCTAGCGATACCCGAGCCGAGAGCGGCCCTTCAGAGCCTATTCTGAGTGATGATGATACTGAGACGAGTGACCTTGATGAGGCAGTGAGTCAGCATTCAGATTCATCTGAGAGTGGAGGTGATGACGCCGGCTCGGGTTTCGGGAGTAGAGGCCATGTCGAGGCGAGCTCTGAGGCAGAGAGCGGAGATGACGCCAACTCGGGTTCTGATCCAGATTCAAATAGTGGCACCGAGTGAGATAGTGCTGCAGAGTCCTCTCTTCCGAGGAAGAGGACAAAGAGGGCTTATCGAGCCTGAGGCGACCAGCGCTGATTTTTTGTAGTTTGCTAGTTTCTTCTTGCTAGCAGTATTAGCACATGTATAGCTTTAGGAAGTTTTGTTTTTCTTTTAAATACTTGTACTCCTCTTTTGTAAAAATCCATGATCGGAATAAAAACTCGCAGTTTTTTATGAAAAATGTGTTTGTATATATATATATATATATATTTTTGGCATCGTGAGCACCATATATGCATGAAATGGATAGGGAATTGAAATGGCCAAGAACGTTTGATTAAAACAAGACGCTTAAACGAGTAGCTAACCAAACAACCACCAAAATACAAAATGCAGTATACAACTCGATAAGCAACACAACAATAACTCGATAAAACAACACAACTATAACTCGATAAACAATACAAAACAACACAAATACAACTTAACGAACTTGCTAAAACCAAAAAGGACTCAAAACAAGACGCTAAAACACACAAAGGGTAGAACAAAACACTTACTTCCAGCACTGTTCAGCACAAAGGTAGACAGTAAACTTGAGAGGAAGGGTGCCGACCAGAATAGGGATTTGCTGGCTACCAACAGAGGCCTGCAGGCCACCAATAGTGGCCTGCCGTGCATCAGCAGTGGCCGGCCAGCCACCAAACTCAAGAACCTCTAGATTGTTGACACCTGGCTTCCACTCATTGCCTTATCTTCTACAAAAAGTTGAGCTTCGTGATCTCTTCATTTCAGCTACAAATTCATCACAAATGGAGCCATTTTTCGCCAAAAAACTCTCAGATTGGATTGCAACTTTAGACAGCTCAAAAAAGATGAATTTTTATGGTTTCGACATAAATGCACTTTTCCCGCTGAGCTGTTCTCCGCTTCGTTTTCCTTTCCTTCATTTCGTGGCTAGATGCTAGAACCTGATTACACATGTCTTTAGCTTCGGAGGACAAGAAATGTGCCCAACAATTGAAGAATTTCAAATGTTAATGGAATCCCGGCGCGATGAAGAAATCATACCTCAGCTCGATCTTTGGTTCACAATGGAGAGCTAGACATTCCCAGCCTGATTCATCGATTTTCTAAGGTCGGTGACCAAAGTAATCTTTTTTGGCTGGGTTTTCGACAACACGCCCTTTGCTTGTGCATGCTAGCACATTTCCTTCTTGCCCCTAGTTTCGGAGGGTCTAGCATTCGTCTAGTTGAAGTGGCCCAAGGTTTGAAAGAGGGCAAGAGTTGCATCGGCTTGGTATTAGCCGAGACTTTGATGGACTTAGATGCCTTCCATCAGCGAGAGACTACCAAATTCGCAGGAAGTCCATTACTTCTTCAGGTAAATGTTTCCCATCCTTTCTAATATGTGTTTCTCACATCACTCAGCACTCATGCTCTGTTTTTCTCTCAAAGCCTTTTTCTCACTTTTCTCTTAACATACATCTCTCTATTCTTTAATCTCTCTTTTCTTTTATCCCTCCCCAGGTGTGGCTAATGGATAAGCTGAAGGTAGTGGACTCTTGCCCTGCATACTCAGCTCGAGCATACGTCTTCCGCCAACAACTAGTGGATTTCCCGAATGAGGAATTGTGGTGACAACATTCACATCAAATGGCCATGCAGTTGTGCTCCCACTCATGGTTGCATTAGAACTGCGTGTGAAAGGCTTCTTAGGCTGCTCATTTTCATCGGTAATCGACCCCTGTTTCATTACATCTTCAATCTGAACTCTTATCTCGTGGAGCTTAGTGAATGTGAACAATGGCAAGACAATCATCTTCTGCAATAACTTCCCTTGCAGATTGCGGACCACCATTCTGATTTGGTCCATCTCGGATGGCCTGGTAGTCATTATCAAAGCCTTGGCCCTCCATCACGTTACAAAGTCTAAGAAGGCCTCCTTTGGCTCCTGGCGGGTTGCCTCAAGATCACGGGTTGTGACCTCAATCTCGGTATTATAGAAGTACTGTGCGATGAAGGCCTCAACCATATCCTCCCAGCTTTGCTTCACAAAGTCTGCCAACTTTGCATACCAGATAGTTGCTATCCCTGGCAAGGTTTGGCCGGAAAGCAACATCTTTTGAAGTCTGGTAAGGCCCATTGGCCGCAAGATGTCTGAGAATAATCGCAGATGGACCATGGGATCCCCAGAGCCATCGAACCGGTCTATGTGTGGCATATTGAATCTGTCTGGCAGAGTTACTGTAGAGTCAGTGTATCCATCTTCGATGGCAGGGATTGAGTTCACACCCTGTGCCCACTTAAAAAGCTTCTCCAACTTGTTGACCTTCAGTGTAGTGAGGTGAAGCTCAAATTAAATGGCACCTCAGTTTGGTACCTTATGCCTTGGAGGCCTATGGTGGGATGGGGTTTTACTAGGTTACCCAAATTCTCAGCCTAAGCATTAGCAGTGATTCCGGGTGCTGGGATACACACTGGAGGTGCATGAGAAGCTTGCTGTTGCTGTAGCCTATTTATCACCTCAGCTTGATGGGCTGTAACTTCAGCTTGGCGGGCAGCATCTTGCTATATAGTTTCAATGGTTTGCTAGAGATGACGAAGCAAGTCTTCCATGCTAACTGGTGGATGTTGAGCCATCAAAACTAGCGAATAATCTCTTACTGGAGTGGAAGTAGAAGATTGAGCCTGACTAGGCGCAGGTGAAGTAAAAGGTGACTGCTGGACTGGTGAATTATGCCTAACCCTCCTCCTTCTCGTAACCGGTGGAGTGAAACAAACACTGGTTGTCCCCTAACAAGATCCCCGGATTTGTAAAGTCTCCTCACACGGGTCCAGAGTGCTTGGGGAGTAACAGAACTGTCCGAAGCAATTGTGATAAACTACCTTGCAAAAAGAAATAAAGCAAAAAGAAAGTGAAAATCCGAAACCGCACAGCACCTCAGCTCAGATGTGAACAAGACACAGTTGTAATCATAAGTTGTAGAAATGCACTCAACATTGATTTCTGCCCCCGAATATGATACCTAAACTTGCAACCGATACGTACATTCCTGTAGAGTTTCACTCTAAAAGCACATACCAGTTAAGTGAGAGCCAAAACACCCCTATGATGGGGTAGGGTTACCCTGTCCTAGTTTCTTCAGGAACTAGGGTTAACTATTCAAGCAAAGTGGTTTCACAGAACCCTACATTCTGGTAAACTACCTGTCCTAGTTTGGAACAGTCTTTATGGCTTTTCGATATGCAACTAAGCCAAATGGTCAAATAGGGTACCTCGGCAAGACTACCTAATATACCTCTCACACCTAGCACCGAGAAGTGAAAGGAGGATCAAACGGTACAGCGGTAGTCCAGATCCAAGGGTTGTGTTCCCATCATGGTAGAGCCCGCAACCGATGAGCCTTTTGGCAAGCTTTTCCAAGCAAGCCATCAGCAAACCGTTCAGGAATAGCAGATGGCAAACACAGTGACTTACGCGCACCAATGCAAATGCAAATGCAAACAAACACATAAGTGTAGATAAAATGTCATATCACGAGCTCAAGTCAAGTTCTCTAATTCCCCAGTGGAGTCGCCAGAAACTATAGCTCGGCTTTTTCGTGCCCCCTTTCGGAAGCTCGAAAGAAGCCCTACAGTTCGGACTCTCGCAGTTCTGAATCTAATCTCACAAGTGCAATATGAAACTGGTAAACATCGAAGAGTCCAAATCCGGCAAATCTTTTGGAAAATTGATTTTAGGATAAAAAATGTCAAAAATAGACTGCTTTGCCAGATACAGAGTCGTCACCCAAATATATTTTTTAAGAAAATTTAGGAAACCTATGACTCGTGCCAAAGGCCACGTGTCCTTCATCACCAAAGTTGCCTCACCTCAGGAACTTAGGTACAAGAGGGGAAGGTCATGAATTGAGCACCCCCGCTCGGCCGATCAAAGATCAGCCTCTACTAGTCATGACATGACTTTTATCAACATTATATGCTCTTGTTCTGGTTTATTAAGTTAGCATTACTACGTGATGCGCACAAGCAAGTATAAACTAGTTTGCCTGAATTGGAACAATTCAACTTTATGCTTGTTTTGTGAAAGAGTTTGATTCTGCCACCTCAAGTGGGCTTACAGTTTGCGAATTTGCCACTTAACAAAATGGCCTTAAAACGTACATTCGTTGAATTGTTCCAATTCAAACAACAAACATTCATCCACAGGCATTCAAGCTGTCTTAGTAAGTAAGCATTTAGCCTCATGGCAAGCATGCCAGACATGGAAATCACTCACACTCATGCAAGTATGCTAAAGCATTAAAAACCCACTTAGTACTCCAAGCCAAAAGAAAACAAAGTTAGAAAAATGCATGATTCCTAACTATACAAGATGCCTAATGCAACACATATAAAGAATGCGACTAATAGGCTTGGCTACTAATATGGCATGTGAATCAATTTTAGACATGCGGTCTAAGCACGTATTCAATGAAGTATTGAAATAACAATATAGTTTGAATGATGCGCCGAGCCTTGGTGTACGCAATACAAGATGAATGGATGCAAGCATAAGGTATACTAATTGAAACATGTCCCCAATCTAACCATCAAAATCGGATAAATAAAAGGGAGAAAGACGTGGGGTTGGAAGACATACACATTATTACATTACGCTCTCATGAAGGAGAGTCCGAATTAATAAACTAGCAAAGCTAATTAAGCTAACTATTACAAAACTTGAACAATAATTAACTGACTATCTAAGCTAATTAATTAAGAATTTAACTAGGCTAAACTAATTAAATATTACAACACAAACTAATTTAATTATTCTAAACTAATTAAATGAGTAAACTAATTAGCTAGAACTAATTAAGCTAATTTAAATATTACAACACAAACTAATTAGGTACAACTAATTAAGCTAATTAAAATATTACAACACAAACTAATTAGTTACAACTCATTAATTTAAAACAAATGCCTAATTAAATGCTAATTTAAACTAATTAACTAGCTAACTAGTCTCGAGAAGCAAGGGAGGCCCATACATGCTCGTTTTCCACCCGAAGAATATCCGTTGTCTGCCTTCGAAAGCCCCTATTTGCACAACCCTTGCACTGTTTCCTTCTCCAGATCAACTCTGCCATGCTTCACAAGAACACTGCCCAAAAATTCATTTGTGGCCAGCAGGCCAGAAGTAGTGGCCGGCCAGCCACCACTGAGGGGTTGTTGTCCAACATTGTTGGCCAGCTGGCCACTGATGACTCATCTTTTTTTGCTGCAATAGAGAGCAAACAGGGTAAAGAGAGAGCATTCTCATAGGTTATATGTATTGTGTATCTCTCATTTTCATCAAAACATCTCAAAGGAGTAATACACTTGGTTCCAAAACCATCAATCAAGCAATTTCATTGCATGATGGCCAAAGAACCAAGGTGTACAAGTTAATAAATGCATAAATAAGACCAAAAAGACCATCACCCTATCATGCATGATCAAAGGTAATGGAGACCAAGGAAACTTGGCACATTTCATTACTTTGAGTATGAGATGCCCTAATTTTCCTTTTGTTCAATTAATGTCTGATTGAACACATCAAAATAATACCAATTTCTTATCTTGCACACTTTTAGTTTCAACTTGTTTACACATTTTAATCACCTTTCCATTCATTAACCACTTAAGTCCATTGGTAAGAAGTCCTCTAAAGGGAAGGAAGTGTCAAACAAGGGGTAGTTTAAGATAAGAGAGAGATATCATGCCGTTGGTAATGAACCCCCAAAAGAGGATTAAACCATTAAGCCATGAACCTCATTCTTAAGATCAAACTATCCTAAGGTTGAAACAACCCTCAAAGCAAATAAAGAGTGAAGAAATGAGGGAGATTGAAGAGATTATAAGTGCTGAAATGAAGTGAGAAGAGCAGTAAAACATACAATCAACTTAAACAAGTGGTGCCTAAAGGCCTAAAACACCAAGCTTGTGAGGACTATTACACTAAAGGCATGCAAAACAAGACTCAAATGCAATAAACAACCAAAAATAGTGACAAAACAGTCTAAAATAAAGCCTAAATATGTTGGAATTAAGCTACAAATGGCTAGAAAATAAAGCTAACACATGGAGCTAACTAGGCTAGCAAACAAGACACAAGGAGGGGAGGCTAACCTCTCCAATTTTGGACTTCAAAACATGATTTTTCCCACTGAAAATACTCTGAAATTTAGGGCCAAAAAGCCCAAGAAAGATAGTTTGAAAGTGGTAAACAAAGGTGAAAAAGCCTTAAAAGCATGGAATAAAGAATGGTGAGACACCCCCCAACCTTGAATGGCCTAAAACACCAATTTTAGTCCACAAAAACGGAGATTTTTACAACTCAAAAACAGTTTGAAAATATTGGAAAACAAGTATACTAAAGCAAAGTAAAGAAGCAAATGTTATACCTTTTGAAGCAAAGCTCAATCTTAGGCACTAACTCAAGCCAAAACCACTTTCAAGAGCTCCAAGAAGGCTTCAAGGAACCTCAGCTCAAAGGTGATCAACTTTGGTTAAGGTAGTGTGTGCAAATGTGTAGTGTAACTAGGCAAGTGTGTACAAATTTGCAAGAGAGAGAGAGAGAGAGAGAAAGAGAGATTTTTGATCCAAAGTTTCTAACCCTCAAAAATGGGAGAGGAGACCCCATATATATAGATAAACAAGCATTTGGCATCCATCCATACACGTGTATGGAGATGAGACCAATTGTGCCAACAGCTAGAACAACTGTTAACAAAATATCTAAAAAAAGACACTGGTGGCCAGCAGGCCACTTAGATGGCTGGTAGGCTCAAATGGTGGCCAGCAGCCTCAATTAGTGGCCGGCTAGCCACCAGGGGTTGCAGGCTTGAAGGTTTAAGGTTTTGGGCTTGAAACACTAAGGTTTTGGTCCAAAACAAGGCACAGAATGGACAGGCTTGAAGACTCAAAGACTGGGCATTCTGCCGAGGACTTCGGGCACTAAAACGAGCACAAATAGTCACAATCATCGAGTGCACGAGCAATGACGTCCAAGTCATGGGGACGGTCAAAAATGGGGTGTCTACAGGCCCATTCTGCCGAGCTTGGTTTTGGGGTGAGCATTTCGTACGCCAGACCATGGGCCTACCTGCCTAGTTATTTGCGCTCCGCCTCTGGCATCTATGAGGTTAGCCAATAGCCTCCCAGTTGAGGCTATTATTTAGTTCATGGCGGGATAGGAGACGGACTGCTTCCGATGAGAAAGAGACTACACAGCCTTCATTAGGACTCACATCATGCCACCCTTGACTGGAGTTCACGCCGGCGATGCTGCAAGTGCCATCTTTGCCGGAGAGGCTGCCCAGGAGACCGAGGCCGATGTTTGAGAGGCCACGCCCATTGTACATGCAGTCGGTTGGCCAGTGATTCCTAGAGCGATTTCTTGTTGGCGGTTGAGCGAGACGGCCTATCATATCTTGATAGAGCCACCAGAGGTGGGGCACGGGCATGTTAGAGCCCCGGGTGCACCTCAGGTATGGACCACACTTGACAACTTGCATCCCTCATTTTCCCTTTCTGATACTAATTTGTCAAATTCCCTTGCAGGCGCCCACAAAGTACACGGAGGGCCTCATTCAACTGGTTGCTTCTCTAGTCCACATGGTGTAGAGGAGAGAGATGTTGCTCGCTTTTCATGGTTTCAAGGTATATTTCTCTTCCTCTCGCGAATTGCATTGTTTCCCACACTGCACTTACATGCCATACTCCCACTCATACACGATACTCATACTGTAAACTGATATGCATTCTGGCACTGCCTCACACTGCACTGATGCACTACACCTATGTTGAATCTGCCTTCCGCATCATACTCATACTGCATATTACATTCTGCAAAATACATACTGTGTCTGGTCCTCTAATACTTATTTTTCAAATTCCACTTGTACCGAGGGCACCAACTGTAGTGGCAGCAACAACACAGGCAATACCTCATCCAGCGGTAGGGAAGAAAGGTATATAGGCCCTAGCACGTAGCTGAGATGAGCGTCGAGGTTGAGGTAGAGGCAGCCGTGCTCGAGGCCGGAGTGGCAAGTCCTAGACAGAGAAGACCTCCTCCTCCTCAGAGTCGATTTTGAGTGGGGATGATACTGAGACCAGTGGCACCAAGGAGGCAGTGAGCCGACGCTCTGAGACGTCTAAGAGCGAGGATGATGATGCTGGCTCGAGGTCAGGGAGCGATGATGGTGTCAAGGATGGTTCTGAGTCAGCTAGCAGAGATGGCGATACTGGCTTTGGCTCGAAGTCTGATTCTGATAATGGCACTGATGGAGACAGTGCCTCTGAGTCCCTCCGAGGAAGAGGATGAAGAGGGCCTCTCGAGCTTGATGTGACTAGCGTAGTTTTTTGTACTCTTTTGCTTAGTTTCTTTTGTTTTGGTAGTTTAGCACTTGTATAGCTTCAGATAAGTTTTTACTTTTGTTTTTAAAGCACTTGTATACTCTCTTTGTAAAAACTATGATCAAGGTAAAACCCTACAATTTTATAAAAAGAGCTTTGTTTTGCATCATTAACACCACACTTGCATAAAATGAAAATGGAGTGGTACAAACACTAGGACACAACCAAACTCCCAAAACTGGCAGGCCCACAAAAGGGGACGGCTGGCCATTAAAGTGGATGGCTGGCCAGTTATGGTGATCCATTAGCTAGCTGACAACTGGCATCCACTCACAGCCTTGTCTTCTACAAAAGGTCTTCCTTCCTAATTTCTTCGCCAGGACCTTATTCTTGCTGCTGTTTCTTCTATAAATGGAGACATTCCTTGCCGAGAAGAGTAAAGACTAGAAAGCCACTTTAGACGGCAGGGAAAAGGTGAATTTCTGAGGTTTCGACATAAATGCACATTTTTCGTTGAGTCGTACTTCACTTTGTTTTCCATTCCTCCATACCGCAGTCCGATGTTGGGACCCAGTTACGTACGTTTTTCACTTCGGCACACGGGAAATGTGTTCGACTCTTGAAGAGTTTCAAGCATTGATAGAGTCCTGACGCGATGAGGAGAACACGCCTCATCCCTGTTTTAGTCATGCCCAAGCTTTGGGACAGATGTGTGGGCTCACTTTGCACGAAGCTCGATCTCTGGCTCATAACGAGGAGATAGATATACCCGGCTTGATTCATCAATTTTCTCATATCAGTGACAGAGGTGACCTTCTTTGGCGAGGTTATCGATAACATGCTCTCTATTTATGTATGCTCGCACACTTCCTTCTTGCCCCCAGCTATGGCGGAGCCAACATTAAGCTGATCGAAGTGGCCCAATGCCTGAAAGAGGATAAAAGCTGCATTGGTTTGGCGCTGGTCAAGACCCTGATGGGTTTGGACGCTTTTCATCAGTGAGAGACTACTCGATTCGCAGGGAGTCCGCTACTTTTCCAAGTATTGTTTACTACCCTTTCTTATTTGTAATTCCACGCATCACTCGGCACTCATTCTCTATTTTCATCTGAAAGCCCTTTTTCTTTACTTTTCTCTCAACGCACATCTCTCTATTCTTTACTCTCTCTTATTTTTAATCCCTTCCCAAGTATGGCTAATTGACAAGCTAAAAGTAGTACACCCTTGCCCCAAGTATTCAGCCCGAGCTTACTTCTTTCGCCAACAGCTGGTGGACTTTCCCTCAGAGGGATGGTGGAGCAACTGGATGTGCAATGGATCTGTAGTTAACATAACTTGACTTTGCCCTTAGCTTAATTTGACTGAGATGAGCTACAGCACGTCACGACAACTGGGCATACAGTTGATTGGCCTCACACATTGCGTGTTCCATTTCCCCTTCTGATTCAGACACCAGTTTGGACATTATCAAACTCGGCCATAAGAGGAGGTAGAATACCCGACTCCATTCCCCATTCGTGCTTCAAGCCTGACTTGGTTTCTCACTACTTGAAGGACAAGAAAGCTTCTAGTCCTTGCCCTTAGCTTCAGTTATGCCCTTCCTGGCGAGTTCTTGGCTTGAGGACGAGGCACAGGTTGGGCCAACTTTGGCGGCAAACACTTCCATAAGTACGAGCAGAGGACGCAGGAACATCTGACTTATCTACCTTCCGAGTTTATTTCTTTGACTTTTCTTTTCAAGTTTTATGATATAAAAGAAACTTTGATTTAATCAGAGAGTTGGAGAATGTACTTGTGTTGAAATCAATGGAATTAAAGTTGTGAACACTAAAAATTTTCCTTTTGGTCTCAAAATGTTTCAAGTTGTAAAAGGTAAAATTTTGACAAAAATCAACTTTTATTAAAACTTTTCAAAACCATTTTTGAAAATGATCACTGCCTAACACGCACGGAATCAGTTCTCAAGCTGCACAACCCCAAATCAACAGATTGCAATTGCCCATAACTACATTTACCCTCACTACTTTGTCTTACAACCGGCTTTTCTGCTAAAATAGAGGTAACCCAACCAAGCTAACAGATAATAGAGAAAGATGGCCTGATCAAAATAAACGAATAGGATAGTTGAGTTGGAGATGGTCACGGCCGAACTCTAGGATGAAGTTGTCTACGTATCCCAAAGATGGGAATCAGGCCTTACGTAGTTTGGTTCAAGCTCACTCTAGTATTAACTCTCTCCTTTTGCACTCTATCTTTTGCCAAAGTCGGCCTTATGGGTTTCCAACCTTGAGAGCTCAGTTTTTCTTTATTTCTAATTTTTCATGCTCTAACTTTTTCCTAGGTCACCCTTCTCGGTTTTCAGCCTAGCAAGCCTCTCAAGGATAATATTTCTTCAGCTTGTCCATATTAATCGACTGTAAAACTCCAGACCATCTAGGTCCATAAGAATAATTTCCCCTCATGACCAGATAGATTTGATGATTTAAGGACCAGTCCAATTGGGTTAAAACTTTCCCCTAGGGTCATGGATGGGAGCCCAGTTGTCCTTGAGAAACATATCCCCTTCTTTGAGATTCTTGGACTTAACCTTCTTGTTAAAAGTCCTAGCGATTCTGCGTTAGTAGCCTTGGATGTGATATAATGCCTTCAGCCTCCTCTCATCAAACTGCATCACCTCTTCGAACCTGCTCTGCTACCAATCTGCTGCTGCTATCTAACACTCAACCATAATTCGTAGCGACGGTACTTCAATCTCTATTTGTAGAACAACTTCCATCCCATATACCAAAGAATAGGGGGTTGCTCCTGTGGATGTCCGAATCGATGTTCTGTAGCCCCAGAGAGCAAAAGGTAACTTATTAGGCCAGTTCCGGTAGGTCTCCACCATCTTCCTCAAGATGTTCTTGATATTCTTCTTAACGGCCTCAACAACTCCATTGGTCTGTGGTCTATATGTTGATGACTTGTGAAAAGCCACGTTTTATTTCTAGAGCAGATCCACCCCCTCGTTCTTGAAGTGTGAGCTGTTATCTGATATGATCTCGTTTGGAACCCCGTACCGGCAGGTGATGTTGTTTCTAATGAACTTGGCTACATGCGATGCTTTCAACACAGCATAAGACTGAGCTTCCACCCACTTCGTAAAATAGTCAATTGCCACCAGAATGAACTCATGTCCATTTGAGCCCTTTGGCGAGACTACCCCAATCACATCAATTCCCCAGACTGAGAAAGGCCATGGCGAAGTCATGTTGTAAAGCTTTGACGACGGTATATTCATGCGATTGGCATGGATCTAACATTTGTGACATCATTGTACAAAACCAATACAATCCTCCTCCATAGTTAACCAATAGTAACCTTGTCTGAGGATCTTTCAGGGCTAGCATCATACCATTCATGTGTGCCCCACACTCTCCTCCGTGGATAGCCTCCATAAGTCACTTCGATTCCTCTTTTTCAACACACAACTTGTGCATTCCCAAATTGCCTCTTTTAAACAGCTTGATCCCACAGATGATAAATTGGACAGCCGGACTCTGTATTCCCCGTTTATCTTTGACATTTGCCCTGGTGGATACATCTCTTTTTCTAGAAAATTTCAAATGTCATAATACCAAGGGTTCTTGTCTTGAACTTCATCTATCGCAGCGATGGTTTCATAGGCCAGCGTGTATTTCTGTTCCATAATAATCGAACGCATCTTGACTCCAAGCGAGATATCTACCATGGACAATAGAGTTACCAACACGTCAGCGAACCGATTGTTCTCTCTCAGTAGATGCGTAAATATCAATTTTTCAAACCTTGGAATCAGAATATCTAGGGCTTGATGATAAACCTTCATTTTCTCTTATTTGACTTTCCAGTCTCCGTTCGCTTGAGAAACGACCAAGTTCGAGTCTCCGATGACTTCCACCTTTATTAGCCCTAGTTCTAGGGCAGCTTCCAGACCAACAATACACGCCTCGTATTTTGCTTCATTGTTAGACACTTTGAACTAGAGTTTGAAGGCTAGGGGTATATGAGAATCATCGAGTGCTATCAGCAACACACCCATTCCATAACCGTACTGATTAGACGCTTTGTTGAAGTACATCGTCCATGTTTCCTCTTCCACTTGTAGAATGTCTTCATTTGGGAATAGGTATTCCACTGCCTCATCTCCTTCCACTGGGTGGTTTGCCAGGAATTCAGAGAGAAAAAGCAACCAATGAGCTAGCCTATCCATAAGTGTCGGTCTCTCAAACAGATATTTAAAGGGATCTAATCCCAAAACCAAGATTACGGAGTGAGCTAACAAGTTATGCCACAACTTCCTTCTAACCCATACGAAGGCTAAACAAGCTTTCTCGAGGGGAGTGTAGGGGGTCTCATAGTCCAACATCTTCTTGCTCAAATAGTAGATGGCTTTCTCCACCTTATCTTCCAATTCTTGAGCTAACGTGCACCCTATGCTCGAGTCCGTTACCGACAAATATAGAATCAGAGGCTTCCCCGGCTCTGGTAGCGACAACACAGGAGGATTTTGGAGGTACTGCTTGACCTGCTCAAAAGCAAACTGACAGTGATCATTCCATCAGAACTTCTTCCCTTTCTTCAGGAAACCAAACAGTGGTTCACAAATCAAGGTTAATTTTGAAATAAACTATCTTATGAATTGCACTTTACTTGGAAAGTCGCGCACCTCCTTTTCAGTCCATGGTGGTGGCATTTCTAAGATGACCTTAATTTTGAAAGGATCTACTTCAATTACCCTCTGTGTGATCAGAAATCCTAGTATTTTCCCTGCCGTCACCCCAAAGGTTCATTTCTGTAGGTTTAACCTCAATCTGTATTCCCTGATCTGTTAAAAGGATTCTTCTAATGTAGTGTAGTGGCCTTCTCGCTCTTTAGATTCTACAATCATATCATCACGTATACCTTAACCTCTTTTTGGATCATGTCATATAGGATGGTGGTCGCAACCCTCTGATACCCCAGCATTCTTCAGCCGAAAAGGCATGACTCAATAGCAGTAAGTACCCTACGATGTGGTGAATGGAGTTTTCTCTCTATCTTTTTGTGCCATTAGAATTTGGTTATACCCGGAGAACCCATCCATGAATGATAGCAATGCATGGCCCGCGGTGAAGTCTACTAACTCATCAATATGTGGTAGAGGAAAGTCATCCTTCAGACTGGCTTTGTTCAAGTCCCGAAAGTTGACACAAACTCCGATTATGCCATTCTTCTTCGGCACTGGGACCATATTGGCCAACTAGGTCGAATACTCGGATACTAACAAGAATCCAGCATCAATCTACTTGGTGACCTCTTCCTTGATTTTCAATGCCCAATTCGGATGAATTCTACACAGTTTTTGTTTGACTGGTCGGGCTTCAAGGTCAAAAGGAATCTGGTGCTGTACAATCTCAAGATCAATTCCAGGCATGTCTTTGTAGGACCACGTGAAAACATCTTTGAAAGCTTTTAATAAAGAGATTAAATGTTCGCGTTCCGATGACAACGTGGACCCTATTTGAACTAAGCGTGGATCCTTTTTAGTACCCACATTAATGGCAATGATTTCATCAATACAAGGCTTAACACGTCTCTCCTCCTCTTGATCAATCAAGTTTTTCAAAGCCAGAGAAATTTTGTAGCTCGACTTTTTCAAGCCCCCTCTTAGAAGACGAATAAGCCCTACAGTATCGGACTCCCGCAGTTCTGAATCTGATCTCACAAGTGCAATGTAAAATAGATAAACACCAAAGAGTCCCAATCCAGTTAATCTTTTGGAAAATCGATTTTGAATCAAAATGCCAAAAATGGACTGCTTTGCCAGATATAAAGTCGCCACCTAAATATTTTTGGAAAATTTGGAAAACCCATGACTCATGCCAAAGGCCACGTGTCCGTCATCACCAAGATTGTCTCGGCTCGCAAACTTAGGTACGAGGGGGGAAGGTCACGAATTGAGCACCCCCACTCGCCCGATCAAAGATTGGCCTCTACTAATCATGATGTGATTCTTATCTACATTATATGCTCTTATTCCAGTTTATTAGGCTAACATTACTATGTGATGCGCACACATACAAGTATAGACTAACTTGCAAGAATTGGAACACTTTGATTCATGTTTATTTTTGAAAATTGTTTCGAATATGTACCACTTGAAAAAGTGATCTCATATGTACATTACTCAAATTGTTCCAAATCAAGCAATTAGCCTTCATCCACAGGCATTCAAGCAATTATAGCACTTAAGCAATTAGCCTCATAGCAAGCATGCTAGACTTGGCAGCATCAACATGTGATATGCTAAAGCGAGTAAAGGCTCACCTAGTACTCCAAGCCAAAAGAGCAACTAGTTAAAAAAACACATGATTCCTAACTATGCGATATGACTAATGCAACACATGCGATATTTGATCTAAATAGGCTTGGCTACTTAACATGTCATATAAATCAATTTGATGGCATGCGGTCTAAGCACGTATTCAAAGAAGTACTAAACTAACAATGCGAGTTAGAATGATGAATCGAGCCCAATGCATGCAAGATAAGTGGATGCAAAGCATGAGATATGCTAAACAAAACGTGGTGCCCTAAACTAACCATCATAAGCTAGTAAACAAAAGGGAGAAAGACGTGGAGTTGGAAGACATACACATTATTACAACATTGCGCCCTTACACGAGAGGGTCCAGATTAACTAACTAGCTAACTAATTAAAGCTAAACTAATTAATTAACTATTACAAACCCAAATGAATAATTTAGTTAAGCTAGCTAACTAATTATTACAAACTGAATGAACTAATAAATTAACTAATCTAGCTAATTAAAATAATTACAACACAAGACGAATTAGCTATTTTAACTAATTAATTACAAAGCCACTATTTTAATCACAACACTAATATATTTATAACACGGATTCCGAGGATCGATGGAGGGCTCATGCATGAATGCGGTTTCCACCCGAAAAAGCCACTATTTCTGCTGCTGAATGCCTCTGTTACACAGTAAAATATTTGCACTGATTTCCACCTCCAGGCCAACTTTGTTCAGCTTCAGAAGGACACAGCTTGATTTTGCACTGTTGGCAGGCAGAGGGCCTGCCGTTCACTGATGATGACCTGCCAGCCACCAATACTGGCCTGCCAACCGCTGATAACTGGGATTCCTTGCTGCAACAGAGAGAAAATAGAGCAGAGACAGTGTATTCTCAAGGGTTTGTTTACGCAATTTACCCTCCTTATCATTTGAACAGCTCAAAGGAGTAGTAAAACTTGATTCACAAACCATCAATCTATGCAATTTCATTGCATGATGGCCTATGAACCAAAGTGTGCAAGTTCAATGAATGTAATAAAACAAGACTCTCAAAACCACCTCCCTATCATGAAAGATCAAGGGAAGTAGTTGACAATGAATCTTGAACCGTTTATCACTAATGAGTATGAAACGACTCAAGACTCAAGGGTTCAATTAACATCCGATTGAACCCTAACCAATTATTATCTTGCACCTTTTTAACCTCAATTTTATTACTTCATTTTAATTTACCAACCATTCCTTAATAAATTGAGTCCAACGGCGAGTTTAAAGTCCCCTAATGGAAAGAGTGCTCCAACCAAGTGCTGATTTGTGTATGAAAGAGACATCATACTGTTGGTAATGAACCTCCAAAGGGATTAAACTATTAAGCATGACACCTCAATCTCATGCTTAAACAAACCAATAATTTGAAACCACTTTCAAAGCAAAGAAAAAGCCAAGAAAGGAGGGAGGTTGCAGAGGGGATTAAAGGTGAGAACAAGTATGGAAAGCCATAAATAAACACTATCAACTCAAATAAGATGGGGTTTAAGACCTAAAACACCAAACTCATGAGGACAATTACACTACAAACATGCAAAGAAAAGCTCAAATGCAATGAACACTTAAAAATAGTCCTAAAACATGCTGGAATTAAGACAAAAACAGCTAGAATAATAAGCTAAAACATGGATCATTCTAGGCTAGTAAGCAAAACACAAGGAGGGGAGGCTAACCCCCCCCCCCCAAATTTTGGACTTCAAACATTGATTTTAACCACTGAAATAACTCTGAAAATCAATGTTTAAAAGCTCAAAAAAAAGATAGTGTAAATGTGGGAAACACAAGGGTAAAGGCTTTGAGAGCAAGGTATAAAAAAGGATGAACCACCCCTCAACCTTTATGGGCCTTAAAACCCAAGTTTTAGCCCAAAAATACAGAGATTTTACAGCCCAAAAATAGTTGAAAAATATTAAGAAAAAGAGTTAATACAACAAGTAAAGAGGCAAAGCTTTATACCTCTTGAAGAGGAGAACCAATTCTAGGAAATAAAACAAGGCAAACACACCCTTCAAGAGCTCAAACAAGGCTCAAAGATATCTCAGCTCAAAGATGGAGAGGTTTGGTTAAGAGTGTATAGGCAAAGGTGGGGAGTGTATAGGCAAATGTGAAGAAATTTGCAAGAGAGAAAGAGAATTGTAGAGAGAGGTAAAATTTTGCTCCAAAATTTTTTCTAAGCTCAAAGCAAGAGGGGAGGTCCTCTATATATAAAAAAACATGAACCCCCCTCAAAAACATCCATCCATACAAGTGGGAGCAGATGCAAGCATCTATGCAAACAGCTGGCACAGCTGTCACAAAATATTTGCAAAACACATTGGTGGCTAGCTGGCCACTAATGGTGGCCGACAGGCCACATCAGCGGCCAACAACCAAGAGCAATGGCCGACAACCCATAGAAATGACCGGCAGGCCACCAGAGGTTGCAGACATGAAGATCACTGGGTTTGGTCCAAAAACAAGGCAACAGGGGTGCAAGGTTTGGAATGCTCAAAGCTGTGGCATTCCGCTGATGATTTCAAGCACTTGACAAGCATATACACTCATCATTGGGTGTGTAATCGATGACGCCTAAGTCGTAAGGGCGGTAAAAAATGGGGTGTCTACAATTGCCCCTCTTTGACAGAAAAAATGACGTGAATGAATGTCAAAGCCCAAAATAGATGGTTGCGCATGTAGGTTGCCTACGTATCTCTTTGCAAGGAATCAAACCAGCGTAGTTCTGGGGTAAGATGCAAAATGATACACAATATAACAAAACAATGTAATGATATACAATGTAACGAAATAATCAAACCACAAGCAATACAAAACCACACAAATACCATAAAGGGATAGAGATGCAAAATCAAACTACGTTTTATATAGAAAAGAAGTGGGCACAGGCAAATGATGCCTAACACAGGCTAAGTGCCTACACCCTCAATACTGGCCTCAGCGCAGCATGGGTGCTTACACATAACAAAACCATGTTTTAACTTGAAAGGGGTGCGAGCACATGCAAAACTATGTTTTTCGTAGAAAGAGTACAAGTAATTGGGTAGTATGATATAAGTGAGGGATGATCTGCTGGGGGAAAGAAAATGATCCTAAATGCTGAATGCAACAAAACAAAATACAATGCAATGGATGCAACGGATGCAGTAAATAAGGCATAGGTCAAACCACATTTTACCTAGAAAAGGCCTGGACACAAAACAAACCACGTCTAACACAGAAAATGTGTTGACACCCTCAATACTGACCTCAGCGCAGAATGGGTACTTACACATGACAGAACCATGTTTCAATGAGGGAAAGGTATGAGCACATGCCAAACTAAGATTAACATGGAAAGGATACATGATGTAATGGATGTAATGGACAATGTAGTAAATTAATAAGGGTGACATACTCCAACCACACTAGAATCATGAGAGGAGAACAAACAAATCCCAAACATGCTGAAATCTTGTGAGGAAGGGAACACTCTAACCACGCTGAAATCGTGAGAAGAGGTCCAAAGAAAACCACTCAGGGGCGCGTTCCACGCCTCCTAAGATAAATTCCAAACACGCTGAAATCGTGTGAGGAAATGAACACTCAAACCACGATGAAATTGTAAGAAGAGGTCCTAAGAAAACCGCTCAGGGTCACGTTCCACATGTCCTGAGATAAATTCCAAACACGTTGAAATCGTGTGAGGAAAGGAACACTCAAACCACGCTGAAATGGTGAGAAGATGTCCTGAAAAAACCGCCCATGGTCGCGTTCCACGAGTCCTGAGATAAATTCCAAACAAGCTGAAATCATGTGAGGAAAAGGGAACACTCTAACCACGTTGAAATTATGAGAAGAGGTTCTGAGATGATGTGATGGATGCAAAGAGTATTATGAGATTTTACGATAGATGCACAGGAAATGCAGTAAACAATTAAGGCGGCACTTTAGAAAGTACCTCATGGGTTGAGTGGCGATGAACCGCTCTACTCTAACAAGGATCTCTCCCTTGTGTTTTTCGAACTCTTACCTTCAACTCACAGTTCAAAGGCCCTCAAATGCTGACAAGGGGTAACCTCTACAAGTAGAAGCTACGGATGCCGCTTTTCTTCCTGATCATATTCACAACTTTCCCTATTCTCTAACGGGGTGACAGACTAGGTTGGTTCAGTATCTAGAATTGAGGCCCATACACGCTACCTCAACCTATGGGGCTGCCATATAGATTTCAAGCCGGGGATACACCCCGGGGTATTTAAACCAGACTTCAGTCTCGGAAATTCCAAACCTTTGTGTTCTAGGCATCGCCATTCGAACTCTAGTTTCCACCGTCGCAGTTGGTCTCATAGGAACTCATTTCAAACATAACTAAGATGCCTTTGGTAGGGAATGGTACTCAGGGAGAGCATTTTGATAGCCATTATGGCTTGAAGTAGGCTTGAGCTTGAGCTTGAGCTTGAGGTAAAGGTACACTCATACATCAAAGAAATGACAAGGCCTAAGAAGGTGCACCCGGAATGCAATCTCGGAATTTTTGGAAGTTGAAACAAAATCAGATGCTCTAATTTTCCCTCTTTTTCTTTTGCTTTGCAGTCCAGAACTTATGTAGCTTCAGATAGGTCCTTGTTCTATTGTTCACTCTTTTGATCGGGGTTGGACCCTGCAGTTTATGAAAGAAAGAACCCTGTTTTGCACACCATGTTGGGAATGACACAAGACTCTGAGCACAAAACGATTTATTTTTTAAATTAAAACTAAGAATGAATTCTTAACTGGGTATTGAGCCTACGATTGACCACAGTACACCACGACTCAACAAAAGAAGAACAAAGTAAAAACAATCTAACACATCTATTTACACTCACAATGATTCAAAACAAGAATTGAGACAAACAAAAAAAACAACAAACACAACACTCGGATATGTTCCAATGGCGAGAGACCTCTCAGTTCATGGGGAGCCTGCTTCTCCAGGTATTGTTTCCCACCCTTTCTTATTTGCGATTCTCACATCACATTGGCACTCAATCTATATTTTCTTTGAAAATCCCTTTTCTTACCTTTTCTCTCAGCGCACATCTCTCTATTCTTTAATCTCTCTGATTTTTTATCCCTTCCCAGGTGTGGTTGATGGATAAGCTGGAAGTTGTGGACCTTATGAGGGGGGTCAGATATCTTTTTCGATTTCCAGTCTGTGCTTGGCACTAAGCTTGATACCTCGCTACTTGGAGAATGAGAGAGCTTTTTTGGCCTCTGCTATTAGCTTCAGTTGTGCCCTTTTCTGGCGAGTGCATTGATAACGGGTAAAAAATAGAAAACCTTACTCGACTGTGCCTCTAGTTCATCATTTTGACCATTTTTTTTGTTTTTGGCTTTCTGCTAAAAAAATTTTGACCAACATGAGGGTTAGATTAACATGTTTGTTTGACTTTCTGCTTTGAAATCATGTAAGTCAGGCTATGAGCACTGAAAATTTTTCTTTTTTGGGTCCAAGAAATGGTCCAGTTTTGGAAAAATGGAATATTTTTCAAGAGAATTAGTCAACTTCACTAAAAATCCTCAAAACTGTTTGCAAATGGCCACTGCTCAACCAACATGGAATTAACTCCTGAGACGCGCAGCCTTAGATCTGAACTTGATTTTTCTTGCAGCTGAATCTTCTAATAGAATAGGATAATTGATTTTGAATGAAGATGAGCCAATTGGACATGGATAGGATAGCCGAGTTGAACAAGGATCAACTAATCAACATGGATGAGACAAGAAAGTTAAAAATGGTTGGGGCTGAACTTCAGGCTGAAGTTGTCTACGTATCCCAAAGATGGGAATCAGGCCTTACATAGTTCCTGGGTTAAGGTGCACTCGGGTATTAACACTCTCCTTTTGCGCTCTAACTTTTGCCAAGGCCACCTTTCCGGGTTTTCAACCTTACGAGCTATTCTTCTCTTTTCATTTTTTTTCTTTTTTCTTTTCCTTTGCTTCTTTTTTTTTTTATTTTGTTTTCATTTTTTTTTTGTTTGTGTTTTTATTTCTTCTTTTTTTGTTCTTTCTTTTTCTTCTTGCTCTAACTTTTGCCTAGGTCGCCCCTCTGAGTTTTCGACCTAGTTAGCCTCTCAAGGATAGAAACGTTTACCTTGTCCATGTTGATTGGCTGTAGGATCTCTAAGCCATCGAAATCCACGAGAATGGCTATTGTTTCTGACTAAATAGTCTTGATGATGTAAGAGCGCATCCAATTGGGTTTGCATTTTCCCCTAGTGTTATGGATAGGAACTCGATTGTCCTTTAGCAATAAATTTTCTTCTCTTAGATTATGGGATTTGGCTTTCTTGCCAGTCTTCATTGGTTTGAGAAATGACCCAGTTTTGAATCTTCAAGCACCTCTGACATTTTTTTGCCCCTAGTTCAAGCGCTACTTCTCATCCAGTTATGCAAGCTTCCTTTGATGACATCTAACCTTATTGCCCCCAGTTCAAGGGCTGCTTCGAATCCGGCCATGCAAGCCTTACATTGTGGTTAATTGTTTGAGCATTCTGCATCAAGGGTTAACTCTCGAGGCCGAGAGTGATCCTATGCTGTACAATCTCAAGATCAATTCCAGGCATGTCTTCGTAGGACCAAGCAAAACATTTTTTGAAATCTTTTATTAAAGTGGCTAATCACTCATGCTCTTCTGAAGACAATGTAGAACCAATCTGGATCAAGCCAGGATCCTTCTTAGTACTCACATTAACAGGCATGATTTCATTCAATCAAGGGCTTAACAGGCCTCTCTTTCTCTCAGTTGATCAAATTTTTACAAATCCGGAGGAAATTCCTTCCTCTTTGTTTTTATCAAAGTTTCGGAAATAGTTTTGAAAAACTTTGGTCAATGCAATGATTTAAAGGCACAGAGAACTAAGTGGAAAAGTACTGTCATTTCATTCAGATCTTCTGGTGCACTTAGCTCAATGGTAGAAACAGACTTGAAGAGTGAAAAAGACAAACAAAACAAGACGGTGATGTGATGTCCGAGTTAACATGCCCGAAAGCACCTGACTCTCTAACACAACAAGACTGACTCAAAACAATAAGACTGATTCAATACCCAAGTCTAAAAGTAAAATAAACAACATTTTCAAAGTGCTAAAAAGTGCATGCCATCCACCACATATGGAGTAAAATGAGCGCCATCTGCAGGTGGTTCATCCCTGATCACACAATCACATTATCCCCCAAGTTCATTGATCCAGTGTCGATAGACTTTGTAGGACTTGGCAGAGTGATACCTTATTGTCAATTAGATCTTGAACTTCATGGCAAAGACGAAAACAACCGTTAGTGTCATGACCGAATTATTGATGGAAAGCGTAGTACTTGGCAGCATTATACCTTGATGGAAGGGGATCAGGGAGAGGCCGAGGGTCAAGAGGTTTGAGAAGGCCTTGTCCTATGAGGATTAAGAGAGCTTTGGACAAAGTTATGTAAAGAGGATTAACGGTGTGGTTTCCAGTCCTGCCAGGGTTGATAGAGGGCTTTGGCAGGTGTTGACTGGGTTTGATGACCTCTTATAGGTGTAGAATTGGAGCTGAAAGGGGTGTTTCTAGTATGACAACCCTTTTCATGGTTTATCCCTGGATTCAAAATGCTCTCTACCTAAGCGACAAAAGTGTCATCCACAGTCTTTGCAACAACTGCAAGTGCTTGTTGTTTGTTCAGTCCTTTGACCTTCAACGCCTTCATAGCCCACTGAAGCTATTCACAATGATCAATACTTGCCCCGGCCTTGTTCTTGCCCCTTGCCTCCACTTTGCCAAGGGATTGGGTCGCTACATAGGAGGAGAGCCCAGTTGTTGTCGACATGTCATCACCCAGACTTGAGATAGCTTCTAGTTGGCCATTTTCAATTGTTGCTCGCCCCAAGATTGGGGAGCCTTTTGGCGTGAAATTTCTGGCATGTGATGTGGTTAATGATGGTGCCAAAATCCCAAAGGCTAAATTTGTCACAATTCTCTGAAGATCTTCAATCATGCTCATTAGCTTAGAAGTAGTGGG
This sequence comes from Camellia japonica, assembly GCA_030407325.1. Taxonomy (NCBI): domain Eukaryota; kingdom Viridiplantae; phylum Streptophyta; class Magnoliopsida; order Ericales; family Theaceae; genus Camellia; species Camellia japonica. Next base: position 118,541,620 of record JAPPVO010000017.1, read on the forward strand.
TTCATGAGTTTGAGATGATTGGGGTTCAAGTGCATCCATCATACACAAGTCCATGCTTTTTGGAATGAACACCTCAAGCTTGGGTAAATGTGATGGGGTGATGTATATGCTAGGGCTGTAGGTGGATGGTAGTGTATGGATTAGGTTGAGGTGTGAAGGTAATGGGTTAGTGGTGACCTAAGGTCCTTTTAGTGGAGCTATGATCTCTTCATCAATAAGATCCTGAATCTTATGACGAAGGCGGATGCAACGGTTTGTATCATGACCGTGTTGTTGATGATAGGCACAGTATTTAGCGGGGTCATGTCTTGGTGGAAGAGGATTTGGAAGGGGTTGGGGTTCTAGGAGCTCTAGGTACCCTTTTGCTAGCAGTGTTTTCAAGGCTTGAGAGAGACTCATGTAAAGAGGATGGAAATTTCGGGCTTGGGGCCGAGTTGAAGTGGTGGGTTTTTAGCTATTGATGGGAGTGGTGACAGTGTTTACTTCTGAGCATTTCACAACTATGCTACCATTGGAACTGCGAACAACATTCCTCCTTATAGGTTCATTACCTTCCACAATGATCCCTTGCCTGATGGCATCCTCGATTTGAATGCCAATTTCTTGGAGGTCCTTAAAGTTGAATAATGGGAGGACTATCATTTTCTACAATAGCCTTTCGTACAGATTTCTAACAATTATACGAACTTGCTTTTTCTCTAGAGGCTTCTTCCCATCATAGCCACCTTTGCCCTCCATCAAATAAAAAACTCTAAAAGGCCCTCCTTCAGTTCCTGATGCATTGCCTCAAGATCACGAGTTGTGACCTCGATCTGTGTGTTATAGAAATATTGGGCAACGAAGGATTCGGCCAACTTCTGCCAGCTCGTTTCACAGAGTCCTCCAATTTAGCATACCAGATGGCAGTTATTCTAGACATTGTTTGGCTGAATAGTGACAACTTCTGTACTCAGTTCAAACCCATTGGTCGTAGGATATCAGAAAACAGACGCAATGCACCATTGGATCTCCAGAGCCATCGAAGCAGTCAATATGTGGCATCTTGAACCGCTCCAATAAGGTAACTGCCGATTCAGTGTGCCCATCCTCTATGCCTGGAATAGAGTTGACCCCTTGTGCCTTTTTGAACAACTTTTCCAGCTTGTTGACTTTGAGCGCGGTTGGATCAACCTTAAATTTGAATGGTGCCTCGGTTTGATACACCGGGGCTCTGGAAGTTTGTGTTGGGATGGGTTCTGTTGGATTGCCTTAGTTTTCTTAGACATTGGCAGTATGAGATGTGTCTCCGGGTGTTGGGATACCCGTGATAGGTGTATGGGATGTAGAGGTCATAACCGGTTGAGGTTGTTGTTATTGTAGCCTGGTTATAACCTCAGCCTGACGGGCTGTGACCTCAGCCTGGTGGGCAGCATCTTGTTGTAATGTCTCGACTCTCTGTTGCACATGTTGTATCAGTTCTTCCATACTGGCTGGGGGATACTATGCCATTGGAATAGGTGATTGGTCTTGTGTTGGACTGGACACAGGTGAGCCGAGGGGTGACTACTGTAGGAACTGGACCGGTGAATTCCGTCTGTCCGTTCTTTGCCTTGTAACCGGTGACAGTGAAACAAACACTGGCTGCTCCTGAACTACATCCCCGACCTTACAAAGTTTATCGACACGAGTCCAGAGTACCCAAGGGATATCGGAGCCTTCTGAAGCTATGGTTCCAGGACTACCTACCAAAAGAGGGGGATATCGGAGCCTTCTGAAACTATGGTTCCAGTACTACCTAGCAAAAAAGAAAATAGACAACACCTCAGCCCAATTTCACTAGAACATATATGATCACAGCTGAGTGACTATACTCCACACTAAATTCTGCCCCAAAATAGATACCAACTGTACCACTGATATGAAGCACCCCTGTATAGTTTCACTACAAAGCACATACCAGGTAAGAAAGAGTCAAAACACCCCTATGAAGGGGCAGGGTTACCCTGTCCTAGCTTTGACATGATCTAGGGTTTCACTACTTCAATCAAGCAGTTTCATGTAATCCTGCACAAGGGTCGACATCCTGCCCTAGTTTGGAACAGTCTCTATAGCTTTATTATATGCAAATAGGTCGAATGGTCAAAAAGAGTACCTCAGCAAGACTACCTAATATACCTCTCACACCTAACACCGAGAAGTAAAATGAGGATCAAGCAGTACAATGGTAGTCTAGATCCAAGGGCTGTGTTCCCAACATGGTAGAGCCCATGACCGGTCAGCGTTTTGGCAAGCTTTTGGGCAAGCCTCCGGCAAACCGTCGAGGAATAGCAGATGGCAAACACAGTGACTTAAGCGCACCAATCCAACTGCGATGCAAAGAATATATAAGTGTAGATAAAATTTCACATCATGAATTTTAAGTCAAGTTCACTAAATCCGCAGCAGAATCGCCAGAAACTGTAGCTTGACTTTTTCGCGCCCCCTCACGGAAGACGAATAAGCCTTACAGTATCGAACTCTCGCGGTTCTGAATCTGATCTCACAAGTGCAATGTGAAATAGATAAACACCAAAGAGTCCTAATCTGGCAAATCCTTTGGAAAATTGATTTTAACTCAAAAAGCCCAAAATGGATTGTCTTGCCAAATACAGAGTCACCACCTAAATATTTTTGGAAAATTTAGAAAACCTATGACTCGTGCCAAAGGACACGTGTCCGTCATCACCAAGATTGTCTTGGCTCGGGAATAGGTACGAGAGGAGAAGGTCATGAATTGAGCATCCCTACTCGTCCGATCAAAGATCGACCTCTACTAATCATGATATGATTCTTATCTACATCATATGCTCTTGTTCCGGTTTATTAGGCTAACATTACTATGTGATGCGCACACAGACAAGAATAGACTAACTTGCAAGAATTGAAACACTTTGATTCATGTTTGTTTTTTAAAATTGTTTCGAATATGTACCACTTGAAAAAGTGATCTCATATGTACATTACTCAAATTGTTCTAATTCAAGCAATTAGCCTTCATCCACAGGCATTCAAGCAATTATACACTTAAGAAATTAGTCTCATGGAAAGCATGCTAGACATGACAACATCGACATGCGATATGCTAAAGCAAGTAAAGGCTCACCTAGTACTCCAAGCCAAAAGAGATACTAGTTAGAAAAATGCACGGTTCCTAACTATGCAATATGACTAATGCAACACATGCGATATGCGATCTAAATAGGCTCGGCTACTTAACATGTCATATAAATCAATCTGATGGCATGCGGTCTAAGCATGTATTCAAAGAAGTATTAAACTAACAATGCGAGTTAGAATGATGAACCGAGCCCAATGCATGCAAGATAAGTGGATGCAAAGCATGAGATATGCTAAACAAAACATGGTGCCCTAAACTAACCATCATAAGCTAGTAAATAAAAGGTAGAAAGACGTGGGGTTGGAAGACATACACATTATTACAACATTGCGCCCTTACACGGGAGGGTCCGGATAAACTAACTAGCTAACTAATTAAAGCTAAACTAATTAATTAACTATTACAAACCCAAATGAATAATAACTAAGCTAGCTAACTAATTATTACAAACCGAATGAACTAGTTAATTAACTAATCTAACTAATTAAAATAATTACAACACAAGACGAATTAGCTATTCTTACTAATTAATTACAAAGCCACTATTTTAATCACAACACTAATATATTTATAACACGGATCCCGAGGATCGATGGAGGGCTCATGCATGAATGCAGTTTCCACCCTAAAAAAGCCACTGTTTCTGCTGCTGAATGCCTCTGTTACACAGTAAAACATTTGCACTGATTTCCACCTCCAGACCAACTTTGTTTTGTTTCAGAAGGACATTGCTTGATTTTGCATTGGTGGCCAGCAGAGGGCCTGCCGCCAGCAATAGTGACCTGCTGGCCACTGATGACTGGGCTTCCCTGCTGTAACAGAGAGCAAATAGAGCAGAGACAGTGTATTCTTAATGGTTTGTTTGCACAATTTACCCCTCCTTATCATTTAAACAGCTCAAAGGAGTAGTGAAACTTGATTCACAAACCACCAATCTATGTAATTTCATTGTATGATGGCCTATGAACCAAAGTGTGCAAGTTCAATGAATGCAGTAAAACAAGACTCTCAAAACCACCTCCCTATCATGAAAGATCAAGGGAAATAGTTGACAATGACTCTTAAACCGTTTTCATCACTAATGAGTATGACTCAAGACTCAAGGGTTCAATTAACGTCTGATTGAACCCTAACCAATTATTATCTTGCATTTTTTTAGCCTCAATTTTATTACTTCATTTTAATTTACCAACCATTCCTTAATAAATTGAGTCCAAAGGTGAGTTTAAAGTCCTCTAATGGAAAGAGGGCTCAAACCAAGTGTTCTTTGGGCATGAAAGAGACTTTATACCGTTGGTAATGAACCCCCAAAGGGATTAAACCATTAAGCATGACACCTTAATCTCATGCTTAAACAAACAAATAATTTGAAACCACTTTCAAAGCAAAGAAAAAGCCAAGAAAGAAGGGAGGTTGCAGAGGTGATTAAAGGCGAGAACAAGTATGGAAAGCCATAAATAAACACTATCAACTCAAATAGGATGGTGTCTAAGGCCTAAAATACTAAACTCGTGAGGACAATTACACTACAAACATGCAAAGCAAAGCTCAAATGCAATGAACACGTAAAAACAGTCCAAAATAAGTCCTAAAACATGCTGGAATTAAGACAAAAACAGCTAGAATAATAAGTTAAAACATGGATCATGCTAGGCTAGTAAGCAAAACATAAGGAGGGGAGGCTAGCCCTCCAATTTTTGGACTTCAAACCATGATTTTAGCCATTGAAATAACTCTGAAAATTAGTGTTTAAAAGCTCAAAAAAAGATAGTGTAAAGGTGGGAAACACAAGGGTAATGGCCTTGAGAGTAAGGTGTAAAGAAGGGTGAACCACCCCTCAACCTTTATTGGCCTTAAAACCAAAGTTTTAGCCCAAAAATACAGTTTTTATAGCCCAAAAAACTGTTGAAAAATAGTAAGAAAAAGAGTCAATACAACAAATAAAGAGGCAAAGCTTTATACCTCTTGAAGAGTAGAACCAATTCTAGGTAGTAAAACAAGGCAAACACACCCTCAAGAGCTCAAACAAGGCTCAAAGATACCTCAGCTTAAAGATGGAGAGGTTTGGTTAAGAGTGTATAGGCAAAGGTGGGGAGGGTATCGGCAAAGGTGAAGAAATTTGCAAGAAAGAGCGGGAATTGTAGAGAAAGGAAACATTTTGCTCCAAACTTTTTTCTAACCTCAAAGCAAGAGAGGAGGTCCTCCATATATAGAAAAACATGAACCTCCCTCAGAAGCATCCAGCCATACACGTGGGAGCAGATGCAAGCATCTGTGTAAACAGCTGGCACAACTGTCACAAAATATCTGCAAAAGACATTGGTGGCTGGCAGGCCACATCAGTGGCCGGCAACCAAGAGCAATGGCCGACAGCCCATAGAAGTGGCCGATAGGCCACTAGAGATTGCAGGTATGAAGATCACTAGGTTTGGTCCAAAAACAAGGCAACAAGGGTGTAAGGTTTGGAAGGCTCAAAACTGTGGCATTCCGCTAAGGAATTCGAGCACTTGGCAAGCATATACACTCGTCATTGGGTGTGTAAGTGATAACGTCTAAGCCGTAAGGGCGGTCAAAAATGGGGTGTCTACAAATTTCTTCCTCTTCGTTTTCATTAAAATTCTAAAAAACTTGGTCAATGTAATAAACCAGCGACACAGAAAAGTACACAAAATCTGCAAAGTTCTCATTCATAAGTTTCGGCTCTTCGGTTACAACAGACTCAAAAGCAAAAGAAAAAGAGGACCTCGACCGGACCTTGGCATCCGGGTTACCACCTCTGGGAATGCCAGACTCAAACTTCTCGGACTAACTTGAATCTGATTTCGACTCCACAGACTCAGTGGAATCAAATTTTGGCTCATCACCCTATTTAGAACTGGAAAGATAGCCCTTCTCCAACTGCCAAATAAGACATGGTGCCCTCGATGCATCCATAATACCACTGGTTGGGTCTACACCCGGTTCTTCCCCGACCATGGAAACAGTAATGTTATCCCCCAAGTTCTCCGTGTCAGTCGCAGGATCTGTCAGGAGATTGGCCAATGCTACCCCTACTGTAAGCTCGCTGTTGTCTGAGTCATCTTCCGTGCTCTGGCTAGCTTTGATGCTTGGTTCAGCCCTTTCATCATCACTGTCCTGTAGTTGTAGATCAAAGAAGATCCGAATCTGAAGACACATTTTTCTAAAGAATTTACCCAAGGCTCAGGAAAGCTGCAAAAAAGGAAATCCTTTCTCTCTCGAACAAAACAATCGTTCAACGTCTCCCGAATTGGCCTATGGACGAGCTCATAATGCTTTCCAGCTCTCTTGGCCTTGGCTCTGCCCCTCATCTCTTCCCCCTTCCTTATCCAGTCCTCTTTGGTGGGCACATAGCCCAGTCCAAAGGCATGTGGGTTATGTGGCACCTCTGTCAGTGCTGAAACACCTTTTTGACCGCTCTGTCCAAGTCCCATTCCCGGAATGTACCGCATTTTTCTCATGAAGTAGATGGACTGGGCACTGACGTACATGCCTTCGTCCATAACCAGGATGGCCTACACTACTCAGGCTTCTGTTAGAGTGCATCCCGAGAGGAATACATCCTCATTGCCATGGTTGATCTCTAGCACTGGCGTAGTCACCTCTAGAGGTGGATAGAGAGATGAGTTCCTGTAGACACCCCATTTTTGACCGTCCTCAAGACCTGGACGTCACCGCTTGAACACTCGGTGATTATCCATGTTCGTGTTCGTTTGGAGTTCCCGGAGTTCTCGGCTACGCGCCTTGCCTTAGGACCTCCGAACTTGACCGTTTTGTGTCTGGTTTTGCACCAAACACTTGTGCTTTGCCTTGGAGGGGCAGGGAATGCCTTGTGAGGCATCCCCACACACCACCGGCAGTGGCTAGAGGCCACCGGCTGGTTGGTGTTGCCATCGGCACTATATTGTGCCGGTCGGCACTCTTTTGTGCCGGTCGGCAGTCAATTTTGTCAAAATGACAATTTTGCCCTGTCAACTACTGTTCAGTTGCTTTTTGAGATATTTTGAAGCAGCCGTATAGCATTTGTTTCCCCTCCATACACGTGTATGGAGGGATGAGCCTTTGGTTTGCTTAGCTTGTAAGCTTTGTTGCCTATAAGAGGGGGGTCTCTTCTCTTGGCTCAAGGGTTAGAAAAATTAGACATTTTTAGGGAGAAAAGACAGAGAAGAAGCTCTGGTTCTAGGTTAGAACTTGTGTATCTATCCTATCTCTCTTTTCCTCTCTTGTTTCTACACTAGGTGCTTTAATCCATATTATTGCACACAAGCACCTAGTGTTTCACCTTCCTTTGGTTACTGAGGTTCTAAGGGCTGGTTCTTGAAGTTTTTGGTTGGATTTGAGCTCAAGGAAGCAACAACATCAACCTTTGTGAAGGTGGTCTTCAAGGGTAAGAAACTACCCCTTTTTACCCCATTTTTGCACTCATTTTTGCATGTTTAGAACTATTTTTGTGCTTAGCATTTAATACAAAAAAGTTCTGTTTTTTAGTCCTCTTTATTGTTGGTTAAGAGTGTTTTGTGCTTTGGGGAGGTTTGACCACCCTTAGGCCTTGAAAAGGCCTCATTTTGTGCTATTTTGTGAGAGCTCCGGGATTTTGGTGTTGGGGTCTCTTCACCACTGAAATCTTGAGGGATTTCAGTGATGAAGATGATGCCTTGAAGTCCCAAGAAGGAGAGGGCCACCCCCTCTCCTTGATGTCCTTGAAAAGGACAAATTTTGGCCTCTTAAAGGAGCCTACGTTTCAAGTGAGTGTTGAGCATGCCATGGCTGTATTTTATGCTTATATTGCCATGTTTTAACTTTGTATTAAGTTGGTTTTGGTCTCTTATGCATGCTTAGCATAGTTGCCATGTAATGCCTTGTATTGCCTTAACATGCCTTAGGTTGTTAGCCCTAATTTGAGCATGCTTTAGGCTTAGATTCATGAAGCGATTTTGTGCTTATTTGACATGTTTTAGGTCTGTCCATGGTTACTTTGGTCGATCTTAGCTTGCATCACATAACCTCTTTGCATTTGGCTTGTTGGCCTTAAGAGCATGAAAGTATAGCATGCCTTGCTTGCATTATTTTCAATGGTTTGGAACCATTTAGCATGCTATTTCAGTCCCTTAGACATGCTTGAATGATTGCCTTGCATGCCTCTTTGAAGTTTTGAAAGCATATGTTGTATGCCTAATGATTTGGTCATTGTGTGTGCCTTGCTCTAGAGCCACTTAGATGCCATCTAGGAGGTCCCTTTTGTACGGTCTAGGGCTGCCTTAGACCTGTTTTAAGCCTTCTTGGCCTTGTGAAGCTTGGTTGGCTTAGCCATGGTTTAGGTCTCCTTTGACTTGCCTTGGATGCTTGGACCATTTGTTGCATGCTTAGTCTATTTTGTTGCTTGGTTTGGCACCATGTCCAACATGATTTTAAAGCTTATATATGCATGTTAATATGTCCATGTTAGCCTCTTTTAAGTGTTCTTAAGAGTTGCTTGTTTATGCCTAAGTATTGGATTATGTATGCTTGCATGTGTGCATGTATTGCATATATCTTAGCCTTCACTTCTATGGCATTTGGCCACTGATTTTAGGCTTATTTAGAGCTGCCTTACCTATGTGCAAGTCCATCCTCTTGTTGCTTGCATATGCTCCTTGAGTGTTGTAATGTATTGGTAAGTAAATGCATGTTAGGATTAACATGATTGAATGAAGTCACATGCTTGTTTGCATGCTTAGACACCCACATTACACCTTGCATACTTGATGGTTGACATTGGTGTTTCATGCCTTGTATGTTTGTTAGCTTGTATGCTCCTTTGCATTGGCATGATTGCATACTAGTTGACATGTCTAGGATTGCATCACATAAACATGCATGCTCTACCTCTTGACCAAGTCATGATAGAGGCTTAGCACCCTTGTGTGTTTGTTTGGTTTGCATGCATTTGAAATAGAAGTTGCACATTTGGTTCTTTGGGCCATCATGCATGGAAATGCGTGATTGGTGGCCCGAGAATCGAGGCGCATGCCCCCTTTGAGTCACAAATATGATAAGGGGCGTGATTGGTGCACACATTGTTGGAATTACATTGCCATGCAAGTTTTTGCCCTCTGCTGCTGTGAGTTGCAGGTTCTGCAGACATTCAGTGCCGGCCGGCAGTATTTAGTGCCGACCGGCAGTCTATTGATGGCCGATGGATGAATTTTGTGCCGGTGACTTCATGCTGATGCCGGTGGAAGTCCTACTCAGCCGATGATGTCCCTCAGTGTCCTGGGAGGCACTCCTGAGACTTTGGCAGTCTTCTGAGATGCAAAGCAGGGAAAACAGAGGCAATCTAAGCATGGCAGTGCAATTCCGAGCAAGTCCCGAGCATGCGTTGCATCCGGCCCTCATCTCGAGGCGGTTTACTGCTTTAATTAGATTAATTAATTTATTTGATTAATTTAGTTGGACTGTAATATTTTAATTAGTTTGCGTAGCTAATTAATCTGTATTATTCTTTTGGTCGCTCCGAGCGAGGGCATATTTGTAATAAGTGTGGGTGAGTGGTTTGTATGTCTTCCAACCCCCACTTCTTTCTTCCCTTTTATTTACCTGCTTTTAATGGTTAGTATTAGGGCACGTTTATTTTAGCATACCTTATGCAATGCATGCGTGCATCCATACATTTGTTTACATGCACCGGGCTCGGTACATCATACAAACTGCATCGTACTTTCAATTCCAAATTGAATACGTGATAGTTGTAGCATTTCACATGCCATGTCTAGGATAGCCGAGCCTACTCTAAACTGCATCTTTGCATGTGTTGCATTAGCCACTTAACATGAACTAGGACATGCATGATTGCTAACCAGTTTATCGTTTTGGCACGGAGTACGATGTAAGTATCTATGCTTTAGCATCTCGCATGCGTGTGAATGTTAACATGACAGCATGTTTACCATGTGGCTAGTTGCTTATGTGATAAACTGTTTGAATGCCTGTGGGTGGAGGTTGGATTGCTTGAGTTGGAATAACTCATTGAAATCCGTATTTTAGCCTACTTGCGAGTAGCAAATTCCAAAGCATTTTCAAAGAAAACGGATATGCAATGCTTATTTCCAAATTAGGCAATCTAGTCTATACTTGTTTGCTGCGCGCATAACATAGTAATTCTAGGCTAATAATTGGAATAAGAGCATGTAATGTTTTCAAAATTGGATATCACGGTTAGTAGAGGCCGGTCTTCGAACCGGGCGAAAGGGGGTGCTCATAGCTGACCTTCCCCGATCGTACCCAAGCTCCCGAGCCAAGACTACTTTGGTTATGACGGACACGTGGCCTTCGGCACCGAGTCAGGGTTTCCTAAATTTCCCCATTAAAAAAAAATTAGGTGGCGACTCTGTAATCTGGCAAAGCAGTCCATGTTTGGCACTACTTTTCAAAAAATCTGTTTTTCTTCAAAACGATTTGCCAGAGTTGGACTCTTTGGTTCAAGATTTAGAACCGCAACACAAAAAGGGAGTCCGAACTGTAGCGAGGTCCCCCGCGGGCTTGTTACAGTTTCTGGCGACTCTGCTGGGGATTTTAGAGAGCTTGACTCAAACTCGTGATATCCTATTTTGACTACGTTTATGTGTCTCTTTGCATTGCATTTGCATTGGTGCGCCTAGGACACCGTGTTGGCCATCTGCTATTCCTGAGCGGTTTGCTGGAGGCTTGTCTTGTCAAGGCATGACCATAAGGCTGACCGGTTGCGGGCTCTGCCAGTATGGGAACACAAACCCCGATTTTGCCGGGGCACCCTTTTCGACCATTTGACCTAGTGCATATTCGGATCCATAGTGACCATTCCAAATTAGGACAGGTTGCTCACCCGATATTAGGTTGTTTGAAACCGCTGTGTGCGTAGTGAAACCCTAGCTCCTGACAAAATAGGACAGGGAAACCCTACCCCAACATAGGGGTGTATTGGCTCTCTTTTACCTGTTATGTGCTTTTAGAGTGTATCTCTGCAGGGAACGCATATATCAGTTTGCAAGTTTGGGTATCCGGCCTGAGGGCACCAGTATCAGCGTTGTTGAGAATCAGTTGTGTCGGCGGGTATCAGTTCATTTTGAATAGTGATTCTGGGGAACAGTGTTCAGTAGTAGAGTGCAGTTGTTCGACTACACCCGTGTTTGATCTGTTTGGGGCTGAAATGCTGCTTGTTTTTCCGTTTCAGTTCAGAGATTCAGAGAATTGATCCAGAACAGTTAGTGTCTTCTCCTTGCTGAGGCAGGACTTAGCATGACGCAGAATTCAGAAGAGATCGTGGTCATGACGGCCGCGTTGGATCAAGGAATCACCCTACACAGTGAGACTACTGTTGACACGCCGCATCCGCCCAGATCGCCGGCCGCGCACCCAGTTTGGGCCCCTCAGCTATATCAGGCTCGCTAGCCTACTACATTTGAACTAATGGGGATGATAGGTGATCTTCAAAGATCCGTGGCAGATCTCGCCTATGGAATGTCAGCTTCACCGCCAGCCGCACCATATGCCGGAGGCTTTGTACCCCAAGAGCCCCCGCTGTTGGGCCGAATTGTTATTGAACTTAGCCAACCGGAGATGACCTCCAGCTATGGCAACGACGCATCAAACCAAACTCTAGATCAGGCTGAGGCCGGAGACAAAGGCAAGATGAAGACAGATGCCGACCCTATCGAACAACTGCTGTGGGCAGTAGAGGCTTTGAAAGCCGGGGGAATGAACAAGCAACAAATATCCGTAGTTATGTCAAAAGATGTGGAGGATGCTTTCCCCACTTCGCCTGAGGGCAGTTCCAGTCAATCAGAGAACCGGGACAGGCCCCGTCATGCCAAAACAGTCCTTCCCCCTTCCAACCTTGCATCCGGAAAGGATCAGAAATCCAAGGCCGCACCCGCCGACCCGTTCGCTAGTGCATCTAGCAAGAGTGCTCAGGCTCCAAAGTACCTGCCTCGAGGGCGCCGAGTCTTCCATGCTCTCTATATGCCATTGTCCAAGGCACTTCAAATCCTTGCCGAGAGGGGACACCTTAAACCCCTGGAGCCTCGGCCCCTCCCGAAGAATCTCCCTGCTACTCATAATGCTGCTCTGTACTGTGCGTACCACCAGCAGACAGGCCATGCTACCGACAATTGTTTCCGCCTCCGGCACGAGGTGCAAGATTTGATTGACAACGAGGTTATCCTCCCCCCCCACCTCAGCAAAGTCCGTCACCACCCAGTTGTTGGATGTTGAGGACACAGATACTGCGAGTATGTAATCAGAAAGTGAACCGCCTGTGGGCAATGCCTGGCGCATTTTTGGATGTGGCGTTTGGCACGCATTTTGGGCATCTGTTAATGTTAATTTTGTAAATTCTGACTTGGGTGTCGAGTCAGTCTTTTGTTTTGTCTTGAGTCTGTCTCATTGTCTTGAGTCAGTCCTTTTGCTTACAGGGTCTGTCTTGTTGTAATGAGTCAGTCCTTCTTGTATAGAATACCAGGTGATTCCGGGGTTGTTGCCCCGAATACCGTTTTGCTTTATAATTACTTCCTTCGTTTTCCTTTTGAGTCTGTCTCTGCCGTGGAGCCAGTTGCATCTGAGAAACCTGAGTGAAACAGCCGTGGCTATCATGTGCCGTATTTGTTGCTATTTGAGTTAGCCGTGCCAGAAGATGTGAATGGAACGACAGTGCATTTCGCCTACTCTCTTGTGCTTTAAACATCGTCGTAATGACCTAAGCTTTTCATAAAACCCCTTTTCGAACACTGCGGTGATGAAAACGAAGGGGAAGTAATTCCTCAAGTTTTGTAAAATTTTGATCATTTTGAGAGAAAGAGAGGCCCGCTAAGCCTTTCATGAATGAAATCATGCTTGTCGGCGTGAGTACTGAGAAGGATCCTGGTTTGATGCAGACTAGTTCCACACTATCTTTAGCGCGAATGATTTGTCGCTTTCTTAAAAACTTTCAAAAACGAAATGTTTTGCGCAGCCTTGCAAAGACCGGTGTGGAACCGCTCTTGAGATTGTGCAGCCCAGGATCGCTCTCGGTCTCAGGATTCAATTTATCTGTTTCAAACCTGGAATCCGTTCAAAACATTCAGTGCCATGAAACGCCTGTGCGGCCAATTTTGAGGCAACCCTCGAGCAAGAGGCATCAAAGTTAGATCAAGGAGATCAGATCCCACCCGGCAAGGCTCGTAAAGCAATCGTGATGGACTCTCTGCAAATCAACCCAACAGTCGCTCTCCTGGATACAGAGGGCTTCAATCTCAAAGCCATTGGGCATGGGCTTGCTACACTTTTTACCCTTTGAGAGGCTCGCTGGGCCGAAAACCCGGAAGGGCGACCCAGGCAAAAGTTAGAGCAAAGAAAAAAAAGAAAAAGAGAAGTACAAAAGAAGAAAAAAAGAAAAGAAAAGAACAAACAATAGCAAAAAAAATGAAAATGCAAAAGAAAAGAAAAGAAGAAAAAAAAAAAAAACATAGCTCGCAAGGTCGAAAACCCGCATTGGGCGCCTTGGCAAAAGTTAGAGCCTAAACAGTGAAGGTTAAAATACCCGAGTGTACCTTAACTGGAACTACGTAAGGCTTGATTCCCATGTTTGGGATACGTAGGCAACTTCATCTTGAAGTCCAGCCCCCAACGCTTCCATAGCGTCTCAGCCCATGTCATAGTTTTGATCACCTGTGCCTCCTCCGAATCCAATGTCTCAATTACAGCGACCTGGAACTACGTGATTAACTTCTTCTTGAAGTCTAACCACCAACACCTTCCAGGTGACTACGTCCATATATTGATTCAAACCGTCTTTGTCCCCTCAGCGTCCGAGGGTCCGATCGTCGTCAACAAGGACTGGCTTACAATGTGCCGCGGCATCATCCAAACAAGGGGCAACTTTCCGTTGCCATGCATTGCCATAAGTTGCCCTGAGTTACCGTCCAAACCAGGGGCAACTTTCCGTTGCCTTGTCCCCCTTGAGCCAGGGGCAATTTGCCATTACCTCCAATCCGAGGTTGCATAGCTCGAGGGTAAGTTCTGCGCTCGTTGAGCGTTGACTGTTCGCAAAAATAGTTTTTGAAAATTTTCACTAAGGTTGACTTATTTTCTCGAAAACTATTTCATTTTTCAAAATTGGACCATGTTTGGACCCAAAAGGAGAATTTTCAGTGCTCACAGCCTGATTCGCATGATTTTCAAATCAAAAATCGAACAAGTATGTTAATCCAACTCTCATTTTGGTCAAAACTGTTTTAGGAAGAAAACAAAAAATGGTCAAAGTGACGAACTAGGGGCACAGTTGAGTCAGGTCTTCTGTCTTTCCCCCGCTAACATGCTTGCCAAGAAGGCACTCTATCCGCTGTGAGAAATGGCCGTGAGCTAACAGTGTTGGGCGTGAACCTGTGACTTTCTATTCATCCATCAATCACTCTGGGGAGGGATGAAAAATGAGAGAATAAAGAATAGAGAGGTGTAAGCGGAGAGAAAAGTAAGAAAAGGGTTTTGAGAGAAAAATCGAGCCTGAGGGCCGAGTGATGTGAGTATCACAAATCAGAAAGGGTGGGATATAATACCCGGAGGAACTGGCTCCCCGAGATTCGAGGTCTCTCCTTTTGTAAACATGTCCGTGTGTCGTGTCTTTTGATTTGTCGATTTTGGTTTTGGCTTTGAGTCTTTTCCGAGTGTGTCTCGTTGTGTTTAGGTCGTGTGCCTTTTGTTTCTCTGTTTGAGTCTGTCTCGTTGTGTTCTGTGGTAGGCTCGATACCCTGGTTGAAAACCCTTCTTTATTTCAAAAAATCGTTTGTGCTCAGGATGCTGTGCCATTCTCTACATTCGTGCGAAGCCAGAGAAGAAAAGGAAATTTGGGACATCCGGGTGTGTTTCAACTTCAACCGTGTCAGTTTTGTGATCCGTCTTGTCAGATTGGGTTATTTGTTCAGGGTTTGCTGCTTGCAGAATGAACCCAGTGCTGTGTTGTGAGCTGTATGCAGATCAATCCCCAGTAGAGTATGGGCTGTATTTAGTTCAAGCAGTGGTTTGTATGAGTTGTTTGCTGTTAGTTGGTTGGTTATCCGATTATCATAGTGCAAATGCTCAATTTTCAGACAACAGATCAATATCATTTACATTTGAGGTGTAATATGATGCAATGCAGTGCAAGGTATGAAATATACACAAATGTAAACACTTTTTCAGACAAAAAGTTTGTTTCATTTCATATCATCTTTTCAAGTACATAAGTTTTGGAAACAAAATCTGCCTGCGGCAGTACAAAGTACCCTAACTACTGACAAAAGGGGAAAATGCAAAGAAGCAAAAAAAAAAAACAGCAAAAATCTATATCCAATGTCAAAATGGCTCTAGGGCCGTCAATCTGTCCTGGTCCTCTTCCTGGACGAGGGTCCAGGAAGCGTCATCAACAGGGGCACCACTAGGGGCATCACCATCTGAGCTCGAGTCCGAGCCACCATCGGTCTCCTCTGCCTCTGTCTCTGCCTCAGACTCATCATCCGGAACCGGAGCCCGCGAACTACTCCCGACATGAACGCGCCCCCCTCTGGTGCGAGGATATGCTCTGCCATCCCGAGTAGAAATGGGAGGTCCAGCTGGAGCGCCACCCACCGGGGGAATCTGGAAGGGAGGCTGAAAAGCATAAGAGGCAAATGCATCAGTATATATGGAACAGCGAATCAGTGCAGAATGCAGTATATGAGTACAGTATATGTATGCCGTGAGCAGTGTATCAGTGCAGAATGCAGTGTATGAGTACAGTATATGTATGCCGTGAGCAGTGTATCAGTGCAGAATGCAGTGTATGAGTACAGTATATGTATGCCGTGAGCAGTGTATCAGTGCAGAATGCAATGTATGAGTACAGTGTATCAGATGCCGTGAGCAGTTTGTCAGATGTTGTGTTATGTATCCTCGGAAGGTGCAAGACCTTCGGTGCATTTTGAAAGATGTGCGTTGTTACGCACTTTAGTTCTTTCGCATTGTCATGCATCTTTCGATCTACATTTCAGTTCAAATCTTGGGGTACGCGTGCCTCAAATCCTTTGAGGCATGCGTGTCTCATTTACATATCGTTTTCCATTCCTTCATGGCATGCGTGTCTCACTTGCATTATACATCGCATTGTTTTGTTCATTCCCCGGTCTGGCGGGACCTTAAACACGCACGGTCTAGGAGACCTTAAATCCTTGGGAGGTGCAAAACCTTCACCCGTGTTGTCTAACGCACCGCGCTGTTTTGCGCATCTCATTGCATTTGGCATGCATTCCATCACGCGATCTTGCGCATCGCACTGTCTGGTGCACCGCATCTTGATTCATGCATTGCCCCGCCGGTCTAGCGAGACCTTAAACACGCACGGTCTAGGAGACCTTAAATCCTTAGGAGGTGCAAGACCTTCATTCGCATTGTATGTCATTCGCACGGTTTAGCGCATCTCATTGCATTTTGCATGCATTCCATCGCGCTATTCTGTGCATCTCATTGCATTGTTCTGTACATCCCGGTCTAGGAGACCTTAAATCCTCTGAAGGTGCAATTCCTTTAGCGTTTGTCGTGCCCAGACGACTTCCGGTGGTCTAGTAAAGCCACCTGCCTGTTTTTGCGGTGAGTTCCTAGAAGACCAACTAGGACGGTGAAAACTAGAGTTTGAACGGCTCATGCCTAGAACGCAAAGGTTCGGGATCTCCGAGACTAAAGTCTGGTTTAAATACCCAGGGGGTGTACCCTCGGCTTGAAATCTGTATGGAAGCCCCATAGGTTGAGGCGGCATGTTTACGCCTCAATTCTGGATACTGAACCAACCTAGTATATCGCCCTGTTGGTAAGATAGGGAAAGCTGCAATCATAGTCGTTGCATCATAGTGCATTGTCATGCATCATTTGTAAATACTGCATATGTCATGCATTTCAAAAAAAATCATCATGCATCATTGTAGATAAACACATGCATTTGTCATGCATCATTTGTAAATACTGCATATGTCATGCATTTCAAAAAAAAAAACCTGCATATGTCATGCATTTCGTTGTAGTATAGTGCATATGTCATGCATTTTCTGTAAATATCCATTTCCATTGCATTGTAGTTGCATGCATCCACTGCATCCCCTTCCATCCATGGCTTGCGCCTTTCCTTGTTGAGCTTGGTCTGGTATGTGCTCATACTTTTCACGTCAAAACACAGTTCTGCATGTGTACGCGCCTATTCCACGTTGGTATGTTGGTTTGAGGGTAGCGGCACCTTTTCTGTGCTAGACATGGCTTGTACGTGTACATGCCCTTCCTAGGCGAAACTTGGTTTGGCCTGCGTGCCATATCCATTGTATCCATTGTAGTTGCATGCATCCACTGCATCCCCTTCCATTTATGGCTTGCGCCTTTCCTTGTTGAGCTTGGTCTGGTATGTGCTCATACTTTTCACGTCAAAACACAGTTCTGCATGTGTACGCGCCTATTCCACGTTGGTATGTTGGTTTGAGGGTAGCGGCACCTTTTCTGTGCTAGACATGGCTTGTACGTGTACATGCCCTTCCTAGGCGAAACTTGGTTTGGCCTGTGTGCCATATCCATTGTATCCATTGTAGTTGCATGCATCCACTGCATCCCCTTCCATTTATGGCTTGCACCTTTCCTTGTTGAGCTTGGTCTGGTATGTGCTCATACTTTTCACGTCAAAACACAGTTCTGCATGTGTACGCGCCTATTCCACGTTGGTATGTTGGTTTGAGGGTAGCGGCACCTTTTCTGTGCTAGACATGGCTTGTACGTGTACATGCCCTTCCTAGGCGAAACTTGGTTTGGCCTGCGTGCCATATCCATTGTATCCATTGTAGTTGCATGCATCCACTGCATCCCCTTCCATTTATGGCTTGCACCTTTCCTTGTTGAGCTTGGTCTGGTATGTGTCCATACTTTTCACATCAAAGCACAGTTATGCATGTGCATCGCGCCTACTCCACGCTGGTATGTTGGTTTGAGGTTGCGGCACCTTTTCTGTGTTAGACATGGTTTGTATGTGTGCATGCCTTTCCTAAGCGAGATACGGTTTGGCCCGCGCGCCATAATCGCATATTACATTGTAGTGTAATTGTTGCATCCGGCATTAGGATCATCGTTCTTTCCTCAGCGGGTCGTCACCCCACTTATGTCAATCCACCCAATACTTGTCCTTGTGTCCGTCTACATTACTCATAGTTCTGCATGTGTATCGCGCCTATTCCACGCTGGCATGTTGGTTTGAGGTTGCGGCACCTTTTCTATGGTAGACGGACTTGTTGCTTCCATCAACCTATTTGACATTTGTGTGGTTTCGAATCGCTCACGATTGAATCATGATTCAATTGCTTTGCATGTAGTTTGCATAGTTTCAATTGCATTGCATTATCATTTGCATTGTTCATACATCATTTTGTATATATTGCATATCATCTTGCATTCATTTCGCATTGTCATGCATATGGCTAACAATATTGTACCTGTTAAGTTTGCTTTCTTTGCAGGCACGATATTGTATGTACGGCTCATTTGAGGTCGGTGCAACCGAACGAGCCGCACAGGTATTGTATCCTCCGAGTGAGACGTATTGAGAATTGCATAATTCTCTTACATCCTTTCTGCATTGTAGTGTAGATTGGTATATGCTAGCTTATAACTGTCGCATGTGTGCTTCATTACAGCTTTCTTTGCATGATCATAAGTTATGGTCGGCCTTTTGCATCGTCAGTTGCATCTTGCCCCTGCCTACGGGCGCATACCTTATCTGCGGCTTGTATGCCTGTGCCTGAACTACGCTGGTTTGATTCCTAAAGGGATACGTAGGCAGCTTGCGAGTTCAACCATTTGCGCTTAGTATGTTTGTCCAAGTCTTCGGCCTTGTCAAAAATGGGTCGTCTCTGGGCTTTGACATTCGCTCCCGTCATTGTTATGACTTCCGAGTTCTGTCAAAGAGGGGCAACTGTAGACACCCCATTTTTGACCGTCCTCAAGACCTGGACGTCACCGCTTGAACACTCGGTGATTATCCATGTTCGTGTTCGTTTGGAGTTCCCGGAGTTCTCGGCTACGCGCCTTGCCTCAGGACCTCCGAACTTGACTGTTTTGTGTCTGGTTTTGCACCAAACACTTGTGCTTTGCCTTGGAGGGGCAGGGAATGCCTTGTGAGGCATCCCCACACACCACCGGCAGTGGCTAGAGGCCACCGGCTGGTTGGTGTTGCCATCGGCACTATATTGTGCCGGTCGGCACTCTTTTGTGCCGGTCGGCAGTCAATTTTGTCAAAATGACAATTTTGCCCTGCCGACTACTGTTCAGTTGCTTTTTGAGATATTTTGAAGCAGCTGTATAGCATTTGTTTCCCCTCCATACACGTGTATGGAGGGATGAGCCTTTGGTTTGCTTAGCTTGTAAGCTTTGTTGCCTATAAGAGGGGGGTCTCTTCTCTTGGCTCAAGGGTTAGAAAAATTAGACATTTTTAGGGAGAAAAGACAGAGAAGAAGCTCTGGTTCTAGGTTAGAACTTGTGTATCTATCCTATCTCTCTTTTCTCTCTTGTTTCTACACTAGGTGCTTTAATCCATATTATTGCACACAAGCACCTAGTGTTTCACCTTCCTTTGGTTACTGAGGTTCTAAGGGCTGGTTCTTGAAGTTTTTGGTTGGATTTGAGCTCAAGGAAGCAACAACATCAACCTTTGTGAAGGTGGTCTTCAAGGGTAAGAAACTACCCCTTTTTACCCCATTTTTGCACTCCATTTTTGCATAGTTTAGAACTATTTTTGTGCTTAGCATTTAATACAAAAAAGTTCTATTTTTTAGTCCTCTTTATTGTTGGTTAAGAGTGTTTTGTGCTTTGGGGAGGTTTGACCACCCTTAGGCCTTGAAAAGGCCTCATTTTGTGCTATTTTGTGAGAGCTCCGGGATTTTGGTGTTGGGGTCTGTTCACCACTGAAATCTTGAGGGATTTCAGTGGTGAAGATGATGCCTTGAAGTCCCAAGAAGGAGAGGGCCACCCCCTCTCCTTGATGTCCTTGAAAAGGACAAGTTTTGGCCTCTTAAGGGAGCCTATTTTTCAAGTGTGTGTTGAGCATGCCATGGCTGTATTTTATACTTATATTTCCATGTTTTAACTTTGTATTAAGTTGGTTTTGGTCTCTTATGCATGCTTAGCATAGTTGCCATGTAATGCCTTGTATTGCCTTAACATGCCTTAGGTTGTTAGCCCTAATTTGAGCATGCTTTAGGCTTAGATTCATGAAGATTTTGTGCTTATCTTGACATGTTTTAGGTCTTTCCATGGTTACTTTGGTCGATCTTAGCTTGCATCACATAACCTCTTTGCATTTGGCTTGTTGGCCTTAAGAGCATGAAAGTATAGCATGCCTTGCTTGCATTATTTTCAATGGTTTGGAACCATTTAGCATGCTATTTCAGTCCCTTAGACATGCTTGAATGATTTCCTTGCATGCCTCTTTGAAGTTTTGAAAGCATATGTTGTATGCCTAATGATTTGGTCATTGTGTGTGCCTTGCTCTAGAGCCGCTTAGATGCCATCTAGGAGGTCCCTTTTGTACGGTCTAGGGCTGCCTTAGACCTGTTTTAAGCCTTCTTGGCCTTGTGAAGCTTGGTTGGCTTGGCCATGGTTTAGGTCTCCTTTGACTTGCCTTGGATGCTTGGACCATTTGTTGCATGCTTAGTCTATTTTGTTGCTTGGTTTGGCACCATGTCCAACATGATTTTAAAGCTTATATATGCATGTTAATATGTCCATGTTAGCCTCTTTTAAGTGTTCTTAAGAGTTGCTTGTTTATGCCTAAGTATTGGATTATGTATGCTTGCATGTGTGCATGTATTGCATATATCTTAGCCTTCACTTCTATGGCATTTGGCCACTGATTTTAGGCTTATTTAGAGCTGCCTTACCTATGTGCAAGTCCATCCTCTTGTTGCTTGCATATGCTCCTTGAGTGTTGTAATGTATTGGTAAGTAAATGCATGTTAGGATTAACATGATTGAATGAAGTCACATGCTTGTTTGCATGCTTAGACACCCACATTACACCTTGCATACTTGATGGTTGACATTGGTGTTTCATGCCTTGTATGTTTGTTAGCTTGTATGCTCCTTTGCATTGGCATGATTGCATACTAGTTGACATGTCTAGGATTGCATCACATAAACATGCATGCTCTACCTCTTGACCAAGTCATGATAGAGGCTTAGCACCCTTGTGTGTTTGTTTGGTTTGCATGCATTTGAAATAGAAGTTGCACATTTGGTTCTTTGGGCCATCATGCATGGAAATGCGTGATTGGTGGCCCGAGAATCGAGGCGCATGCCCCTTTGAGTCACAAATATGATAAGGGGCGTGATTGGTGCACACATTGTTGGAATTACATTGCCATGCAAGTTTTTGCCCTCTGCTGCTGTGAGTTGCAGGTTCTGCAGACATTCAGTGCCGGCCGGCAGTATTTAGTGCCGACCGGCAGTCTATTGATGGCCGATGGATGAATTTTGTGCCGATGACTTCATGCTGATGCCGGTGGAAGTCCTACTCAGCCGATGATGTCCCTCAGTGTCCTGGGAGGCACTCCTGAGACTTTGGCAGTCTTCTGAGATGCAAAGCAGGGAAAACAGAGGCAATCTAAGCATGGCAGTGCAATTCCGAGCAAGTCCCGAGCATGCGTTGCATCCGGCCCTCATCTCGAGGCGGTTTACTGCTTTAATTAGATTAATTAATTTATTTGATTAATTTAGTTGGACTGTAATATTTTAATTAGTTTGCGTAGCTAATTAATCTGTATTATTCTTTTGGTCGCTCCGAGCGAGGGCATATTTGTAATAAGTGTGGGTGAGTGGTTTGTATGTCTTCCAACCCCCACTTCTTTCTTCCCTTTTATTTACCTGCTTTTAATGGTTAGTATTAGGGCACGTTTATTTTAGCATACCTTATGCAATGCATGCGTGCATCCATACATTTGTTTACATGCACCGGGCTCGGTACATCATACAAACTGCATCGTACTTTCAATTCCAAATTGAATACGTGATAGTTGTAGCATTTCACATGCCATGTCTAGGATAGCCGAGCCTACTCTAAACTGCATCTTTGCATGTGTTGCATTAGCCACTTAACATGAACTAGGACATGCATGATTGCTAACAGTTTATCGTTTTGGCACGGAGTACGATGTAAGTATCTATGCTTTAGCATCTCGCATGCGTGTGAATGTTAACATGACAGCATGTTTACCATGTGGCTAGTTGCTTATGTGATAAACTGTTTGAATGCCTGTGGGTGGAGGTTGGATTCCTTGAGTTGGAATAACTCATTGAAATCCGTATTTTAGCCTACTTGCGAGTAGCAAATTCCAAAGCATTTTCAAAGAAAACGGATATGCAATGCTTATTTCCAAATTAGGCAATCTAGTCTATACTTGTTTGCTGCGCGCATAACATAGTAATTCTAGGCTAATAATTGGAATAAGAGCATGTAATGTTTTCAAAATTGGATATCACGGTTAGTAGAGGCCGGTCTTCGAACCGGGCGAAAGGGGGTGCTCATAGCTGACCTTCCCCGATCGTACCCAAGCTCCCGAGCCAAGACTACTTTGGTTATGACGGACACGTGGCCTTCGGCACCGAGTCAGGGTTTCCTAAATTCCCCCATTAAAAAAAATTTAGGTGGCGACTCTGTAATCTGGCAAAGCAGTCCATGTTTGGCACTACTTTTCAAAAAATCTGTTTTTCTTCAAAACGATTTGCCAGAGTTGGACTCTTTGGTTCAAGATTTAGAACCGCAACACAAAAAGGGAGTCCGAACTTTAGCGAGGTCCCCCGCGGGCTTGTTACAGTTCCCAAAAACTATTACTACCCCTCCCTCATGAGGATACTTCAATATCTGATGGAGGGTGGTGAAGACAGCCTTTATGTGATGTAAGCAAGGCCTCTCTAATAACAGGTTAAAGGTAGCCAGCACATCCAATAAGTGGAACTTGATCTCTTGCTCATATGGGCCCACCTGGACTCGTACTTTCATTGTTCCCATGAATTCTCTACTTCTATTGTGAGATGCCTGTATCACTTGGGCTGTGGGGATAAAGTTCGTCGGTTTGAGGCCAACCGCATAGGTAGTACAGGAAGGACAGACATTAATGGCAGAACTAGTATCTACCAACACCACTTGCACCCACTTGTCTCTGCATTTCACATAAATGTATAATGGCTTGTTGTGAGCCGAGCGTTCCGGTAGCAGCTCTTGGTCAGAGAAAGTGAGCATTGGCTTGCCACCACTTGGAAAAACTAGGCCCACAAGTTGCTCAGGTGTAGTATCAATGAACAATTTAGCCTTGTCCATCGCTGACAATACTGCCTGTCGATGCACCCGTGAAGCCATAAGGAGCCCCTAGATAGAGATATCAACTTGGATTTTCTTGAGCTACTTCAAAACTAGCTCCTCTTCTAGTTGCTTCTCTTTCTATTTCTTGACATCCTTGTCCTTTCCTGATGGCTTTATTTGATCCAGGTGTAGCGGCTTAAAGTACCATCCACTTCGGGTAAGATAGTGTATCTCCTCAGCATACCATGAATTATCTGGGATGCAGTCCCCCCAGTCTGCGTTAGTATGGGCCTAATGCAAATCATTGTCGTCCTACCACTCGCCATCAACTGCCAGCAAACAGTTGTCTATCTCTACTTGAATCATCTTTATAATACAAATGTCCCCCTCGGGGCAACATATAGTTGCGGTTTTCTAGCTGTCTTAAATTCTTTCTCTCTCAAATTGCCTCAGTGCAGCTTCATGTTCAGTATTTGTAGTGGTCACGACACCTACTTCTTGGGTTGGGTTTCCCACACATGTGCCCTCCAGTAATTTTCCTTTCTCATCAGTCTTCCTGGCCACTGCAGCTACCTATATTTCCTTTCCTTCTGGTTTCATCCCAGTTTCTTCTTCCTTGTCTGGCTCATCACTCAGCCATCCAGTATTATCAGTCGATCCATTCAAGTCAAACCACCTGACCTGTACCTGATCATGCTCATCAAAGAACTACAAGTTGTCTAGATTTCTTTAAGATCTGCCAAGTCATCCAACCCTTGGCTCAGGCTATCCTCCCTAACTACATTAATCCCCACCAAGGTTGGTAACACCACTTCAAGCTTGGTTTGAGTGTTTGGCATGACATAGTAACTCGGATCATATGCCTTTTAAATAGGTCCCCAATATGCCCCGACAACAAACCAATACCTCCCTTCGAGGTCAAAACCTCATTTACTGTCGGTATTGTCACCACATTGTGAGGCTCAGGTTGTGGATTAGATGTGCCCATCATGCACAAATCTATGCCCTCAGGAATGAATGGCATTAGTTTTGGTAGGTGGGAAGATGTAATATATATGGGGGTCATAAGAGGTGGCCAGTGTATGGATGAGGTTGAGGTTTCGAGGTGAGGGGGACTTGGTTATGGGCCGGGAACGGATTTGTGGTCACATTTGGTTTCTGAGGTAGAGCGATGACTTTGTTGTCAATGAGATCCTGAATCTCATGATGCAAGCGAAAGCACTGGTCGGTGTCATGACCGTGCTGCTGGTGAAAAACACAGTATTTTGCGGGGTTATGCTTGAGTGGAAGAGGGTCAGGAAGTAGGCAAGGTTCTAACGGTTTTAGGTGCCCTTTCTTAACCAACACCTGCATAGCTTTGAATAAGGTCATGTATAGTGGGTGATAAATTCTACCCGGAGGTTCAAGCAGGGTTGGATGGTGTTTGCAGGCCTTGGTTGGCGAAGGGGTTGGTAATTTTTGTTGTGGTGACAACACTTACGTCCGATGGCCTCGCAGTTGTGCTACCACTAGCAGCATTGGAACTGTAGACAAATAGCCTCTCAGCCAGCTCCTTATCATCGGTGATAATCCCCTGCTTTATGGCATCCTCGATTTGAACCCCATCTCATGAAGTTCTTTGAATGTAAATAGGGGAAGAACAATCATTTTCTGTAACAACTGGCCATCCAAATTCCAGACAACCGTTCTGATTTGATCTTTCTCTGAAGGTTGAACAATTAACATGGATTCTTTGGCTCTCCATCTCGTTACAAACTCAGAGAAGCCTTCCTTTGGCTCTTGACGTGTCGCCTCGAGATCACAAGTTGTGACCTCAATTTGCGTATTGTAAGAGTACTGAGTAATGAAGGACTCGGCTAACTCCTCCCAGTTCTGCTTTACTGAATCTTCCAACTTGGCATACCAAATGGCCACTGTACCCGACATAGTGTGACCAAAGAGAGATAGCTTCTGCAGTCTAGTTAAGCCCATCGACTGTAAGATATCTGAAATAGTCATAAGTGAACCATTAGCTGCCCGAAATATTCAAAGCAGTTAACATGCGGCATCTTGAACTACTCTGGTAATGTAACTGCTGATTCAGTCTATCCATCCTATATGTCTGGAATGGAGTTGACTCCTTGCATTTTTTTGAACAGCTTCTCTAGTTTGTTGACTTTGTGTGCAGTAGGATCAACCTCTAATTCGAACGGTACCTCAGTTTGATAAATCGGGGCTTTGGAAGCTTGTGCTGGGATAGGTTTTGCTGGGACTGGGAAAACCGGATTACCCTGGGTTTGTGGATCTTAAGCAGTGGCAGTATTAGTAGTGACACCGAGCAAAAGGATAACCGTGGTGGGCACATGTGATGTACAGGCCGCTGCTGGCTGTGGTTGCTGTTGCTATAGCCTAGTTATAACCTCAGACTGATGGGCCATAACCTCAACTTGACGGGCTGCATCTTGCTATAATGCCTCAACTGTCTGTTACAATTGGAGTATTAAGTCCTTCATATTTACTGGGAGATACTGTGCCATTGGAATAGGTGATTGTTCTTGATCTGGACTAAAAGTAGATGCCTATTCTTGAACCAGATTGAACACAGGTGAGCTGAGAGGTGATTACTGTAAGAACTGGACTGGTGAATTCTGCCTGACCGTTTTTTGCTTTGTAATCGATGACAGTGAGGTAAACACGGGTTGTCCCCGAACAAGATCTTCAACCTTGCAACGTCTTCCGACACGGGTCTAGAGTACTTAAGGGATATCAAAACCTTATGAAGCTATGGTTTAAACTACCTAGCAAAAGAAATAAAGCAAAAGAGAATAGTAATCAGAAACCGCACATCACTTCAGCTAAGATGTTATCAATACAGACATCATCAACGCTGAAGAACTGCACTCCATACTAAATTCTGCCCCGAAATAGATACCAACTGTGCAACTAATATGCACATTCCTGTACAGTTTCACTGTAAAGCATATACCATTTAAGAGAGAGCCAAAACACCCCTATGACGGGGTAGGGTTACCCTATCCTAGTTTTGTGATGAACTAGGGTTTCACTATTTCAATCAAGCGGTTTCACGCAATCCTGCATATGGGTGAGCATCATGTCCTAGTTTTGGAATAGTCACTATGGCTTTACTATATGCTGCTAGGCCAAATGGTCGAGGGGGATACCTCAACAAGATTACCTAATATACCTTTCACACCTAACACTGAGAAGTGAAAAGAGGATCAAACGGTACAGCGGTAGTCCAAATCCAAGGGTTGTGTTTCCAACATGGCAGAGCCCACGACCGGTCAACTTTTTTGCAAGCTTTTGGGCAAGCCTCTGGCAAATCGTCCAGGAATAGCAGATGGAAAACACAGTGACTTAAAGCACCAATGCAAATGCAATGCAAAGAACATATATTTGTAGATAAAATTTCACCTCATGAAATTCGAGTCAAGTTCTCTAAATCCCCAGCAGAGTAGCTAGAAATTATAGCTTGCTTTTTGTGCTCCTTTCGAATACGATAGCCCTACAGTTCGGACTCCCGTGGTTCGGAATCTGATTCCACAAGTGCAATGTGGAATAGATAAACACAAATGAGTCCAAATCCGGCAATTCTTTTGGAAAATCGATTTTGAATCAAAAAACCAAAAATGGACTACTTTGCCAGATTACAGAGTCGCCATCTAAATATTTTTGAAAAATTTAGAAAACTCGAGACTCGTGCCAAAGGCGACTTATTCGTCATCACCAATGTGTCTCGGCTCGGGAACTTAGGTACAAGAGAGAAAGGTCATGAATTAAGCACTCCACTCGTCCGATCAAAGATCGGCCTCTACTAATTATGATGTGATTCTTATTTACATTATATGCTCTTGTTCCGATTATTTAGGGTAATTTACTATGTGTTGCACACAAGTATAGACTAATTTACAAAAGTTAGACCACTCTGATCTTATGTTTGTTTGAAAAGTGTTTGAATATGTACCACTTGAAAAGGTGATCTCATATGTACATTTGATCAAATCATCCCAATTTGAGCAATTAGCCATCATCCACAGGCATTCAAACAAGTTTATTAATTAAGCACTTAGCCTCATGGGAAACATGCTTGATATGGCAACAATCACCCGCATGCAATGAGTGCTCACCAAGTACTCCAAGGGAAGCCAAAAGAAGGAAAATAGTTAGAGAAAATACATGATCCTAACAATACAAGTGACTAATGCAACACATGCAAAAATGCAACTAATAGGTTCGGTTGTCTAATATATCATGTAAATCACTTTGATAGCATGCAATGGTGCATGTATTCAAGGAAGTAATAAATGACAATGCCGTTAGAATGATGAACCGAACCTTATGCATGCAAGATAAATGGATGCAAATCATGGAAAATGCTAAAAGAAACACGATGTTCTATGCTATCCATCATAAACGGGTAAATAAAAAGGAAAAAGACGTGGGATTAGAAGATATACACCCATTATTACATATTTACCCTCGCGCAAGAGGGCATGACCTAGCTAATTAAGCTAATTATTACAATGCCACAAATTAACTAACTACTCTAGCTAATTAATTAAGTACAACACAAAAACTAACTAACTATTCTAACTAATTAATACAAATTAATTAAACTACCTAATTAGTTACAAGTCCACTACTTTAAGGACAACATACTACTATTAAACATAATTTTAACAGGCCCTGAGAGATGAGGGATGGTTCATGCATGAATGCGGATTTCCACCCGAAAATGCTCTCTGTTCTGTTGCCATAATGCTTCTGTTGTACAGTCAAAAAATTGAACTATTTTTTGTCTCAGCGTTTGCTTTGTTCTGCAGGAAAAAGGACACTGCCTAGCTGAAAAAGGTGGCTGGCCGGCCATAAAAAGTGGTCGGTTGTACATTAAAGCGGCTGGCCGGCCACTAATGTTTGGTTTTGCCCTGTTGTAACAGACATGAAACAAAGCACAAATAGAGTATTTCTAGGGGATGTTTGTCCACCCTGCCTCTCGTTATCATCAAACAGATCAAAGGAGAGGTAGGCCCGATTCCCAGGCCATCAATCGATGCAAATTCATTGCATGGTAACTTATGAATCAAGGGATACAATTTCGATAAATGATGAGGAAAGACTCATGAACCTCCTCCCTATCATGGAATTGATCAAGAGAAGTGGTTGACCTTGAATCTTGAGCCATTTTCATCACTAACAAGTATGAAATGATTCAAGACTCAATGGGTTCAACTAATGTCCGATTGAACCCCAAACTTGATTTTATTAGCTTGTTCCATTTTAGCCCAATTTTATTACCTCTTTCAATTACCTTTCCATTCCTTAGTCATTTTAGTCCAAAAATGATAGTTAAGTCCACTAAATGGAGAAGAGTGTCAAACAAGAAGTTGTTTTGGGCATGAGAGAGATGTCATGCCTTTGGTAATAAACCTCCGAAGAGATTAAACCATTAAACACAAGGATTTCTATTTCAAGTTTAAACAATACTAATTTGAAACAACTCTTAAAGTAAAGAAAAAGCCAAGAATAGAGGGAGGTTACAGAGGTGATTAGAGGTGAACACAAGTATGGAAAACACTAAATAAATGCTATCAACTCAAATAGGTTGGTGTCTAAAGCCTAAAACACCAAACCCATGAGGACCATTACACTAGAAGCATACTATACAAAGCATAAATGAAACTAACACATAAAAACAGTCCTAAATTAGGCTAAAATAGTGTTGGAATTAAAGTAAAAATAGCTAAAAATAAAAGAAGAAGAAGACGCTAAAATAATTGAGCAATTAAGCTAACAAACAAAGCCAAAAGAGGGGTGGCTAACCCCTCCATTTTTTGGACTTCAAAATAACATTTTTAGCCTTTGAAAAACTCTAAAAATCAGTGGGAAAAAGCTCAAAAAAAGTTTATGAAGAGATGGGAAACACAAGGGTAAAAGCTTAGGAAGTAAGGCTCAAAGAAAGGTAGTCAACCCCTCTACCTTTGATAGCTTTTAACCATAAGTTTTAGCCCATAAACACAGTTGAAAAATAGCACAAAAAGAGTAAGAAAAGATAGGAAAGAAGTAGTGCAAGAGAGCCAAGTGTTATACCTCTTGAACAGGAGTGACCCTTTGAGTTATAAACCACCAATTTCACACCCTCAAGAGCTAAGATGCAAGCTCAAGTACCTCAGCAAAGGGGCCTCAAAAAACTTGTTTTAAGAAGGCTAGGTAAGGTGTGTATAGGTTGCAAGGTAAAGAAAGAGAAATATTGTCCAAGAATTTTTCTTCTCCAAATTTTTCTAACTTAATTTTATAAGAGGGGGTCAAGTATATATATAGAAAATTATATTAGGCTCTCGGAAATATCAGTATAGAAACAGCTGGTGCAGTGCATGCACCTGTGGTGACAGTTGGCACAGCTGGCAAAAATATCTGGTTTTACTGACACAAGTGGCTAGCTGGCCACTAATTGGATGGCTGTACAATCACTTTAGGCCGACTGGCCACCAGTTGGCCTGCAGGCCTCTAGGTGGTCAGGCTTGGACAACTGTTGTTTTGGTCCAAAAATGGTGCAAGGTTTGTTGGCTTTTTGGGCTCAAAATCGAGGCTTACTGTTGAGGAAATCAAGCGTTTGAAAAGCGTATAAATTCATGATCGAGTGATCAATCGGTGGCACCCAAGTCTTAAGGGCGGTAAAAAATGGGGTGTCTACAGCGAGGCTTTTGTTTCTTTTGCTTTTTGAATTTCTATCTTCTTTTATTGGTCATGTTTGACCTTGTATATGTATATAAGTTCTAGTTGTGTATGACAATAATGTTTGAAAGATCTTGGACATATGGAATTTTATTATGTTTGTATGAGTGTGAGGTATTAACATATAAGAAATTTCTGTTCATGACATTTATACACAAGCTCACTGGACAAAATTTGTTAGCCTGCTTCTACTTCTAGCCCCCGTATTATTAAAAGTGTCAATATAATGTCTAAGGCCGTAGGTAATGTTATGATTACTGGCCGATTATGATCCAAACCTTTAAGGGCAAGTTCAGGTCATGATAGAGTGGTATCAGAGCATGAGTTAATAACTCACACACTTGTCCAGTTGAGCAATAAAGTGTCTAGAAAAGACTTAAGATGCATTCATCTAATAAGAATATATCTGTGTGCAATGAGAACATGTGAATATGTAGAATATGAACTATTGTGCCTATATGTGTATATGTGCAATTTCTATGTCTATTATAATGCAAGTTTATATAGATAATGGTGAGAACAAAGGCTGATGAGATAGAAGAGTCGACTACGGCCCGACTGGATAGAATGGAAAGAATGATCCTTGATATGTCGGAAGCATTAAGGCAACAAAAGCAACAACCACCCCCACCTCCGCTAATGCCAGTACCGCTTGCACAAGACTATCAGACTGATGACCATACAATCGCATTGACTAGAGAATTTAAGAAGATGAAACCACCGTTGTTCCATGGAGGAGTAGACCCATTGAAAGCTGAAGCTTGGGTCCTTGGAATAGAAAAATTATTTAAGGTATTTCTATGTACCGAGGCATAAAGGGTTCAGTTGGTCGCATTCACTCTAGAGGATGAGGCAAGAGGATGGTGGATGCTAATTTGAGAAGATAACAAGGGGATTAATTGGGCATGATTTTTTGAAATATTCTACGAGAAATATTTTAAGCAGTGTGTTCATGATCGAAAAAGGCTTGAGTTCGAGGGACTTAAGCAAGGTAACATGATAGTAGCTGAATATGAAGCAAAGTTCAAAGAGTTGGCCAAGTTTGCACCATGTTCTTGACATGCATGTAATAAACTCAACTCTTTTCTTTATAAGACATGTTTATGTGAGATATTGAGTCAAAAATCATGAAGAGCCTCTAGAAATAACTTGTATAAGTCTCATGCATGTATGAATTTGTAGAAAACCAATTTCAAAGATGAAGAATTATGCATACATGTACACAATCCACTCAAACTCATTCCATTCATGATAATTCATGCTCATTCCTTTCAAATACATGCAAATGATCCTACAACTTGGTGAATTCATCTTCCTACATGGATTATCTTCATGAATTATGGGTAAAGAGCATACCTAGAGCTTGAATTTGGCCTTAGCTAAGCTTAATCTCTTCAATCTTCCCTTAATTCCCTTGAATTCTCTTTCTCTCTCTACCATGTTGAGTTCTCTCTCTCTAACTCTAAATTTTCAACACATTAGTTGATGTCAAATGAAGTCTAAAGCATGATTAACATATATATATAGGTGGATTAGGCTTAACTAATTAATTGTGATTAAAACTAATCAATTAGGCTTAAGTCTAAACAATTATAATTTATTTATTCTAATTATTTTGATTCGAATCAAATTTAATTAAACTTACCATATAATTCTAAATATTCCAACTAACCTATTGAATTAATCAATTTCAGTTTCTTAATCTGTTTAGGCCTTCAATTTTGAATTCTAAGTGGACAATTAGACAGATAATCCACAAACAAACTGATAAGTATCAAATAAACACATAATTATGCAAATTCTGCCCAATAAAATAATATGTAAAAATGATACAGAGGTCGGGATCGTTACAGTCTTACTCCCCTTAGGAAGTTTGGTCCTCCAAACTTCAGTTACCCCCATTTGGAGATAACTCCGGGTAGCATTATCTCATTTCATCATCTTTTTCCCATGTCACTTCTTTTCCATAGTGATCTTTCCATTAAACTTTTACCACAGAAATTCATTTATTCCTTAACTACTTGACCTATCGGTCAATGATTTGAATGGACTTTTCTTCATAGATCATGTCATCATCAAGTGCTATTCGGTGGTAGTCTATAACATGGAATAGATCTCTAAGGTATCCATGAAGCATTGATACGTGGAAAACATTGTGCATTTGATCCATTCCCGGTGATAAAGCAATACGATAAGTGAGAGGCCAAGTATTTCTTGAATCTGAAACGGCCCAATGTAACGTGGAGTGAACTCCTTTTTTTTGCCAAACCTTGTTTACCCTTCATTGGTGTTACTCTGATAATTACATGATCTCTCACTTCATATTTCAAATCTCTCCTTCTCTGATCAACATAGCTTTTTTGTCTACTCTAGGTAGTCTTCAGCCTTTGTTGGATGATCTTTATCTTGTCAGTTGTTTCTTGCACAAGTTCTGACCCATATAAAGCTCTATCACCAACTTCAGTCTAGCAAACTGGAGATCTACACTTCCTTCCGTACAATGCCTCATAAGGTGCCACACCGATACTTGAGTGGAAACTACTATTATCAGAAAACTCAACCAATGGTAGGTAAGTTTCCCAACTGCCTTGAAATTCTAAGACATACATACAAAGCATATCTTCCAATGTTTGGAAAGTTCTCTCAGTTTGCCCATTAGTTTGTGGATGAAAGACTGTGCTAAACATCAATTCTGTGCCCATTTCCTATTACTTTTTTTTACCAAAATCTAGAAACAAATTTAGGATCCCAATCTAACATAATAGATATTGGAACCCTATGTAACCGAATGATCTCATCAATTTAAATAGTGGCAAGTCTATGAGCATTAAACGAAGTTTTCACAGCAAGAAAACGAACAAATTTTGTTAATCTATCAACAATAACCCAAATAGCATTCATACCTATAAGTGTTCGAGGTAGACTGACAATGAAGTCCATGATTATATGTTCCCACTTCTATTCTTGAATAGGAAGTGACTGAAGTAAACCTGCTCATTTCTGATGTTCAGCTTTCACTTGTTGACATTGAAGGCATTTGGAATTGTAGTCAGCAATTTCCCTTTTCATGTTTGGCCACCAGTATACCTGTTTCAAGTCTTAGTACATTTTGATATTCCCTAGATGGATAGCTTGCATTGACTTGTGAGCCTCTTTTAAAATTCTCCTTTTCAATTCTTTATCATTAGGAACACAAAGTCTTCCTTGGAATTTCAATACTTGTTCTTCAATGGAGAATCCCGGTTTGGGCTTAGTTTTAAACTCATCACACACTTTCTAGAGGAACTAATCTTCCCTCTGTTTCTGTTTGATCTCTTGAATAATAGCCAGTTGTGCAGACATTGCGGCGAAAATACCGTCTTGCCCATGGTGTACCACTTCTGTCTCAAGTCTGTCTAAATCTTACAAAATTTCCTTTCGGTCAGTCAACAAACAAGCTAAGGTTCCCGTATTCTTTCTTTTCAATGCATCAGCTACTATATTAGCTTTACCCAGATAATAGTGAATCTACATATCACAATCTTTAATCAGTTCAAGCCAACGTCTCACGTATTTAGTTCTTTCTGGGTAAATAAATACTTCAAACTTCTGTGATCTGTATACACTTCGCACTTATCCCCATACAATAGTGGCACCAGATTTTCAATGCAAATATAACAGCGGCAACCTCCAAATCATGTGTTGGGTAGTTCTGTTCATGCGGTTTAAGCTGATGGTAAGGTAAGAATTGGAGCTGTAGTCAATCTCATCTTCAATTCTTGAAATGCGGTTTCCCTCTGATTAGTCAACACATATGGTTCCCCCTTTTGGGTCAATTGTGTCAAGACACAGCAATTTTAGAAAAGTCTTTAACAAATCTTTGGTAGTAACCTGCCAAAATCATAAAACTATGAATTTCTATTACGTTAGTCGGAGTAGGCGAACTAATAATCGCCTCAATTTTCTGTGGGTTAACAGATATCCCCTCTTTATTAATAACATGTCCCCAAAATGTAACTTCATTTAGCCATAATTCACATTTTTTAAATTTCACATATAGTTGTTTCTCCCTAAGTGTTTACAGAATAAATCTAAGGCGTTGTTCATGTTTTTATCTACTCTTTGAATAAATCAAAATGTCATCAATAAAACCACAAAAAATTCATCCTAAAATGGTTTAAAGATTTGGTTCATTAGGTTCATGAAGGTTGCGGGTGCATTGGTAACTCTGATAGGCATGACTAAAAATTCATAATGTCTATACTTGGTTTGGAAAGAAATTTTCTCTTTGTCTTTAGCCTTAACTTTCAATTGGTGGTATCCTGATCTCAAATCAATTTTCAAAAATACCTGAGCCCCATGTAACTAATCAAACAAATCATCAATCCGAGGCAAAGGATATTTATTTTTAATGGTTACCTAATTGAGTTCCTTGCAGCCAATACACAAACGGAGTGTTCTGTCCTTCTTCTTTACAAACAATATAGGTGCACCCTACGGTGATGTGCTCGGCCGGATAAACCCCTTATCAAGTAATTCCTACAACTGTACTTTCAATTCTTTCATCTTAGCAGTTGACATACGATAAGGAGTTCTGGATATGGGTCGCGTACCAGGCATCACATCAATTACAAATTGAAATTCTCTATCAACTACTTGCCCAGGTAACTTTTTTGGAAACACATCAAAAAAATCTTTCACAAATGGAATATTATCTAAAATAGCATTTGAAGTTTGAACGTTCAAAAACTACACAAATACCCCTGACACCCTTTGTTAATCAATTTACGTGCTTTCATGGTAGAAATTAGGTATGGTTGGGGCAGTACACCTCTCCTCTCAAAATAAAATTCATTCTATCCCGATGGTTGGAATATTACACGTTTAGAAGCACAATCAATGGTCGCATGATATTTAGACAACCAGTGCATTCCTAAAATAATATCAAAGTGAGTCATGTCTAATGGCAATAAATCAGTATATAATGTAGCATTCTCAAGTAAAATTTCACATACGGGGTAAATAGTGGAACATAGCATAGATCCCCCCTACGGTGATGACCCACATAATATATATCTCAAAGTTTCCAAAAGTCTATTCAGTCTAGGAGCAAATTGCATAGAAACAAAAGAGGGGGTAGACCCTAAATTAATCAAAACATATGCATACTACCCACACATAGAGAGTGTACCTGAGACTACAGTTTCTGCATTTTGAGTGTCCCCCGGTACAAGAGCAAAAACCCTTTCTTGTCTCTGATTATCCCTTGTAATAGTTGGAGTTATATTGGCCCTTACATGTGGTACGGATACGGTTGAGCCTGTAGTACCTCAATTATCATGCTGCCGTGGTTGTGGAGATTCCCTTGCCATATGTCCCATCTTTCCATATAGAAAACAAGCCCCAGTAGTCTGGTAACACATACCTCGGTGCTTTCTCCCACAATCCGAACAAATAGGTGCTGAATTGCCACTTTGACTAGAACTGCTTGAATTTCTCAACCTTGCTTTCTTAGTCATTGCTGAGGTTGCCCCTTTGTTCATATTCAAATTCTGTCTTTCACTTTTCCAGTCAAAATTTCGATTACGAGTAGCCAAATTTGTCTCTGCCATGAGAGCCCTGTCTAAAATATCAACATATTTCGGTAGTTTTAAAACATTAATTCACTGAGACTTCCTTCGAATTTTCTGACCTTTTTATAGTTTGTATCAACCATATGTGGCATGAACCATGCTAATTCAATGAACTGGGCTTCATACTCTACTACTGATTTGTTACCTTGTTTCAACTGTTCAAACTCTGTTACTTTCCTATCCCGAACACACTGTCGGAAGTACTTCTCATAGAAAATTTCCAAGAATAGAACCCAACTAATTCCCTGGTTAGTATCTCATACTAACATCCGCCATCTCCTTACTTCATCTTCAAGAGTAAAGGCGGCTAGTAGTACCTTTTGCGTCTATGTGCACGGAAACACCTCAAACAGTTTTTCAATCCCCAACACCGAGGCCTCAGCCTTTAATAGATCAAGTCCCCCATGAAACAAAGGCGGCTTCAGCTTTTTAAACTCTCTAGTGAGGACAATAGTTCGCTCATTTGTTTGGTGGTTCAATACCGGTGGTATGGGCATTGGAGGTGGGGGTGGTGGTTACTATTGTTGCCATTACTATTGTTGTCTTAGGCATTCAACCATATCATACATCATTCTTTCCATCCGATCAAAACGATTAGAGGTAGACTCCTCCAATTCATCCCCTCTTGTTCTCACCATTAACTATATGAAACTTGTATTATAACAAATACATTGCATGCACACATTGACATATACACACTTTCAAAAGTTGTTTCTTACTGATAGTCAAATGCAAATGAATGCAATTCTTAAATCCTTTCTAAACACCTTGTTCCTAAATGGACTAGTGAGTGAGATATAACTCGTGCTCTGATACCAAAACTGCCACGACCCTAACCCGCCCCTAGAAGTTTAGGCCATGACCGGCCAGTAATCGCAGATTACCTCCAGCCTCAAAGACAAAACTGATAATTAATAATAATAACGGGACATTGCGGAAGCAATATTCAAATATAAACATGTCCATCTAGTGGTGCATACTTGTAATTCTCATAAGTAATAAAAACTTCATCCCTTCTTCATAAATATAAATGCATGGCGTGTCAAAACATCTTAACACTTGGTCAAATTATCCATACATAACAAGTTTCAAAAACAAAAGAAAACTAAACCAAGAACTTGATCCACAAGGTTGACACAACTTAGTTCCAATGAGTCCAAGGTCGCCCCATCACGGAGGCACTTCAAAAACGGCTTGACTGATGGGTGGACTCTTGAGGTTGCTCTACGCTTGACACTTTATTTGCTAACCTACACATATATGTAGGGGAAGAAGGTGAGCTAAACCCTAGTGACTAATACCAGTAAAAGAGCTTAAATGAATGATGTCTATCATTTTACAAATCATATCACATGAGTTCGAAGCATATCACAAATGAGTACTTGTCATATCAAAGTTCACAAATCATATTTATATGTGGTAAATCCAGTAGTACGACGAAAGGCCCAAAGGCATAACGAAGGAACCACATAGGTTTAACGAAGGGGTCATATGGGTCAAGTGAAAGAACCACTTGGGTCAACATCAGAGATCTTTGTGCACATATAACGAAGGGCCACAGTATTGTTACCTCCGAGTGAGGGCCACAGAGCAAAGGGCTACGGTATTGTTTCCTCTGGCGATGGTCTTATAACAAATGGCCATGATATTGATTCCCCCGAGCAAGGGTCTTATAACAAAGGATCATGGTATTGTTACCCCCAGGCAAGGGCTACACTAAGGATGCCACAATTACATTTCAAAAGAGACAATCATCCATTCATAATGAAATAACATTTCAAAATAATACTCTTGCGGCAAATCAAAATACATTTTAATAACATATATTTACAAAGATACTACTCACAGCAGACTGGTACTGATGGTAGACCTCGGTTGACCACCTACACAAATCATATAACACAAATATACATTGAACACACGTTCGAAACAAGTAACGTTTCTTAATTTGATTCTCTTACCCGTGTTTCTACGTTATCCCATGATTAAGGATGTTCAAATGATGCAAACGAATGCCAAAAAGGGCATGAGGATGCAAATATGCACTTGGAAGTAGTCAAAAATAGCTGAAAACATGGCCTTCACTTAAGTGCACACTAGGTCACTCAAGCGGTGTGGCCTGTCTGCAAAAGTACTGGAAGCTCAAAATTTACGATCGATGGTCACTTAACAGTCGCTCAAGCCAAGTGCTTAACAAAAGTGAGTTCGCTCAAGCACACACTTGGTCGCTCAAGCCAACAGCCAAATGTCCGTAAAAGTACTGGATGCCTTCGTTTTCGCTCGAGCGAAGGATCTTCGCTTGAGCAAAATGGATGAATTCTGGGTTTTCCAGATTTGTGTTTGAAGTTGAAAATCATCTTTTTCAAGTTCAAAGTTTGCATGGTTGGTCTCAAAAGCTTAGAAACACTTTATAAAACATGAATTGTTGAAAATTATGAAGCCATGATCTCAAATCCTCTTTCAATTCTTCAAAACAAAGCTCAAAACACCATATTCTTGACATGCATGTAACAAACTCAACTCTTTTCTTTACAAGGCATGTTTATGTAAGATGTTGAGTCAAAAATCATGATGAGTCACCAAAATAACTTGCATAAGTCTCATGCATATATGAATTTGTAGAAAACCAAGTTCAAAGATGAAGAATTGTGCATGAATGTAAACAATCCACTCAAACTCATTCCATTCATGATGATTCATGATCATTCCTTTAAAATACATGCAAATTATCCTACAACTTGGTGAATTCATCTTCCTACAAGGATTTATCTTCATGAATTATGGGTAAAGAGCATACCTAGAGCTTGAATTTGGCCTTAGATAAGCTTAATCCCTTCAATCTTCCCTTAATTCTCTTGAATTCTCTTTCTCTCTCTCTCTCTCTCTACAATGTTGAGTTCTCTCTCTCTAACTCTAAATTTCCAGCACATTAGTTGATGTCAAATGAAGTCTCAAGCATGCTTAACATATATATATATTGTAACGCCCCAAAATCTGAGACTATCAAATAAGTACAACAAAACAGCGCAAGAATGATAGACAACCAAAACACCTTATTACACATATATAACCAGAATCATGAACCCAAATAATGCCGTTAAATTTAGATTATGAACTAGCAGAAATCCACCTGCTACTAAAATATAACTTCAAATTTGAATTCGTTTGGCCCTTTGTTTTGTCAATTCTACGAACAAACACATTTGCGTTGTATCATTTGCACCTAGCATTGTTCACTGACTGCTCAAGTGGTGAATTGTGCACTCAAGCATTGAAATGGTTCACCCAGTAGTTCAGACTTGATCTAAGATACTAGGAAGATTCATTCTCTACTCGAGCAAACTTTTTACCATTTAAGTAATGTCACTTATTGTTCCACCGCCTCTTAGACACACCGTTCAAGCAGTATTTCCTGCGCTCAAGCAGTCTTTGCGACCCTGTTTTGTATAAAGCTACGTAAGTTGCATGTATTAGGTTATGGTTTCCAAATTTGAAACTTGAGACATGTGGACTTTTGTGTATTCATCTGGAGAGCCTAGCTATTGTTTTCCCTTGATGATTTTGTGAGTTTGTCGCCTCACATGGATTGAATTGCACATATTAAGGGGCTTATCATGATTCAACTTCTCTAGAGTGTTTCATTGGTGGATTCCAAAGATTTTGATCTTGGAAGTTTCAAAGGAGTTCAAAGTAGCTCAGTGTCGTGGATTCGACTTAGGTGTTGTGGATTCAACACTGGGCTAATCAATCCTGAGACAAAGATGTTAATGGAAGAGACACAAGGAGTGGAAGTCAATAAATGAATTAGTATTGGGTAATTGTTTGTACTCTTGTGTAATTTTATTATCTTCATAGCAGATTGTTTAGTGGCTTTTAGCCCGTGATTTTTTTTATCACAATTGGAGGTGCTCAAATTGTGGTTTTTTCCACATTAAAATTTTTTGTGTTGATTTATTGATTGTGAAACAACAAGCTAAATCACTTTCATACATTCTAGATGATTTAGATTGTTTGTTTTGTGTGTTTGGGATTTGTATTAATTGAATCTATTTCGATCACAAATCACATAGATTTTTTCAATTGGTATCAAAGCGAGTCACTTGGTCTTTGATTGATCATTTTTTTTCAAAGCTATATGAGTGTGATTTTGTGTGATTTTTGTTAATGGATTCGATTCGTGAAGGTAACTCGACTCATAGACCTCTATTACTTAATGGAACAAACTACTCATATTGGAAAGCTTATATGAGCGCATTTTTAAAATATATTGATGAGAAAGTTTAGCATTCCGTCATCTATGGGTGGAGTGAACCTATTGTGACCATCAATGGTGTTGATATTTCCAAGTCAATTGATAAATGAGATACAAATGATTATCAAAATGTGAGTTGGAACAATAAAGTGCTCAATTCTTTTGCTTTTGGAAGAATTCCGTTGTATTTACACTTGTGAGGTTGGAAAAGAGGCTTAGGACATTCCTAAAACGATTCTCAAGGGTACTACTTCCATCAAGAGATCAAAATCTCAATGTCGCACATCCGCTTTTGAAACCCGTTTTATGCGTGAGGA
The DNA here is from genome assembly GCA_030407325.1 of Camellia japonica. Taxonomy (NCBI): domain Eukaryota; kingdom Viridiplantae; phylum Streptophyta; class Magnoliopsida; order Ericales; family Theaceae; genus Camellia; species Camellia japonica. Next base: position 118,582,007 of record JAPPVO010000017.1, read on the forward strand.
TGAAACATTTGATGATTTTTATGCTAAACTCAATGACATCGTGAATTCTTATTTCACTCTCGGTGAGAAAATCCCTGAATCTCGTATGGTTGGAAAAATTTTGAGGTCATTACCCAATAGGTTTCAATCAAAAGTGACAACTATAGAGGAGGCTCAAGATGTTAAGAACCTCAAGCTCAATCAGTTAGTTAGAAACTTGCAAACTTATGAGGCACATTTGATTTCAATGAAAAAAACAAAAGGAAAGTATGGCTTTTACTAGTGCTCATGAGGTTGTTAAGAATCCTATGGTTGAGATTGATCTAGAGTCCAAAATGGCGGCTTTGTTTACCAAACAATTCAAAAAAAATTAAAGAAAAATAAGCCTAATTTCAAGGACTCTAGTTCTAAGGATAAGGGCAATTATAAGCTCAAAGTTGTTCCAAAACCCGAGAAGAAAATAATGAGAGGACAGGGAGTCAAGTGCTATGAATGCCAAGGGTTTAGGCATATCGCTCTCAAGTGTCCTTCCAAGAAGAACAAAAAGAAAGTTTGTGACTTGGGATGATGAGAGTGGGTCAAAGCAAGAAGCTAATGAAATTGAATCTGGTGAACATGGAGACGGTACATTCATGGCATTCTATTATAGATTCCTTCAACCAACTCCCAGGCCGATTGAGTTTGCTCATGGGGTTAGTCCTCATCATGCTCCTATCTTCGATGGGAGTAACTATATGTATTGGAAGTGTAGAATGAGGGTGTACCTCAAAGCTTAAAATTCAAAAGGTTAGCGCACAATTGAGGAGAATATTGAAGCACCATTTGTGATTGATCATATTATCAATCAAAGGTCGCCAAGCCTATTGAAGAGTGGAGTGCTAGGGAAAGGGCTGACATGGAGAGTAACAAATGAGTTCTGAACACTATTCGAGAAACACTCTCTGAAGGAGAGCAACAACGCATCTCTCATTATGACAATAGTAAAGATGCATGGGTTGTTCTAATGCAATTCCATGAAAGAGCAGAGTCATCTTCACAAGCATCTAGCTCTTCTCACTTCAATGCTCTAGTCACTTGATTGGATGTTCTCAAGGAGGAAGAGAAACAAAAGAATGATGGGTCTTCACTGGAGAATGTCACCGATGATGAATCCTGTGAGAGTGATAATGAAGTAGATGATGAAGAGGTTCAACAAGTTTATGAAAAGTTGTACAAGGAATTCTTAACTTATCTATGTTGAATGAGAAAGTCACTATCAAAATTAAAGCATGTGAAGGTGAGAATGTCAAACTGAAAGAGGAGATTTCTACGGCTATGAATGATACCATTAAGATCTCTAATGATCGACAAGCTTTTTGTGCAAAACTCTTGATTTGTGAGACCGAGAGGAATAAGCTACCAAAAAAAAAAAAAAAATCTATACAACATATGAAAAGAAGATTGAAACTATCGAGATGTCTCAAGTTGCCTTGGAAAAGCTAATCATCAAGAAAGAGGAAGAACTCAAGAGTACTAGGGCTACAATTGATCTTTGGAACAACAGGTCAAGCACATTGGAAGATATCGTTAGATCTCAACAAATGGGCTTTGACAAGAGTGGAATTGGCTATAGTGATGACATACCTCAAAATGGGAATGCTTCCACATCTCATGACAAAAGGACTCAAAAAAAGAGAAAGCAAAAGAAACAACAAGATGATGAGTCTCTCCATTGACCAAAAGTTGGTATGACTAGTGAAAGGGAGGTAAAAGATGTTTTTATTTGTCATCATTGTGGTAGGTATGGCCACATTCGTCCTTATTGCTTTGAGTTGTTTGGTAGGGTGTCTCAAAGAGGTAGAAAAAACTCTAATACCTCTTGGGTTAGGAGACAACCCTACATGTCAAGGCGAAATACCATGGGTCGAAATTGTGTTCACAACGCTAAGACATCACCCAAGAATCGTGATGATCTCTCTCTAGTTAAGACTAGAAGAGTGTGGGTGAGGAAAAGTGACTTGTCTTGCTTTATTGTTCACATTGCTTATAAAACTTGTGACTCCCACATGTGGTATCTTGATAGTGGTTGCTCTCGTCACATGTTCAATGACAAATCCTAAGTCACATCTCTCGAGAAATAAGAAGGAGGAATTGTCACATTTGGAGAAGGTAGCACTTCTAGAGTCATTGGTAAGGACTCTAAAAGTGCCCCTAAATTGGACAGCGTATTGGTTGTTGATGGTCTTAAAGCTAATCTATAAAGTATTAATAAAATTTGTGACTCACATCATGAGGTATTGTTTTCAAAAGATAAATCTGAAATTTTAGACAAAAGGGAAATACCATCATACATGGTGTTCGCACATCTGATAATTGCTATGGAATTGTTACTACCAATGACCTCACGTATTATTCGGCCATCATAAGCAATCTAGACTTAACGCATCAACGGTTAGGTCACATCAACTTCAAAGATCTACCCAAGATAACTAATAAGGAGCTTCAGCGAGACGTGCTTAAATTGGGCAAGTCTTTGAACCAAGTGTGCGGGCCATGTCAATTGGGGAAGTAAACTCGAGCGCCTGATAAGAAGGTAAATAGCTTAACAACCAAACGTCCTCTTGAGCTGGTTCATATGGATCTTATGGGACCCACTCCTACTGAAAGCATTAGAGGTAAAAGATATATCTTTTTTACTATTGATGATTGCACTCGATTCACACGGGGTAAATTTTTTGCATGAAAAATCTGATATGTTCGATGCTTTCAAGTCCTTAGTTCTAAGAATCCAAAATGAACAGGGTGTTACCATTGGGCATATCATACGAATTCAAACTAATCATGGTCGTGAATTTGAAAATAGCTCATTTTTTAATGTTTGTGATATGCATGGCATCAAGCATGAATTTCTACTCCAATTACCCTATAGCAAAATGGAGTTGTTGAGAGAAAGAACCGATTAGTTCAAGAAATGGCTTGGGCATGATCCTTAGCAAGAAAGTACCTCCCAAGTTTTGGGCCGAATCCTTAAATACCGTTATTTATGTGGTGAATCGTGTGTATTTGAGGCCCGATACATTACAAACTCCTTACGAGTTGTTGAAAGGGTTGAAACATAATGTGAAATACTTCAAAAATTTAGGAGTAAGTATTACATTTTTAAAGATAGAGAGCATTTGGGCAAATTTGATTCCCATGGTGATGAAGGTATTTTTCTAGGGTATTCAACCACTAGTAAAGCCTTTTGTGTCTATAATCTTCGTACTTTATCTATCATGGAATCTATCAATGTGGTTATAGATGACACAGGTTCTCCAATAGCATCTCTACATGAGGAGGAAGAAAGTGATCCTCAAGCACCTAATGTGGCTCCATCAAGCCAAGGAGAAGCTTGACTAGGGAAATAAGCACCAACTCACATGGCAAGCCCAATCTCAAGAGGTGCACAAGGAGATGAACGCATGGCTACTCTATCATCTTCTCTTCCTATCTTGGAGCTATCGGCAAGGTTGAAGCTCAACCATCCTATTCAACAAGTGATAGGAAGTGTCATAGATTGAATGAAAACCCAAAAGTAACTTTGCCATGAGGTATCTCATGTGTGCTATGTTTCTTTAATTGAACCTAAGAATGTAAAAGAGGCCTTGCAATATGATAATTGGATCAATGCTATACATGAGGAATTAGGTCAATTTAAACATAACAAAGTTTGGACACTTGTTCCTAGACCAAGAGATGTGACTATCATAGATACCAAATGGATTTTCAAGAATAAATCTAATGAGAATGGTATAGTTATTAAGAATAAGGCGAGGTTGGTTGCGCAAGGTTGACTATGATGAGACGTTTTCCCCCGTTGTACGTCTCGAATCTATTCATAGTTTACTTGCTATTGCCTGCTTTCTTGGGTTTAAAGTGTTTCAAATGAATGTGAAGAGTGCATTCTTGAATGGTTACTTGAAGAAGGAAGCCTACGTTGAGCAACCAAAGGATTTTGAGGACCCTAAGTTTTCGACACATGTCTACAAGTTAGACAAGGCACTATACGGGTTGAAACAAGCCCCTCGGGCTTGGTGTGACAGGCCGATTACCTTTTTTATTGGCAATGACTTTCAAAAAGGTAGTGTGGATAAGACCTTATTTATGAAACGTACTAAGTCACATATTCTTGTTGCTCAAATTTATGTCAATGATATTGTGTTTAGATCCATATCTAAATCTCTTGTTAAATATTTCTCGGATTGCATGACACATGAGTTTGAAATGAGCATGATAGGAGGATTGTCGTTCTTTTTGGGGCTTCAAATTAAGCAATTTTTGCCGGGTATGTTTGTGTCTCAAACCAAGTATGCTAAGAAACTTGTGTCTAAGTTTGGTATTGAGTTTGCCAAACACACGCAAACCCCCATGAGCATGAGTCTTCACTTGACTAAAGACTCTTCTAGCACTGATGTTGATTCTACCCTCTATAGAAGTATGACAGAGAGCCTTTTGTACCTCACAACAAGTCAGCCCGATATTGCTATTAGTGTTGGTATGTGTGCCCGTTATCAAGCTTGCCCTAAAAAGTCTCACCTTCTAGCCACAAGCATATTGTCAAGTATGTGAGTGGAACTTTGGGGCATGGGATTTAGTTCTCTTCTGACACCAGGGCCGACACTATTAGCTTTTCTAATGTTGATTGGGCGGGGTGTGCTGATGATTGCAAAAGCACATCCGGAGGTTGTTTTTACCTCGAAAATAACTTGGTTGCATGGCATAGAAAAAAGCAAATCAGTTTCAACTGCCGAGGCAGAGTACATTAGTTGTTATGCTCAAATGATTTGGATGAAGCAAATGCTTCATGATTATGCGATAGATCAGTACACAATCACTTTTTTTTTTTTTTTTTGATAACTCAAATGCCATCAATATTTCTCATAATCCAGTCTGACACTCTCGCACTAAACATAATGACATTCGTCATCTTTTCATTCGAAAGTTAGTTGAGGAGTGACTCGTTGTTCTTGAATATGTATCTATGAGCATCAAAGAGCTAACATTTTTATAAAATCCCATGATCTTCTTAGGTTTGAGTTCCTTAGAAAGACCTTGGGTGTATTGTTCGTTGACTAGAATGCGACTTGTTGCATGAGTGAATGTGGGGTCATTTGGTATTCTGTGTGCTTGGATGTTATAGTCTCATTGTTATTGATGCTTGACTTCCTTGCACATACATTTATTTGAACATCTCTCATTTTGCAAACAAGGCTTCATGTATGTTTGATCATAACTCATGATGAATGTGCATGCTCTTTGCTTTCATGATCTCATTATGCACACATCATTAAGTTAAGCAATTGTAAGAGTTTCTACATAAGTGATCAAATTTCTCTATGGACTTCTAGCATTATATGTTGTGCATCTCTAAAGGAATTGACCTATGCTAGCATATCTTGGGTGATATTGAGTCTCTTAACCCCCTACCATATTTTTGCATCTCCATGGCTCTCCCATCGGTTCATTATTCTTAGGGAATGAGTAAAAGGCTACCTCAGAGTCACAAACCAAGCTATCATTATCCTTTCCGTTCATCTCTGGTTAGGTTATCATACTCTTGAGCGTGAAACCCGCCAATGAGTGCGCAAGATAATGGTTTGCTTTGGCTGAGGGAGGAGCTTCCATGTTTACTCAACAAATACATACCCCTTGATTACTAGTGGTTTAAATTTTTTCAATATTGTATAGATTCTTTTGCTGGAGGTCTAGCCATCAGATCACTACTAGGATAAACTCTACTGGTTGTAACCATTCAAAGATTACACACACACACACACACTTTTTGTGAGATATCGTGTTCTCTTTTGAGCATTGCATTCATGTGTTGCCTATGTTATTCTCTACATTATTACCTTACTTGCAAATGATCTCATGTTCATATTATCTATCTCGCAAGTTTGAAGGTTTCATGATGCGTAGATTATCTCATCTTAGTATCACATTATTGTTATCTTACTAATACATCTCAATTTCAGGTGATAGTCTGGTTTTTGGGTGTTTTTGGATGCTCAGTAGTGTATTTGAGGATTTTCGGGACTTCACTTGATTGTTGGGACCGCTCAAGTGGTGTTTTGTCTTGAGTGATTAATCGCCCCATCCAGTACTTTTGTTTGCAGACAAAACTTCTGGGAATTTATCTTTACAGCTCGAGTGGTGTTTATTACGCTTGAGTAGTTAATGGCCTCAACCAGTACTTGTGTTTGCGGACTGAACTTTTGGGAGATTCTTCTTTGCGCTTGAGTAATGGAGTCTTGGCTCGAGCGATAACGCACTCGTTTTAGTAAATTCACTCGAGCGGTTAAGTTTTCGCCCAAGCGGCCTGTGCGAGTTTAAAGTCTCTCTTTTGTCCCTTCACTTCCATTTTTCCTCCAAATCACTTTGTGCTCTCTTCTCCTTGGGCAGTTTCCTCCTCATTGCCAAGTCCGACTGTTCTCCACTTGATTTCACTTGATTTCGTGCCTCCCCAAGTGATTTTCATCACTTTTTGGTAAGTTTCTCCTCTCTTTTCTCTTTATTTTGAGTTTCTCTCATGTTTTTCTCTTCTCTCCTCTTTCTAGGGTTGTTTTCCTTTTTTCTTTTTTTTTTCTTTTTTATTTTTGTTTATTTTTTGTTAATTAGTAATACTATTAGTTGTTTTGTTTAAAGTCCATCTAGGGTTTTTATCTCTTGCTTTAGGTTTTTATTTTATTTTTTTAATTAGTTACTTAGTTGTTTCTTTTGTGTTGTTTGCTCTCTCTCACATCTTGTATATAATGCTCTAGTTTCATTTTGTTCTAATTATTTCTTAGTTTCAATATCCTCTCAGATTACATTGTTGGTTACTAATGTTTCTTGTTGATTAATGGGTTAGTGATGGTTCTTTTTTGGGGGGCTATTGGGTTGTGTTTGGTGTTGAATGGGTGTGCTTGAGTTTAGGGGTTCTTCGATTGTCTACGAATTTGGTTGGGTGTCTCATGGTGGGGTTTGGTTGTCGAATGTTATTGGGTGTGTTTTGTCTGTGTTTGTGGGTATATTTGCCGTATAATGCTACTTCATGTCTCAATCCAGCAAGCGTTAAAATTCTATGGCAAATCATCCTACTTTTAATCATGAGAAGTTCAAATCCAAAGAAAAAGCCACACTATTTAGGGATTTCTTTGCCTCCCACCAAGTCCATCTTGAACGAAATGTCCAACCCAACACCTTTGATTTCATTCCCATTTGTCGTGTGTTCACTCCTTTGGGTGGTGACATGGTCTTCTCTTTTCAGGTTCTCAAAATATTGATTGGGTGTGTAAGTTCTATTGTAACATTCACTCTATTAATGAGTACGACCCTTCGTTCATCACTTGGGTGAGATCTAAAGAAATTCATGTCACTGAAGAGTTTATCCGAAATGCACTTGGCATTGCATTGATTGTTAATTGTCATTATCATTTTCTTGCTCCTCCTAATGCTGATTTCAATTTGGTTGCCTTTGAACTTTATGGGTTATCCCATATTTGGGTTTTCAGGGCTCTTATCAAACAAAATGAACTTCTCTTTTCCTTCCGTCTTTTAAATCTCATTATCTGTCCGAATCTTCATGTTACTCATAGTTCTAACATCAATCAAGAACAAAGGTATGTGTTGTATTGCATTGATCACCTCCTTTCCAATGATCTTCTTACTATGATTGTGCAAAAAATGATCTCAATCTTCGAGGGTAAAAATCTTTAGGTCTTCCTTGTGGTTGCCTCATCAATGGGATCATCTCCTCTCTTGAGGTTTCTTCTTCTGGTGATGATGGGCATGCTACACCTATCAAACCATTCACCAAAAGTACTATTTCTCAGAGTCGGGTGCATGTTAAGGAGGAGTCTTCGAAGGCCAGTCCTTCTGTTGCAGGTGAGGAATAGTTGGCAAAGGAGGTTGAGTTGGATGTTGCAGTAGCCAATAAGGGTATGGCATATGTTCGTGCTCGTACTATCTGAGGCCAGCTTCTCCAGTTAGAGTAGGTCATGTCACAACGCTTTGATTATTTGGGTGCTCGCGTAGATGGCTTTGATGCACGCCTCATCACTTTCGAAACAGCCATTGATGCTCATTTCACCACATTGAAGGCCACCACTAGCCCCATTGAGCACTCGATGGATCAGTCATTGCTTCAACTTGCTTAGATTCTTTCTTATCTTCAGATGCAACAACCTCCACCTCCACCTCCTCCATTTCAGTGATGGTTTTTCTACTTCTCTGACTTCTATCTCTTTTTGGATATGTTTTCTCTTTTCTAGTCATGTACTATTTGATATCTTGTACATGTTTCCTCTCGTCTTGCTACTATTTTGGACTTATTTTGTTGATTGTATATTGGGATCTGTTTGATATCTATTGGGGTTTGGGACTTGTCATCATGCATTTTGGATATTGGTTCCCTTTCTACTGTTTGTTCCCTTTGTCTCTGTTGGTCAAAAAGGGGGAGTATTAATGTTAGCATGATTGTTGGTTATTGCTTATTCATGTTTATCATTGCTAATCATATATTCATGTGTATCCATCTATCTCTTGTGTTTGTGTTGGACTTATTGTGATTTGTGCAGGTAGCTCACCACACAAGTTGTTTAGGGTGGTTAGGCTTTGTGTCTGGAGTGTGTGTTTGATAGGTTTCATTGTTAGAAGTGTTTTGTTTAGAAATTGCCAAAGAGGGAGATTGTTGGGTTCCTTATTTTGTCAATTTCTCAGAAAAACACATTTGTGTTTTATCGTTTGTGCCTAGCATTGTTCACTAACCGCTCAAGCGGTGAATTATGCGCTCAAGCGCTGAAATGGTTAGCCTAATAGTTCAGACTTGATCTGAGATATTAGGAGGATTCATTCTTCGCCTGAGTGAACTTTTTACCGCTCAAGCGAAGTCACTTATTGTTCTACCGTCTCTTAGACACACTGCTCGAATGGTATTTCTTACGCTCGAGCGGTCTTTGCGACCCTGTTTTGTATAAAGTTGCGTAAGTTGCATGTTTTAGGGTTACAGCTTCTAGATCTAAAACTTGAGATTTGAGGACTTTTGTGTATTCATTTGGAGAGCCTAGCTATTGTTTTCCCTTGATGATTTTGTGAGTTTGTCACCTCACATGGATTGAATTGCACATATCAAGGGGCTTCTCAGGATTCAACTTCTCTAGAGTGTTTCATCGGTGGATTTCGAAGACTTTGGGTTTGGAAGCTTTGAAGGAGTTCGAAGTGGCTCAATGTGGTGGATTCGACTTGGGTGTTGTGGATTCAACACTGGGCTAATCAATCTCGAGACAAAGATGTTGATGGAAGAGACATAAGGAGTGGAAGTCAATTCATGAGTGAGAGTTGGGTAATTGCTTGTACTCTTGTGTAATTTCATTATTTTCATAATGGATTGTTTAGTGGCTTTTAACCCGTGATTTTTTATCACAATTAGAGGTGCTCCAATTATGATTTTTTACACGTTACACTACAACAAAATGCACATTCGGCGACCAAAATTGGCGACTAAAAAAAATTTAGTCACCAAAAGTTATGAAATTGGCGACCAACTAATTTTTTTAATCTCCAAAAGTAAAATATTTAGCTACTAAATTTTTTTAGTCGGCATATATTGGTTTTTGGCGACTAAAAAAAATTTTAGTCGCTAAAAATGCTAGAATTGGCGACTAAAAAAAATTTTAGTCGCCATATATTAAGTTTTGGCTACTAAAATCATTTTGTCGCCAAAAGAAAAATAAAAAATTAATTTTTTACCTTTGGCGACCAAAATTTTGGTCGCCAAAAGTTTATTTTCAGCGACAAAAAAGAATCTTAGTCACTGTATGTTGAGTTTTGGCTACTAAACCATTTAGTCGCCGAATGAAAAATAAAAAATTATTTTTTTACCTTTGGCGACCAAAATTTTAGTCGCCAAAAGCTTATTTTCAGCGACAAAAAAAAAAATTAGTTGCCAAAAAAGAATTTTATTGTTATTTGACGACCAAAAATATATTTAGTCGCTAAAGGTTGTAATATTTGTTTTAGAGGGAAACAAATTATTTTTCATGCCCGATCTATTTACACTCTATTCTGTCTCTCACACACACAGACACACGATATACACTTCTATGTCAAACACTAGCAAACCTCACCCTCACTATCCTGACTCACCATCCCTGCTAACAGTTACCATCGAACTTCCACCACCGACCATCACGGCTCTCGCTACCGCCGCTGACCATCGCGGCTCTCGCCACCGTCGCTCACCATCGCGGCCCCCCTCCCAACCACATTCAGGTCTCTCTCTCTCTCTCTCTCTCTCTCCCTCTTCCTCTATTTCCCCATTTCACCATCTCAGATTTAGGGTTTTATTTTATTTTTGATGCTGTAGGATTTTGATAAAATCATTTTAGGGTTTTACTCTTTTTCTACATTTGAAGCACATATGAGGTCCAAGTTGTGTTTAATTCCAAACTTTTGTTGCTCTATTTAAGCAATCGTGAAGAACTGCTTAAATTGTTGAGTAGAGTTATATGTGTATATATATACAGTATGATTAGGTAGATAGCAATTGATTTAAGGTACTGAACAATTTAAGAATATTATTAGTAGGTAAGTTAATGGAAAATTTTAGGAGTATATTGATATAGATTATATATGCTTACACTTCTTCCTCTAAGGAGTATAGATTGATATAGATTATATATGCTCATGCTCTATTTTTTCCCCTTCTATTGCTTCAGAGTTATACAGTAGATGAGAGGAAATTTTAGTTGTTGATGCTCAAGCTCTGTTTTTTTCCCTTCTTGAATGACACTGGGTAGATATACAAGTGTGCCAATAGACAAGCACAACTTTTTTTTTTTAATATGCTTTATTTGTTATGCCATATAATAAACCAAATATGCTCTAAATACCTATAAATCTTTCCTATGTATTTCAACAAAAATCAGCTTAATTAAAATCTTCCAACCATTCATGTTTAATTAAATATATCAGTGGTTCAATCTAGGCAAAGCTCTCCCTTCCCAAGGCTACAACTTCCAATGTTGTTATATATATATATCATAAGCCATAAACAAGAACCTTTTCTTTAAACAGAACTCTTCAAATCTCCTCTAAAATCTCAACCACCTTTGAATAGAATAACTGATGATAGTGAATAATGGATCTCCACAACATCTCCCTCCCTTGTACAATGACAAAAACCTAAATTTCAGCAGAAGGTAACACCTGTCCAATTGCCTTCCACATGGTTAGTACACATGTCAGGCAATGGATTGCTTTCAAAAACTATAAATTTCAGTAACTCTGGTATATATACAACTCAGAGTTTTTGAGCAATAGTTGCATATATTATATGTTACACCAAGAACCAAGAAGTTTGAAAAAAATGGACAGTTCACAGAACATGAGTTATCAAGCTGGCCAGGCCAAGGGCCAAGCCCAGGTGAGCTTAATTGGCTTTCTCTATCTTCTTTATTTTCCAATTATGTACGTCTCAACATCCATGGCACATATTAATTGATGCACATAATTAACTAGTTAGTTTAGTTAGTCAGAACTGTTTCACCTCGTTAGGAGATTAAGAGCAAAAAAAAGAAAAAAAAGAAAAAAAGAAGACTGATGTGCAGATATTTGTTATATTTGTTTCAGCAAAAGGGCAACCAGATGATGGATAAGGCCAACAATGCTGCCCTATCTGCCAAGGAAAGCCTGTAAGAGGTTCATGATCTTTTATTTTATTCTTTTAAATGGATTTACATGTTGATCTGTTTTTACAATTATTCTCAGTTTCTAAATGACTAATGGTTTAGCTGTTTGAACCATGATATCAACACTTGACAGTGTTAATTATGATCAAGATAATAACATTAAAATTTCTAAAGCATTTTCTCAATGCAAAGTTTCTCTTTACTGAAATGTGCAGCTGAAGTTTAAAAAAAAATAAAAATCTATCTTCTTTTTTTTTTTTTTTTTTGTAAAAAAAGTTTTTTTAAAAAAGCAAAGTTTGTGAAGAAAGGTGGAATGTCTAATGATTCATTGTGATAGATAGCTCTCGTTCATCCATTGGAGATATGATTTCTAATGCATAATAGTCAGAAGGTATGATTTCTAATGCATAATACTCTATTGGGTCATTCACTTTTTGCTCTAATTCTAGCTTCCCATTAATGGCTTTTATCAATATTTTTGGTTTCTATTTCTCTTCTTCTACTTTGAGTTCACTCTATTTCTTTGGCCCCCCATGAATTGTTGGTTTGGGAAGTTGTTATGGCTTTTCCATTTGGATTCTTATAATAAAGGATTTGTTTGTTTGTTTGCTTGTACTTTGTCATGTACTGTTACTTTCAAACTGCATTTAGTAGTTTAAATTCTGTGAGATGGAAAATCTATGGAAAATCTATGCCAGAAAAGTGAAATAGAGTTGCAGTTGCAAGAGTGATGAAGCATTAATTATGTTGTCATTGTATTTCTTTGTATGAAGATATGATATTAATTATGTTGCCTTCTTGTTTCTTTCTATGATAGTGGATTGGAATTGGGCCCTCACAAAATGATGGTGGGAACTGCTATTAGTGGTAAGGCTTTAAGGTGTGGATTGTGGGATAGATATGTTATCCACGTTCTTAATGAGAAAAAGATATTGGTGTTGTTTGTATGGTTGTGGGTGTGCATTTATGGCTTTGATTTTGACTCAAATGGTTGCTATATTTGATTGGTTTACATACTCCCCACAGTGAAATTTTTTCCATTTTTGCTAGTTAAAAATTTTGAGTTAAGAAAATGATTTCCGCTTGAATTCCAATAGGACAACAAGGCATTAAACTTAACCAAAAAAGGGCGTTGCGGGGGCGAAAATGCGAATCAACCCCCGAACGAACGTACGGATGTCACGGCCACCTTCCCCGTCACAAATAGGACCTGTGACAATATACGGAATGTAATTAGCACACGTAGTTTGGGAGTTAGAGTCGAAAATGCATTAAACTTAGTCGAAAAAGAGCGTTTTGGGGGCGACAATTCATAACAACCCCCGAACCATCGTGTGACTCAGACGGACAGTTTCCCCATGACAAATAGGACTTGTGAGAACTAACGGAATGTAATTCGGACCCGTAAGTAGGGAGTTAGAGCCGAATACGCACTAAACATGGCCGAAAAAGGGCGTTTCGGGGGCGAAAATTCAAAACAGCCCCCGAACCATCGTGTGACTCACAAATGGGACTTCTGAGAACTGACAGCATGTAATTCGGACCCATAGCTAAGTGGGCAACATTCCATATTGGGGGGGGCAGTGGTTGTGCATGCAGATCCTGATGATCTTGGGAGAGGTATGGTTCATTCTTTGCATCTTATGTCATATTACAATGCCTAAACTTGAAAGCAAAAGCAATACTTCCCAAGTATGTATATTTACTTGAGAGATTAAATGTGTAGGGAAATGTGATACCAAGCACCTGTTATTCTTGGGTCAAAGAGCTAAAGATATTTGAAGTGGATTTTATTATTATTATTATTATTATTATATTATTATTATTATTATTTTATTTTTATTTTTATTTTTTTTGTGGTCTTATCATGGAAGGGGATTTCAATGGGACATGAAAATGCATCAAATTGGTTTTGATTTCAATGGGACATCATGATGCTAGTCTTGTGTGCTCTAGAAAGTGGGTTTAGAAATCTTCTATATCATTTCCTTATTTTATTTTGTTTTATTTTACAGGGATTGAAGTCAATTTTGATATAAAAACAAGGCCTATAAAAAAAACAAGTCAATTTTCTGTTCATGTCATGTTCAGAGTGCAATGTATCAGTTTCTGGCTTCGTCCGAGGTGAGTTTTGGTTCCTCGCCTTTTGTCATGTACCATCTAATGAGCATTCTCTTGAAATTTGTATGCTATTCCAAAATACCTATCTATTTAACTTTCCATTGTGGAGTTCTCGACTTGAAACTAAATTTGTTGCAATTGGACCTCCAATTACATGACCGAAGAAGAATATCTGGGCAAATATGTCCATTAGAGTATCAAGCACTCCATTCTCGAAATAATTATGCTGCCAGGTTGGTGTCAAAGTTCCTTGCAAATTTCCTTGATCTTGTTTATTCTGAAATGTGTTTTAGGATGTCACATAGAAGTGAAATGGTTCGCTCTTTCAGTTTGCATTGAATTTTTGAGTCGATTTAAACATTTCAACACATTCTTCATTGGAATCAGCAAAATTGATGAAGAAAATGAAAATCAGTTCTTCATTGAAAAAAAAAACCGAGCAATGTATTTCCTTGCTGAATGACATGAACAAAAGAATGTTCTGATTTTATTTCCTTCTTGTTTCCCTACTGTTGTTATACTATACATAAGTTGACTAGTCTATATTTGATATGTGCTCTATTTATGAATTAATTTTTGTATATGTGGTATTGCTTTTCAAATTTTGTCCTAAGGCCACTAAAGAATAGATGGAGCAATGAAGAATTAATGCTTGCTACTGGGACTGGAGGAGTAACTCGTCTTCATCACGATTTAAAACTCTGCAGTGCATACCTTGGAGTTCATGTAAGATTTCTGAGTCATAGTTATATTTCCTTGCATGCCTCTAGGTCTTTTTTTCTTCCTAGTTTGACACGAATTTACTTAATTAGCTTGTCATATGGATTGAATTTGCATGTATTTTAACTAGCATATGAAATTGTATTGGCGGGTAATTGTCTGTCTCACACAATGTCGAATACGCCCTAAACGTAGTCGAAAAAGGGTGTTTTCGGGGTGAAAAATCAAAACAGCCCCCGAACCACCGTGTGGCTCAGACGAACAGTTCCCCCATGACAAATAGGACTTGTGAGAATTGACAGAACGTAATTCGGACCCGTAGGTTGGGAGTTAGAGCCGAATACGCCCTAAACTTAGTTGAAAAAGGGCGTTTCGGGGGCGAAAATTGAAAACAGCCCCCAAACCACCGTGTGGCAGACACAAACACCTTCCCCATGCCAAATAGGACTTGTGACAAATGACGGAATGTTATTCGGACCGGTAGGTTGGGATTTAGAGACGGATACGCCCAAAACTTAGTCGAAAAACGGCGTTTCGAGGGTGAAAATTCAAAACAGCCCTTGATCCGCCGTGTGCCCAACACGAACAGTTTCCTCATACCAAATATGACTTGTTACAACTGACGGAATATTATTTGGACCCATATGTTGGGATTTAGAGCCGAATATGCCCAAAAGTTAGTTGAAAAAGGGCGTTTCGAGGGCGAAAATTGAAAACAGCCCCAGAACTGCCGTGTGGCCGACACGAACACCTTCCCCATGCCAAATAGGACTTGTGACAAATGACGGAATGTTATTCGGACCCACAGGTTGGGATTTAGAGACGAATATGCCCAAAACTTAGTCGAAAAACGGCGTTTCAAGGGTGAAAATTCAAAACAGCCCTTGATCCGCCGTGTGGCCAACACGAACAGCTTTCCCATGCCAAATATGACTTGTACAACTGACAGAATGTTATTTGGACCCATATGTTGGGATGTAAAGCCGAATACGCCCAAAAGTTAGTTGAAAAAAAGCGTTTCGGGGGCGAAAATTGAAAACAGCCTCCAAACCGCTGTGTGGCCGACACGAACACCTTCCCCATGCCAAATAAGACTTGTGACAAATGACGGAATGTAATTCGGACCCGTAGGTTGAGATTTAGAGACGAATACGCCCAAAACTTAGTCGAAAAACGACGTTTCGGGGCTGAAAATTCAAAATAGCCCTTGATCCGCCATGTGGCTGACACGAACAGCTTCCCCATGCCAAATATGACTTGTTACAACTGACGGAATGTTATTTGGACCCATATGTTGGGATTTAGAGCCGAATACGCCCAAAAGTTAGTTGAAAAAGGGCGTTTCGAGGGCGAAAATTGAAAACTGCCCCCGAATCGCCGTGTGGCCAACATGAACACCTTTCCCATGCCAAATAGGACTTGTGACAAATGACGAAATGTGATTCAGAACCGTAGGTTAGGATTTAGAGACGAATACGCCCAAAACTTAGTCGAAAAACGGTGTTTCGGGGCTGAAAATTCAAAAAAGCCCTTGATCCGCCGTGTGGCCGACATGAACAGCTTCCCCATGCCAAATCTGACTTGTCACAACTGACAGAATGTTATTTGGACCCATATGTTGGGATTTAGAGCCGAATACGCCCAAAAGTTAGTTGAAAAAGGGCGTTTCGGGGGCGAAAATTGAAAACAGCCCCCGGACCGCTGTGTGGCCGACACAAACACCTTTCCCATACCACATAGACTTGTGACAAATGACAGAATGTTATTCGGACCAGTAGGTTGGGATTTAGAGACGAATACGCTCAAAACTTAGTCGAAAAACGGCGTTTCGGGGGTGAAAATTCAAAACAGCCGTTGATTCACTGTGTGGCCGACACGAACAGCTTCTCCATGCCAAATATGACTTGTTACAACTGACAGAATGTTATTTGGACCCATATGTTGGGATTTAGAGCTGAATACGCCCAAAAGTTAGTTGAAAAAGGGCGTTTCAGGGGCGAAAATTGAAAACGGCCCCCGAACCGCCATGTGGCTGACACGAACACCTTCCCCATGCCAAATAGGACTTGTGACAAATGATGGAATGTTATTTGGACCCATAGGTTGGGATTTAGAGACGAATACGCCCAAAACTTAGTCGAAAAACGGCGTTTCGAGGGTGAAAATTCAAAACAGCCCTTGATCCGCCGTGTGGCCGACACGAACAACTTCCCCATGCCAAATATGACTTGTTACAACTGACGGAATGTTATTTGGACCCATACGTTGGCATTTAGAGCCGAATACGCCCAAAAGTTAGTTGAAAAAAGGCGTTTCGGGGGCGAAAATTGAAAACAACCTCCGAACCGCCGTGTGGCCAACACGAACACCTTCACCATGCCAAATAGGACTTGTGACAAATGACGGAATGTTATTCGGACCCGTAGGTTGAGATTTAGAGACGAATACGCCCAAAACTTAGTCGAAAAACGACGTTTCCGGGGTGAAAATTCAAAACAGCCCTTGATTCGCCGTGTGGCCAACACGAACAGCTTCCCCATGCCAAATATGACTTGTTACAACTGACGGAATGTTATTTGGACTCATATGTTGGGATTTAGAGCTGAATACGCCCAAAAGTTTGTTGAAAAAGGGCGTTTCGGGGGCAAAAATTGAAAACAGCCCCCGAACCGCCGTGTGGCCGACACGAACACCTTCCCCATGCCAAATAGGACTTGTGACAAATGACGGAATGTTATCCCCTTCTCCATTTTAGCATTCTTATATGTTCAATTAATAGTGAAATATTTCCTTCGTTTAGAATTTTTTTTTTTTTCTAATAACAAAATAAGAAACAAAGACAACTTTTGTTAGGGATTCCTGATAAGTGTTGAAACAACTTATGGTTCTTGTGTGTTTCATAGTGTTTTTGTTAGTTTTGATGCATTTTTAATATGTTTTGATGCCAATGTTTTGCTTTAGTTTGTAGGCACTTGGGTAAGGGGTACTTGTTTTTCCGTGATGGTAGAGTGGTTGTTAAGTGATTTTGTTATGTATACTTGGATTGGGGTAGGGGCTCCCTAGTCCCAACCCCACCCCAAACCGAGTTTGGGTTGTAATCCTATTCCTATTACCTGGCTCTAATCCAATTAATACCTTTGGAAGCTTGTCCAAGAAGGGGCGGGTTCTTAACTGAAGGGTTAAATTGCCATCCCTATGGAAAAAAAAACTCTTGACTTGTTTTCATAATTTGATGATAGCCTATAGACCAACATTGCTTAAGAACACATGTTTTATTCCAACTTAGTCTGATGGATGTAGGGGCAAGTTATAGATGGATTTGCTCCAACCATGCCCTGACTTCGTTTGGCATGATTTTGCCTCTATCAGATTTTACTTTACTTTTATTTTCTTAAACTGTAAAACTATCATATGCTATAACTTTAATTCATTTAATCTTTATTTGTTTTAGCCTTTTACTTCAAAGAGCAGGATTTGATATTCCATATTTGGGATATCATCTTTTGCATTTGGCTCTGAAGCATTATTATGGTAATTGTTTATTAATTCAGTGTCATGCCTCTATATGATTCTTCATTAACTCCTTTTAACATTTTTGTTTCTGTTTAAGGGGATCGCATGATGGATTACATAAACCTAGATGACAGATCAATTGGTATGTTCTGGGTTGTGTCTTACACCATGGCACAACCTGCTTGTGAAACAGTGATGAATTGGTTGACCTCTGCTGGAGTTCAAGAGTTGTTACCTGGATCAAACTTACAGTCAACTGAGAGGCTAATGGTGATGCGGGAAGTTAGCCCATTGCCAATTTTGTTGTTATCAGGCTTTTCAATCAACTTGTGTCTGAAACTGGCTTATCAGATGGAAGAATCTATGTTTTTGGGACAGGTGCTAGATATCTTCTAGTTTATTATCTTGCTTGTGGTTGACTTAGTATCTGGTGATAGGAACTTATATTATATTTATTTCTATATAAATCTGTAGATTGTATATGTGGATAAACAAAGTGTTTATGTTTTGCAAATTCACATGCATCCCAGACAAAACTGTTCCTATGGCAATGTTTAACTGAGTTAGGAAATAGCTTCTCTAAAACACCAAATGAGGGGCAGCCCAAACGCCAATGCCACTAGTGTAATTGACGTAATGTTGAACTAGTTTCTGAACAAAATAGAGTCACTAAACGTAAGAATCATTATCTTCTTGAGTTAGCTCGATTTCTCTTGTTTACCCTGAATATCCCTAAATCCTTTTGGAGTGAGACATTTCTTACTTTTTCCTATCTTATTAATCATATGCATCCAATACTGGTTAGGTAAATGTCATGATTATATTAATGAAAAAGTAAAGTCCAAGTATTGACAAAGAAAAAGCTCTTTATAATATCTTCCTAGCATGAGTATTTTTATTAAATGTTTTATCAAGCTCAAGTTCAATTTTTTTATTAAGCTCCCTCGATGGCACATGCAAGGTTACTTAATTATGTTAAATGTTTCATAATAATATCTTCCTAGCATGAGTATTTTTGTTTCTCGAAATGACTTATTTTCGTATTGTAGGTATGGGACCTTGTTACTGGAAGACTTTTACAAACTCGAGCTTTTCCACTACCAATTACTGCAATAGTTGTTGATCCAACAGAGATGAAGTTATTTTCTGGTGGTATAGATTACTAGTGGACATTTCTTTTTTGTATACGGAGGACATCATTTTTGTATGATTATCTGTTTGTATGGAATTATTATTTTGGGTTGGATTATATTTGGTTTGTATAGAATTTGATGTTACAAGACCAAATTTTTGGATGGTTGAAAGTGAAATAGAAATAGACATATGTATTGTTTTGTTTATATACAGGGTGCAGATTACACGAAATAAATACAGGTTGTGCAGAAATTAATAATAATAAAAAAAAAATAACACTAAATAAAGTTTTTGGTGACTAAATGTTTAGTAGCCAAAAAAAAAAAAAAAAAACTTGTTGGCCACTAAAAAATTTAGTAGCCAAAAACAAATCAAAGATTTTTTAGCGACTAAAAATTTAGTTGTAAAAAATATATGAGACTTTAGGCGACTAAATAGTTTAGTAGCTAAAAAAAAATATGAAAATTGATTTTTTTTTTTTGTGACTAAATATTTAGTAGCTAATAATAAATGATACTTTGGGCGACTAAAAGTTTTAGTCGCTGAAAATGAAAATTAATTTTATTTAAAAACTTTTGGCGACTAAATATTTAGCCGCCAATTTATGACTTTTGGCTACTAAAAAATATTTAGTCGCCAATACCTCGTACTTTTCCCTACTAAAACATTAGTAGCCATTTATAGGACTTTTGGCGACTAAATTTTTTTTAGTCGCCAAAACCTTCCCCGACCGTTTTCCCGCGACAAATCTAGCGACCAAAATATTTAGTCAGGAAAATGCTTCAGCGACTAAAAACCTTACTTTTGGCAACGAAAACTTTAGTCGCCAAAAATGCATTTTCTTGTAGTGTTAAAATCTTGTGTGTTGATTTATCGATTGTGAAACAACAAGATAAATCACTTTTATATGTGTTAAATGATTTAGATTATTTGTCTTTTATATTTAAGATTTATAATAATTGAATCTATTTCGAATCACAAATTACATAGATTTTTTCAGAATTGGTCCACACTCAAATTTTAAAACCAAGTGAAAGAAGTAAATATATTGAGCTTCATTTCAACTGAATTAATTGCCCAACGAAGTGAAAAACTCATATTTCATCTAAACTATTAATAATATGGAGAATTTTATTATATATACTTTATATTATATGTATTTTTAGTTATGTAAATTTCTTTTTTTAATTATGATTAATTTTCTTCTTTTAGTTATGCCATTATTTTGATATATTTAATTATGATTTTTTTTTATGTTTGGTTATGATTTTTTTTAGTTATAACTCAGAAAGTACGGAATTATGCCATTTTCTTTCATAATTGTAAAGCACATATGATACTCAGTCTTTAAAAGGTGTATACCATAATCTTTTCTTAAAAATTCTATTATACACCTCTCATATTATATACACCCATAGTTACGTTTAAAGTTTAGAATTTAACCATTTCGGAACCCCCAATACCGCCTCATTTCATTGACTTTTGACATTTTACAAATTGAGAAATCCTCTTTATTTTTTGTCACCCTTGTTACTCACTAGATAATCCAGACTTCGGTTCATATTTGGTGGAAATTTTACTTATAATTTATAAATTACTTTACAGAAGTGTAAGTAAAATTGTAGAGCTGTTTATAGCTTTTTCTTTTTATTTTTAATTATTATTATTTTTTATTTTGAATTTGTGTTAGAATATTTAGTGTTATTTATTCTTACAATTTATGAGATATAAAAGTTTATGGATAAATTACAAATACATCCCCTGAAGTTTGATTAAAATACGAATCAGTTCCTGTAGTTTTGGAAATTACATTCCACCCCCGAGGTTTCTAATTTCATGACAAATCGTCCTTTTTAATTATAAATCATGAAATCAATTAACAATTTTTAATGATGTTAGAAATATGTTTCAATTAATAATTTAGAAAATTTTATTATTGTATATAGGAGAGCAATTATAAATTTTATTTTTTTAGGTAATTCTGTTAAATAAAAAATTCTGACAATGGGATATTTGTAATTTTTCAAATCATATGGAACAATCTGTACTTTAAACAAATCTCAGGAGGTGTATTTGTAATTTATCCAAAATTTAAACTTGAAAAAAGAAGATTTTTGAAAAAGTTAAGGGAGAAGTGCTTTTATCTTCCCTTTTTTTATATCAATTTTCAATTTACTAAATCTGACTAAAGAAGACCTTTATAAGCAGAAATAATTGAAATAAATTTTAAAAAATTGATTATCTGAAAGTTAAAAGAAAAATACTTTCAGTTTACACTTCATGAAAAACTGCATCAAACAAGTTCTCTATAAAATATAAGTGTAGATTTTATCACTAAATATAATACATTTTTATGAATTTTAAAATATTTTTAATATATTTAGACTTTTTCACAACACCTTTACTCACATTCCAATATTAACAAGTATAGCCACTTGTTAACATTTGTCTTGATTTATTTATTTATTTTGTGGCACAAGCTAGCTCTTTCTTTATTACAACGACTAATACAATTATTGTAAAGGGAAAAGCTACTATGCCACATTTTTTTTAGTGTATATGATGTGCACCTTATAAAAAATGTAATTTTTTACTTCTTACAAAATGTATAATTTTTTATCGCAAAAAGTATAACTTTAATTATAGATAAGTTTTAAGTACACATTAGAACTTCACCATTAATAAATTTCATCACAAAAATTGTAATTTTCATTACAAAAGATTTATAATTTTTATCACAAAAGTCATAACTTTTCTTAAAATGTGCAAAAATGCACATTGTATCATTTTCCTTTCCATTATTATATTGTTAAAGTATCATTTTTTGGACTTAAAAAGAGGTATGGATACAATATTAAGCCGCATATGTGGTGTAGGTTATAAGAGCTGGTTATAGTTTTTTTTAAATTTTAAAAGTTTGTGCTAAATTATTTGGTTTAGTTTTTATTTGCAATTTATTACTCAAAAATAAGTCAAATAAATTTAAAAAATATTAATTATATAAAAGTTAAAAGATAGATACTTT
The DNA here is from genome assembly GCA_030407325.1 of Camellia japonica. NCBI lineage: Eukaryota > Viridiplantae > Streptophyta > Magnoliopsida > Ericales > Theaceae > Camellia > Camellia japonica. The sequence goes on from JAPPVO010000017.1 coordinate 118,604,186, forward strand.
TAATTTCTATTTTTTTTATTTTTAACTTTTTCACTGGCACCAAACGGGTGCATTTAGCTGCAGACTTCACCTTTTGAAAACATTTATTTCTTGCAAATCTTTTATACCATCCTTAGAAATAAACAGGAACTACAATTTAAAGCAAAATAAAGGGTGGGTGGTGTATGAAAGGAAAGGTTGTTGCAATATCTCGCTTGGGTTTGGGTCCCCATTGGAAGGGGCTACCAGTCTTCCCCCATACTAACGTTATAACTATGCATTGGAACTGTATTTCAAACTATTTAACATATTTGTGTGTTGACATAAGATTTTTGCAAACTGATTTGTAAAATATAAAATTCATACAGACAATACATTTAGAATTATATGATAATTGTATTTGTAAATTATAAAAATAATAGTTGGTGTTTTGATTGAAAATGAAGGGATTATAAGATGCTAAATTATTATGTGTAACATTTTTGTATAAACATTCTGTTTGTATATTATTATTGAAGATTTTTGTTCACAAAATTAATGTGCGGCCTCTTGATCTAATGCACTTTTAATCGTACAATTATGCTTAAAAATTCATGTATTTTGAAATTTTCATGGTATTGTGTAATGCTCTGGAATAAATGCTATAAATCAGCCCTAACAACATATACACAATGACATAAATAAAGTAGTTATCTTTCATTAATCAGAGTTGATTTACAAAAGAGCACGTGTGCCATATACATTCATAAGCTCTCCCCCGAATCTATAGCATGTGATATCAATATAATGATCAACAAAATAATACTCTGCAGGCTTACAACTTTCTAAGACTATGCTGGGTTACAACTGTTGGAACAATCTTATGTGTACAATAAATAAATTGAAACAAATCAAACAAATAAAAAATAAATTACTTACAGAATTTATTTTACCGAAATGAATAAGTACAAAATTAGACCAAGTCGAGTGTGTGATACTCTATCCTTAAGACAGATTTGCCCTGCTTCGGTACTTACGGATAAATGATGTTTATCTCCCAAGATACAATAATCTACACAAATTGTAGTAGCACTCCAAACAATTTGTACGGCGAACAAAACCTGTGTTCTTTACTCTCTGAATTTTTCCCTAAGAACTGATATGAAGAACAATGGACACAAAGAGCAAAATCGGGAAGAGAAGAATTTTTCTGGATGTTTCAAGATGTGAAAATCTACTGGAAATGAATCTGAATGTATAGGCAAACTGGTGGCTGTTGGACAGATCCGAACAGGTAGGTTTTTGAAATGAATAGGTGCAAACAACCTGAACAGATATGGAAATTAAACTGAACAGATGCAAAACTGTTTGAACCCAGTTTTGAATCTGTTTGGCAAACCGAATCTATTTTGGTGCAACCGTAAACTGTTTGAACCTGCTGGATTGCTGGAAATTGGACCGGAGAAGGGCTCTGTTTGGATAGAAAATATTGGCGCAAAATTTAAATTAATTTTGTTCATAAAAAATAAGGCTCTGTTTGGTAGAGCTTTTGAAGTTTAATTATGCCCTTTAGTTTGAGTGTGTTGTTTGGTTGTAGCTTTAAAAAATTAATTCCACACCCACTTTTTAAAACACTTTTTAAAACACCCACTTTTCAATATCATATGTCACATCACTCAATTCAAACTCTTTTTAAAACTCATAACCAAACAAATTTTCTACATTCAAATCATAATTCCAAAATTCACAAACTCAAAATACAACTCTATTTCCAAATCATAATTCTAAAACTCTACCAAACGCAACCTAATTTTTCCCGCAAGAATTTTTGGAAAAATTCAAATAAATTTTGTCTAAAAAATTAATGTTAGAATCGACCCGACCCACAACCCACACTCGCGCCCGGCCGGTCGGACAGAAGCGGCAACGTGCGTACATGTGGTGGTTTGAGCCAAAGGTCACTTTGTCCATAACTCCTCCCTTCTACAAACTTAGAGCCTAACCCAAGTGTTGCCACCTAGAACTTATATACACACATAAGTTCTCTTAAGTTTCCAATGTGGGATAATCATTTCAAGGAAACCCACATTTTACTTCTTCAATTTCCTATTCCACAAATCCAAAAATGACGTCTAGTTCCTATTCACTCATAAATGGTTTGATGAACTGTCTTCACCATGTGACTTGTCATGCAGTAAGGAACACGTCACCTCTTTGGACCCACCTCAAAAGACGTGGTGGACCCACTCAAATTTAGACTACAAGTTGGCCCAAAATAAGCCTATAATCACCATTATTTCCAACATCAACAAAAGAGGGAGTCTTAAACTCCATATATGTAAAGCCATAGGCTTATACAAAGAGTAAATACAAAAATAACAAAATAGAGTCTTCAGCTCCCCGACCCTCCCAAGCTAAGTCCTTGGGGGAGACATATCACTAGTATCTAAAAATGATTTCCCAAGTAGGGTGAGCCAAAACCCAATAAAAATAATCTAACACAATATATGAACTTTAACAAAGTTATAAATATGATGTGCATGTTCAATATTCAAGATAAAAATTATTTACAACTCTTCTTTCATAACTACATTATGCCAAATATTACATCCCAATCCATTTTATATCAGTTCGGTTCACGTCGTTTCTTTTTTTTTTAATTCATGAGTCACCTTCATTGTTATTCAAACAACCCAATTGAGACTGCAACTCAATGTTTTTCTCACTACACAACGATTATACACAAACACTTTAATTTGTCATTTTACGAAAATTTCGCCCGCGGGATTGGTACCCATGTATATGCGCGGTTTTCGGGACTTACACCAAGGATACATAAGCCAACTTAATTTAATGGAGTTCATCCCTTTCTCATTCCAAACATTGAATACATCCCCTTTCTCCTCCCAAATATCATACATATACAATGTATTAAACACAATCATATTCAATGACAACCGATAAGAGATTAGTTTCAATTTACCTAATCTTCATGCAATTTTTACAACAATCATAACCATCCTTCACCGAAGGCCCAAAACAGATATTTCTAAATAGATATACAATCTTACAACAGAAAAATTATCCAAATTTCTGTAGGTGGGAGATGACACACATCCAACTCCACCACTTATATAAACATTCATTTAATTTCATATTCCCATATTTTATTTCATTATTTATGTAAGATAATTATTTGAACATTTTAGGGCAAAACCCCATTTCTTCCCAAATCTCATTCCAACCACTAAATCATCTATTTTAAAGCAACACAAGTTCATATTCATTCCTATGACTATTTCCAAGACCTCCTTTTGAAAACCCCTCTTTTAAATTTAAACCCCAAATCCTAGGTTTGTTAAAATCAACTCAAAACCCAATGTATCTTACACATCAAGAAAGAATCAAGTTAAAACTCATAGAGTCTACCTCAAGCTTAGAAGACTAATGCAACAATGGAGGAACTTCAAAGACACCGAAACCAACTTCTACTCGGATCAAAACAGAGCTCTTGAGACGCTCTACCTTTTTCACAAAGGCACACGGATAAAGAGATCACTAGATCTAGGTGAAAATGTATAGAGAAGGGGAGTTTTAGAGAGAGAGAAAGAGTCCCGATCTTGTGACGACCCAGAATTTTTCCCTCCACTCGAGCGGAGGAGTTGACGCTCGAGCGGACTTTTGGGATTTCCAGCAATTTTGCACAGGACCTGAGATTCTGGGAGTTGTGAATCTCCGCTCGAGCGGAGAAGTTGGCGCTCGAGCGGACTGCTTTATTGGTCTGTGCGCGCTCGAGCGGTTGAAGCGACGCTCGAGCGTAGAAAGTAAGATTGCCTTGGCGATGTATTAGTGTATTTGGAACCTTCTTATTTTATTTTGGTGTATTGATTAAGGTGGTAATATGATAGTAAGGTAAGATTGGACCAAGAACTTTAATTCGAACAATTCGTTTACGTTCAGCAGTCACTCTTTTGCCCTTTTCTTTTTCCACACTTTGAATTTGAATATGAGGTTAGAACCATTGGAAAGCTTATCTCCGGGGCTTCAATTTGGACACAAGAACGACCTAAAACGGAGTCCGGATGAGAGAGTTACGCATGTTTGAAGTTTTGGAATCTGTGCTGGGAGCAGGTCCGCTCGAGCGGGAATGGGGACGCTCGAGCGGGTTTTACGAGAACAGCAACTTAAAAACGGGTTTTTTGGATCTTTTCTCACATTTTCTTTTTCATTCTTCTTTCCTCTCACTTTAAGTCCGAAACCCTAGCCCCAAAACCTTGACTTCCTCTACTTTGATCAACAATCCACCATGGTTTTTGTATCAAGGATGGAGAACAAGAGAGGATCAACGTTTTTACCCGATTGGAACTCGGATTTGCGAATGAACTGAATGTTGACTTTTGCTGAAGTTATGTTGTGTTGAATAATGTTGAATTGAATGGGGATGTACTATGATAAATTATGTTTGAATTACGTGAATTGTGTAGGGTCAGCTGCGGGGGCAGACCAAACACCTGAACACTGTGAGTAATAGTACTCTAATGAACATTATTTATCGTCAATAATGATTCTTATTAACATTTTGTTCTCCGTGCTCAATTAAGTTAACAACTATGTGAAATGAGAATTAGTGTGAACTTACGTAAACATTGAAGGATTTGGCACACACTGGTACGATATAGATATCTACCTAGAGTGGATCATCAAAACGAATAATTGGATAAGACTACGGGTTGTTTTGTACGTTAATAACCATTGTGAAATTATGTTAAATATCAGATGAACCTCTGAATGACTCAATCCGGAGAAAGAATTGAATGTCAATAACATGATTATGTGACTCACGTTATGATATGAATGGCTCCACTCTTATTAATGTAATGGAGCATTTACCTTCTGTTTATTGTTAATAGTGTTGTTCTGTTATTGTGGGATAATTATGTCACCTTATAAGAAAATATGGGAAAATCCAAGAGCATTACTGGGTACTACGTTCTGTTTATTGTTGATAATGGATACTAACATACTATTATCTGTAAATCAGTTGTATGGATTTATGACGAACAAGTGGAATGTAAGTGCATTACGAGACTACGGTATCTACAATTTCTGAACTCGTTTAATATGTAATAACATTCTGTTATCTATGAATCAGTGACATTAATTTATAACATTCTGTATATTTCTGGGCCGTAAGACTGTTCTGGGCCGCAAGGCTGTCCTGGGCCGAAAGGCTGTTCTGTTATTTCTGGGCCGAAAGGTTGTTCTGTTATTTCTGGGCCGATGGCCGTTCTGTTATTTCTGGGCCGATGGCCGTTCTGTATCTGTAGGCCGATGGCCGTTCTGTACATTAACAGGCTTTAAGCCATTCTGTTAAGAAACTGGACCCACGGCTGTTCTGGAAGTAATTACAGATTGTAGTTAATCATATGCCTTTACAGTTATATGCTTTATTTATGTACTACTATTCACTGAGTTTTACTCACTCTGTATTTTGTCTGTTTCTGTAGGCACTCAACCAGGAGGTCAACCTTAACCTGTGGCTTCCGCTACCCAGTTGTCAATTCCTGAGTATCTAAACTCTTAGGTGTTGACCGTTCAAGTTATGGAGTTTTGCTAAATTTCTAATTTGTACCCTAAATATCTATTAAGATTGATGTGTATATAATGTTTATAGATATATGTACATAGCTATTTTCATGTATTATGTTCTGTTTGCGATCCTGGCATAGTAGTGGTAGCTCAATGGATATTATTTTACGCTATTATATGATATTAAATGCTTCCGTTCAGGCCCCATAAATTACATTCACCAGGTTTTATGTCTGTTTCTGAAGTGGTCATGCCCAAACTTTTAGGGGCGAGTTTGGGGTGTGACAAGTGGTATCAGAGCACGAGTTGCTATCTCACACACGGATCCATTGAGCTGTAGGATGTCTAGAAAAGACTTAGGCTTCATGCATGACATCCTTAGTGCATACGAAAAGACTGATAGCAACGTTAAATGTAATTTGTTTACGTTAACGATTATGAGCCATGTCTATTGTACCTTCCTTGTGTATATATATTGTGATTGATTGTTGTGTAGAGCATAGCAGAAATAAGGATAGAGGATCACCTCGGGTTGAATGAAAAGGGAAAATGATTGGTAAGTAATGCACATGCAATTTTTGGTTGTTATTTGTGAACTGATAGTTACCTATCATTTATTTAGATGAATTACTTAAACACTAAGTATGGAATATTTAGTTATGATATGGTGATGTCTTCCTTGTCATGGTACTGTTTGGACCTATGATTTGAAAAGTTATTGTGATACGTATTTTGATAAGTTGTGTTTTGTATAAAAGTTGAATCATGTTACGTATGACCGGCTGCAAGAGAAAGTTATGTATACAGTGGCCCATATGAGAAGTGAATTATTCTATTTTGTTAAGTGCACGATAATGACATGATATGACAAGCAATGCTTTATTTTTTGATATGTTACGTTACGAATTAAGGAATGATGATCCATGTATGTAAAAGTATTAATGGCATCCTGAATACAAGGCCCTTGCCCGGGGGTAATAATACCGTGGTTTAAGTATGTTACAAGATATCTCTTGCCACCGACGGTCTTGTACGGGTGGATTATGATCAAGCATAAACTCTGATTTCTGTTTCTGATTCAAGTATAACTAAGAATATGTATGAATATGTTCCTGTTTATCCGTTCCATTTATGCTATGTTATAACGTGATGTGAATTGATAGTGTCGAATGAGTTCAATTTATGTATAATCGGGATTTGTTTATGGAATCTGTGATCGGTGATCTGAAGTCTGTAATCTGGTTTGTTTACGTGTATTCTGTAATTTGCAATGAAGATTTCTTGTAAGAAATGATTGAATGATATGAAGGACCTCACCCACATCACGTGTCTACTTACATGGGAGTAAAAAAAAAAAAAAAAAAAAAAGAAAAAAAAAAAGGGGCAGCTATTGACTACTTCGAAGTCAAACTAAATAGATAAGCCACCGCAAGAATTCAAATCCTGCCTTTGTATATTAAGTGATTTAAGGTTGAGAAATCATTCCTGTGAAATATTTATTTGTAACTATGTAAATGTTAGATATTGCGAAATTGTCCTCTATCACCTATATGGAGGTTATGATGTGAACTGTTCTGCATGATATCGAGGATTTCGGTGAAAACGAATGGACATGGGAATATTCCATTTTACTAATGGGTTAGTGATACGTATTGGGCATTTACCTTCTCTTGCATGTTTAGACAACTTTGTACAATACTCACTATGTGATTACAAATTGATTGACCACCACATTGAATTAATCTTACCAAGAATTACGTCTTACTAAGAATTATGAACCTTGATGTTACGAAATCAAATTATTCCTTTGCTATACTATTGCATATGTTGTTTGATATTATAGAATCTGGAAGGATGTATTCTCATGGTTACTGATTTATGATCCTATAAACGAACTTGGTAGAATCTACGTACGAGGAATAACTGGAAACTCTATGTATGTTAACTAATCGGGCCGGATGATTGGTCTCTAATTTCTGTATGACCGTTTGCTGATCCACTATAATTACAAGTTGTAAAGACGAAACCACGTGAGTGACTTCGTGTCTTCCAGTGAGAAAAGGAAGAATTGTTTGAATAGTGGAAAAAAGGGGCCAAATTAATTTGTGCTATGACAAGAAAAAGTGTTAGTAAAGGAAAATGTTATACCTTACGGTTATGAATGATTAGTCAAGTATGATTTTGAATTCAATTTCTGGCCTTGTTTTGATAGTTGTATTTATTATTTAGATTTGAACATATGACGGCATGATTAGGTGTCTATAATGGGGATTCTTCTTCCCACCGTTCAGATTTTGTCAAGAAGTAGAGAATGTGGTTTAAATCTACATAATGATATGATTTTGATATGTTTTCGTAAATGGAAGATATGGTACCTCTTAGGCAGAACCTTATTTGGTAGGTGCTAAGATCTGATTCAATGATGCATAATCGGATTTAGGTCTAACCACGTAATTAAGTTATTTTGGGAACTATATGTAACCGTAAGTGTAGACACCCCATTTTTGACCGACCTTAAGACTCAGACGTCACCGATTGAGCGCTCGGTGATGTTGCATACTGTGCTCATTCAGAAGTCTCAGAGTCGCGGCCGTGCGCCCTGCCTCCGAACTTCCGAATCCTCTTCTGTGCCTTGTCTCGGTTTGCGAACCAGACTCGGTTTTCTCTGTTTTCTTTCCTAAGGGAAGGGAGTAGTCCTGTAGACTATCTCTCGGTGTCCGTGTGCTACATTTCGTGGCCGTAGGCCATTTTGCCCATTTCGGAGCCCGGTTCCCGGTTTTCGGAGCCGTCAGGCCGTGTGCCTCGGTTCGGGACCGCCCAACCGTCTCCGATTCCTCCGGTTCTTGCCACATACCTCTGTTTTATCATACTGAGGAACACCGGGGCCTCAGATGCCCACTTCGTGGCTGAATGCCACTTTCGGTGCTTATAGCCGGTTTTTTTTGGGCCCCGAACCTCGCGGTTTGGCCCCCGAGCATTCATTTCGCATCGGTTTTCTCCGGTTTTTGGCAGGTACCTCTGTTTTATCCTACCGAGGAACACTGGGGTCACAGATACCCACTTCGCAGCTAAACACCATTTCCGGCACCTGCAGCCCATTTTCGGGATCCCGAATTGCCCGGTTTTGGCCCCGAGCGTTCATTTCTCATTAGTTTTTGTTCAATTTTGGCAGGTACCTCTGTTTCAGCATTAGGAAGATCACTGGAGGGTAGGAGGCCAGCAATTATCCCAGATAACCAGTTTCGCTCCTCCGGCGCCCGTTTTGCTCACTTCCGGACCAATGTTGAACACCCTAGGCCCATTTTCTTCCAACCAAAGCTACATATCTGTGATGAGGGCACATGGAAGGACCCTAAGAAGTGATGGTCGGCCAGCAATGGTGAGTTTCATTTTTGAGCCCCTCCTTCAAGCTCTATGTTGTGGCTCCTGCTTCAGTGTTGCCAATTTCCGACCTTGGAACCTTGTTCTACACATCTGGGAGGACCCTAAAAGTTGGTGGTCGGCCAGCAATTGTTAGTTTCATTTTTGAGCCCCTCCTTCAAGCTCTATGTTGTGGCTCCTGCTTTAGTGTTGCCAATTTCCGACCTTGGGGCCTTGCTCTACACACATGGGAGGACACCTTTGCATGGTGGTCGGCCAGCAATTTTCATCTTCATTTTTGGACCATGGCCGGCCGGCCATGGTGAGTGGCTGGCCGACCAGGTGGGGTGGCCGGCCGGCCACCTCTCAGAAAGTTCCCTGGCCGGCCAGCTTTCTGCTTTCCAGCCCTTTCCAGCTGTCCGGATATTTTTGGCAAAATATCCCAGCATCCGGGGGATATTTTGGGAGGGAATACTTGGATGCAATTCCCTCCCCTTTTACACCTTTTCTTCCCTATTTGAAGGCTTGGCCTCCTCCTTGGTTGAGGTTACAAAATTTGACCTTAAGAGCTCTCCTTCAAAAACCTCCATTTTCCATAGCCAAAGTTCAAAAAAACCTTTGAGTCCCTAGGCCAATCCTTCACCAACCCTAAGCCCTACCATTCCCACTTCCATTCCAGCAGCAAGAAGAGGTTCCTCAGAGGCTAAGAAGCAACTTTCATCAAGGCAAGAGGTAGCAAAAACTTGATCTTCAAGGGTAAGTCCCCATTTCCCTTTTTCTAGCATTATTTTGCTTCAAAGTTTTACCCTGCCTGTGATCTGTTTTGGGTTCTGACCCCTTCTGGTTTTGTGCTTATTTTGAGCCCCTCTACAACATTGTAGAAGGGCTCAACCCTGTTTGGTGTCTCCTTCATACACTTGCTTCAATATCACTCTTTAGGCCATTAAATTGCATGCTTTGTTTAGCTTTTGAGTGATCTGATTTCGAGTATACTATATACTGTGAATAGGCTTATTTTGAGCCCCTCTTCAACATTGAAGGAGGGCTCAACCATGTTTGACTTCTCTGTCATGCACTTCCTTTGAAATGCTTCCATTTTACCGTAAAATTGCATGATTGTTTTGGCCTATTTGTGATCTGAGTTGGAACTTTTAACATACTGTGATTGTGCTTATTTTGAGCCCCTCTTCAACATTTAAGAAGGTCTCAACCTGGTTTTCTTGCTCTACATATCACTTGCTTTGAATTCTTGTTCCACTCCCATTTTGCATGCATTTTTAAGCTCACCATGCTTCGGATTTCAGCCTTCATCAGGCTTAGAGAGTGCCTTATTTTGGTCCATTATTCATTCTTTGTTAAGGGTCTTAGACCATTTGATGACTGGTTTTGGTACTTGTTTTGTAATCCTTCAATTTACCGTAAAATTGCATGCTTTGTTAGGCTTGCTTAATTTCGGATTTCAGCCTTCATCAGGCTTATAAAGTGTCTTTTTTTGGCTTATTCTTCATACTTTGTCAAGGGTCCAAAGTTGTTTGATGCTTTCCTATGGTACCTCATGTTGTAGCCTCTTATTGGCTCATTTTTGCATGCCATTTTGAGCATATCTACGCATTGAATTAGGGGATCTCATCTACTGTAAATATTCATGTTTTTGGCCCCTATTCAATTTTGTAGAACTGTTTTTTCTGGTTTGAGCATTGTATATACTACTTGCTTTGTAATTCCCCTCTTTTTCCCCGTTTTTGCATGCTAAATTTGCCATGCTTGTGGTTCTTGTTTAGCCTTTCTTTGTATTGAAAAAATGCCATATTTGGGGCTGCCTTGCTACTGTTTTTGCTTTCATGTATCAATTTTGCATGTTTAGCATAGCCGTAGGCCATTTCGGGTACTTAAAATCACATTTCGGGATGATTTCATGCATCGGTTGTCATTTCGTATCATTTCGGGACTGTTTTCCCTTTCATTTAGGTGCTGAAATTTGGTTTGCATGCTTGCATATCATTTCCCGTGCTATTTCATGCCTTCGGGCCATGCCTCGGTTTGCGTGCCCGTGGGTACGCACTTCGAGGCACCTCTGTTTTATTCGACGGCATCTGATGTGAGTGTGGCTGAGGTCCACTCATGTCAGTATAAGCCCAATTTGCATTTTCATCTCATTTTATCATTGTCTTGGTTTACGTGCCTGTGGGCACACATTTCGAGGCACTTCGATTTTATCCGATTTCCACTTCATATCATCGCCTCGGTGTGCGTGCCTGTGGGCACACATTTCGAGGCACTTCGGTTTTATCCGATTTCCACTCCATATCATCGCTTCGGTGTGCGTGTCTGTGGGCACACATTTCGAGGCACTTCGGTTTTATCCGATTTCCACTTCATATCATCGCCTCGGTGTGCGTGCTGTGGGCACACATTTCGAGGCACTTCGGTTTTATCCGATTTTTCCGTTTCATCCTCGCCTCGGTTTGCGTGCCCGCGTGCACGCTTTTCGAGGCGTCTCATTTTCATCTCATTCTCACAGCATTGTACATACTGGGCTGTATCTTAGATCACATTCCATGCATATCATGCATATTGCATTGTGTTCGGAATAGGAGTTAGCCCGGGCACGGGAAACGAGGCACGTTTCGTACTCCGAGTGACGGAACGGGTCTCAATTCCCAGTCACCGACACTCCGGATTACCCATGATGGAGATAGGTTTTGCTGTAGCATTCATCTGCATTGCACCCTATATTGAGTTGTGCAATCCGATTCCTCGGCCATCATGCATCGATATGCGTGATTGGTGGCACGAGGATCGAAGCATGCATATATCTGTGAAATACATTGCTATGCCCTTTTCCTGCTCTCTGTTGCAGCAAATAAGGAATCAGCAACTTTTCGGAGTTTGGCGCGTGTTTCGAGAAATATTGCAAACAGAGGCTAAATTGGGCATCCCAATGGATTTCCGTGCAACGCAGTCCAGCATACATCATTCATCAGAAGCGAGGCAGCCCCTCCTGGCTTGCAAGCCATTTTAAAGCTTTCTTAGTTTACTTTGTTAATTAATTAGTTAATCTGTATTATTCTTTCATTTCGGACTGTATTATTATTCGGACCCTCTGCGCGGGGCATAATTGTAATAAGGGTGTGTGAGTGCGATGTATGTCTTCCAACCCCACTTCTTTCTCCCTTTTATTTACCCGCTTACGATGGTTAAATATAGGGCATATTTCAATTAGCATACAATATGATAGCATGTTTTGCATCATTCATCCGTTTTGCACGCACCGGGCTCGGCGCATCATACAAACTGCATCTGTATTTCAATTCCAAATTGAACACATGTTGGCTGTAGCATTCCATATGCCATGTTTAGAATAGTCGAGCCTGCTATAGTTGCATTTTGCATGTGTTGCATTAGGCAATTCAGTATACTTAGGATCCATGCATGATTTCTAATCGGTTCCTGTTTTGGCTTGGAGTAGTAGGTGAGTTTATGCTTTAGCATCCTTGCGTGTGAGTGTTGCCATGATAGCATGCTTACCATGAGGCTATGTGCTTATGTGATATACTGCCTTGAATGCCTGTGGGTGGAGGTTGAGTTATCTGAATTGGACAATTCATTAACTGTTTGTTTTAAGCCCACTAGATAGTGGCAAAATCATGTTTTCTAAGCCCACCTGAGGGTGGCAAATCCGCGTCTTAGCCTACCTGCGGGTAGCACCATCAAACCATTTTCAAACAAACAAACATGAAATGTTTTGTTCCAATTCAGGCGCCCAGTCTATACTTGTTTGCTGCGAGCATCACATAGTAACCTAGGCTAATAACCGGAATAAGAACATACAATGTTTTCAAAAACAGATATCATGGTTAGTAGAGGCCGGTCTTTGACCGGGCGAGCGGGGTGCTCACGATGTGACCTTCCCCAATCGTACCCAAGTTCCCGAGCCAACTTTGGTGATGACGGACACGTGGCCTTTGGCACCGAGTCAGGGTTTCCTAAATTTCCCATTAAAAAAATATTTAGGTGGCGACTCTGTTATCTGGCAAAGCAGTCCATGTTTGGCACTTCTTTCAAAAATCTGTTTTCAAAACGATTTGCCGGATTTGGACTCTTTGGTTCAAGATTAAGAACCGTGACATTTGAGTCCTTGAACTGTAGTGACCCCAATATGAACAGAACGGGACTTAACCCCCGGGGCGTTCGGGGACGTCTACAGTAAGGGTCATGTACCATCGAGTAAATTGCATTATAAGATAAGTTTGAACGTGTACTCTCTAATCAAAATTGCGTATGAACTATTACAGCTGGGCTGACCTAGTTAAAGACTTGGTGGAAAGGACTTTCATTATGATTGAACTTAATGCATGCTGTGGGAATTTATTTCGAATAATTGAATAAGAAATTGGAAACCTTAAAGGTTTAATTATCTGAAATTGATTATTTATCTGTGACCAGCATGATTTTTATGTAATCTTAAGTATGTTTACGAGATTTTGATTTCGGAATGATTAAACGATTGGATTTTGTCCTATATGTTTTTATGTATAACCATCTATATATATATATATATCTAAGTCTTCTTACGTATAGAAAGAAATAAGGATTGAAAAGAAGAGCATAGATCTTCAAGGAAGTAAGAGAGGAAGTGAAAAGGTTGTAGAGATTTCAAAGCTTAAGGTATGTTTGATCTTTTGATTGACCTCTCTTGAAGTTGAGTAGGAACTCCTTTATGTGAGTGTCAGTAATTGTATGATGGTCTTCACTATTCTATGTTTTTAAATGTCAATGAAATAAAGAGTTGGTGATGCCGTTGATTGAAGTGTAAGTGAAAATTTTGGTGTTGGACCGTACAATGTGAATTGTCTTTGAGATTGAGTTTTGGGCATTCACTAGACGTGGTGCGCTTAGTTGTTAATTGAGAAGTTGTTATGGGCTTTGGGATTATAAATGGTTAGTGTTGCTTCTTGCCCGTTGAAATTCTGATGTGTGTATGTTGATTGAAAGTATTTGTGATCCTTTCCTATCCCAAGTGTGGATCTAGTTTTGGAATATTACAGGGTGTGTTTCCGTTTATGTTTGACCTGTCTTTTATTCGGTTTTCTTCAATTTCGAGGACGAAATTTCTTAAGGAGGGAAGGATGTGACGACCCAGAATTTTTCCCTCCGCTCGAGCGAAGGAGTTGACGCTCGAGCGGACTTTTGGGGTTTCTAGCAATTTTGCAAACGACCTGAGATTCTGGGAGTTGTGAATCTCCGCTCGAGCAGAGAAGTTGGCGCTCGAGCGGACTGCTTTATTGGTCTGTGCGCGCTCGAGCGGTTGAAGCGACGCTCGAGCGTAGAAAGTAAGATTGCCTTGGCGTTGTATTAGTGTATTTGGAACCTTCTTATTTTATTTTGGTGTATTGATTAAGGTGGTAATATGATAGTAAGGTAAGATTGGACCAAGAACTTTAATTCGAACAATTCATTTACGTTCAGCAGTCACTCTTTTGCCCCTTTCTTTTTCCACACTTTGAATTTGAATATGAGGTTAGAACCATTGGAAAGCTTATCTCCGGGGCTTCAATTTGGACACAAGAACGACATAAAACAGAGTCCGGATGAGAGAGTTACGCGTGTTTGAAGTTTTGGAATCTGTGCTGGGAGCAGGTCCGCTCGAGCGGGAATGGGGACGCTCGAGCGGGTTTTACGAGAACAGCAACTTAAAAACGGGTTTTTTGGATCTTTTCTCACATTTTCTTTTTCATTCTTCTTTCCTCTCACTCTAAGTCCGAAACCCTAGCCCCAAAACCTTGACTTCCTCTACTTTGATCAACAATCCACCATGGTTTTTGTATCAAGGATAGAGAACAAGAGAGGATCAACGTTTTTACCCAATTGGAACTCGGATTTGTGAATGAACTGAATGTTGACTTTTGCTGAAGTTATGTTGTGTTGAATAATGTTGAATTGAATGGGGATGTACTATGATAAATTATGTTTGAATTACGTGAATTGTGTAGGGTCAGCTGCGGGGGCGGACCAAACACCTGAACACTGTGAGTAATGGTACTCTAATGAACATTATTTATCGTCAATAATGATTCTTATTAACATTTTGTTCTCCGTGGTCAATTAAGTTAACAAGTATGTGAAATGAGAATTAGTGTGAACTTACGTAAACATTGAAGGATTTGGCACACATTGGTACGATATAGATATCTACCTAGAGTGGATCATCAAAACGAATAATTGGACAAGACTACGGGTTGTTTTGTACGTTAATAACCATTGTGAAATTATGTTAAATATCAGATGAACCTCTGAATGACTCAATCCGGAGAAAGAATTGAATGTCAATAACATGATTATGTGACTCACGTTATGATATGAATGGCTCCACTCTTATTAATGTAATGGAGCATTTACCTTCTGTTTATTGTTAATAGTGTTGTTCTGTTATTGTGGGATAATTATGTCACCTTATAAGAAAATATGGGAAAATCCAAGAGCATTACTGGGTACTACGTTTTGTTTATTGTTGATAATGGATACTAACATACTGTTATCTGTAAATCAGTTGTATGGATTTATGCATTACGAGACTACGGTATCTACAATTTCTGAACTCGTTTAATATGTAATAACATTCTGTTATCTAGGAATCAGTGACATTAATTTATAACATTCTGTATATTTCTGGGCCGTAAGGCTGTTCTGGGCCGCAAGGCTGTCCTGGGCCGAAAGGCTGTTCTGTTATTTCTAGGCCGAAAGGCTGTTCTGTTATTTCTGGGCCGATGGTCGTTCTGTTATTTCTGGGCCGATGGCCGTTCTGTATCTGTAGGCCGATGGCCGTTCTGTACATTAACAGGCTTTAAGCCATTCTGTTAAGAAACTGGACCCACGGTTGTTCTGGAAGTAATTACAGATTGTAGTTAATCATATGCCTCTACAATTATATGCTTTATCATTCAAGTTAACCATTACATTATTTATGTACTACTATTCACTGAGTTTTACTCACTCTGTATTTTGTCTGTTTCTGTAGGCACTCAACCAGGAGGTCAACCTTAACCTGTGGCTTCCACTACCCAGTTGTCAATTCCTGAGTATCTAAACTCTTAGGTGTTGACCGTTCAAGTTATGGAGTTTTGCTAAATTTCTAATTTGTACCCTAAATGTCTATTAAGATTGATGTGTATATAATGTTTATAGATATATGTACATAGCTATTTTCATGTATTATGTTCTGTTTGCGATCCTGGCATAGTAGTGGTAGCTCAATAGATATTATTTTACGCTATTATATGATATTAAATGCTTTCGTTCAGGCCCCATAAATTACATTCACCAGGTTTTATGTCCGTTTCTGAAGTGGTCATGCCCAAACTTTTAGGGGCGAGTTTGGGGTGTGACAAATCTAGTGTTTTTTAGAGAAAAGAGATGAAAAAGTAGGCTGCTGCGAACTGATATACGCACAGTCCGTTCGAGTGCAAGAGTTGATGGTCAAGCATTAGACACAATAAGTTGTTCCGCTCGAGCACAAGAAATGACCGCTCAAGCGCAAAATACACACATCTAGTAGTTTTGCAGAGGACAGACCATCGCTCGAGCTCAAGAAGGGCCGCTCCAGCTGAGCTCGCTCAAGCGTAGAAAGAACCACTCGAGCGTAGAATACACTCTCGTAGTAGTTTTGCAGACCTGCAAAAGTACTGAGAGTTTGCAAAGCCCGCTCGAGCGCAAGAAGTGCCGCTCAAGCGGAAGAGCAAAAATCTAGGCAACAAAAGTTTGAAAACTAAGCAACCAACCTGTTCCAAACATGCTCTGACCAACTCAATAACTAAACTCAAGCAAGAATAAAGGGGAAAAGACGTGAACAATATTTGGAAACCATAAAACCCGAGCTCCAGAATAACAAATGGATCGTGTCAAAGCCGAAATCGCTATATATTGTGCATTAAAAATGAATCAGGGACATAAATGTCCCCCCCCCAAATCATCTATGCAATTCCAAATAAACAGTCATTTGTTTGTGATGAAACTTTTGGAACATAAACAAATTCAATTTTGGCATGAAACCACTACAACAAATGACACTTTTGGTGACTAAATTTTTTGTCGCCAAATGTCATATTTTAGTTGTCCAAACCTTTTGCCAACTAAAATTTTTGGTCGCCAGCTTTGTCGTTGAATGATTGTCAGGAAAGGTAATTAGCGACTAAAAAAGATTTAGTCACTGAAAGTCCACAATTGGCAACTAATTTTTTAGTCGCCAAAAGCTTTCAATTAAATTTAACATGACATTTTCAGCGACTAACATTTTGTGTCACCAAAAACTTAAATTGCTTAGCTACTAAAATTTTAGTCACCTAAGGTATAATATTTTTTGTTTTGGCTACTAAATATTTAGTCACCAAATAAAGTGTTTTTTCGTTCTTTTTTTTTTTTTTTTTGGCTACTAAATCATTAGTCACCTAAAGTATTATTTTTTTATGGCTACTAAATATTTAGTCACTAAAAGATTTGTTTTCATTTAATTCTTTTTTTAGTTACTAACTATTTAGTCACTAAAAATATTTACTCCATTTTTGGCTACCAATTGTTTAGTCGCCAAAAACATCATTTTATGTTTTTTTTTTTTAATTAATTTGTCCACAACCACAACCTGTATGTATTCCATGCAACTTGTACAAGGTGTACAAACAAAACAATACATATATTATCACCCATTCCACAATCTGCATCCATTTCACTTCTAACCATCTAAAAATAAATAACTTTAAGTATCTAATTCCATACAAACCAAGTATACTCCAATTTAAAATAATAATTCCATACAAAACAAATAATCATATGAAAATCATGTCCTCCATATACAAAAATATATTTACTACTATGCCAAATGACCATTTGGCATGGTACAAATTATCATGGTAATCTGTACCACGACAAAAGTTGATCTATATATCACGACAATAATTATCTGTTCAATGCCAAAAGTATTATGTACCCTACCAAAAATATTTTGTACGATTAATACAATTCCACAAAAAAGCAGAGGATGACCAAAAAATGTGAGATTATACAAAAGTGTAAATTGTCTTCTGTACACAAAAATGGAATATCCACAAGTCCATGTCAAAAGCCATCTACAAAATAAATAAATAAATAAATTACACCCATATAGCATTTGAGGATAATATCACACTGTCTACGGAGAATCTGAGCTACATTCATAGAAGAATAACATAACTCATATATATGTTTATAGAGATCCATACATGTACGAATTCAGTCATTCATGGGCTTTTAGGTTGCAAGCAAGAAAATATGAAAAAATGTTGGAAAATTTATATAATAACTTAACTTCACTTTCTTTATTTTTATCTCAATAACCAAACAGAGCACCTAGGGTTGCCATATTTTTGGATTTCTGTTTCATTAGTCTTTCATTAATTTGCCAATCTTCCAAGTTCAATCAATGTGGTAGATGTTTGCATATTGATTGATTGACTCCAATAACATAGTCCCAACATAGAAGCTTAATTGTAACAATAGTGTTTTGGGTCTTCTTTCAAGAACTTCATGATTATTTTATTTCATTCACGAATATATGTATATATATTTGTATATGTTTATAAAGACGTACATGTATGATTCATAGGTCTTTATTAGTTTGCAAGCAAGAAAAATTGAAATTGGTTAAATTTAGATGAAAAGATTACAGAACAACTTAATTTCACTTTCTTTCTAATCTCAAGAACCAAACAAAGCACCTAAGGTTGCCATCATTGTGAATTTCTGTTTCATCATTTTTTTACACATTTGGATAATACAACCTACCACATGGCACTATGTATATATATATGTCACAAAGCACAAACCTCTCCCCTAGCCTTTTCATAACCAACATTACACCATATTGTCACGAGGAAGCTACTCGTGACATCCATAGAGTGGTTAGGGGACTATTTTACATTTTCACCCGCCGAACGCCTTTTTTCGACTAAATTTAAGGCATTTTTTACTCCAACTCCCAAACTACATGCTAATTACATGTCGTTTGTCCACACAAGTCCTATTTTTCACAATGAAGCTATCAGTGATATCCATAGAGTGGTTCAGGGGCTGTTTTGCATTTTCGCCCCCACAAATGCCTTTTTTCGACTAAGTTTAAGGTATTTTTTACTCTAACTCCCAACCTACGTGTGCTAATTATATCCCATCTATCCCCACTAGTCCTATTTGCCACGAGAAAGTTGCCCGTGACATCCATACAGTGGTTCGGGAGCTGTTTTTGCATGTTCACCCTCCGAACAGTATTTTTTTACTAAATTTAAGGCGTTTTTTACTCTAACTCCCAATATACGTGTGCTAATTACATGCCATCTATCCCATAGGTCTTATTTGTTACAAGGAAGCTACCTATGATAATCACAAAGTGGTTTGGGGGCTATTTTACATTTTTGCCCCCCGAACACTTTTTTTTACTAAGCTTAAGGCATTTTTTACTCCAACTCCCAACCTACGTGTGCTAATTACATGCTGTCTATCCCCACCAGTTTTATTTGTCATGAAGAAGCTACACGTGACATCTATAGAGTGGTTTGGGGGGCTATTTTGCATTATTGCCCCTTGAATGCCATTTTTCGTTTAAGTGTAAGGTTTTTTTTACTCCAACTCCCAACCTACGTCTGTTAATTACATCCCGTTTGTCCCCATAGGTCCTATTTGTCATGAGAAAGCTACCCGTGACATCCATAGAGTGGTTTAGGGGTTGTTTTGCATTTTGGCTCCCTGAACGGCCTTTTTCGACTAAATTTAAGGCGTTTTCAACTCTAACTCAAAATGTATGTATACTAATTACATGTCGTTTGTCCCCAACAGGTCCTATTTGTCATGAGGAATCTTCCAGTGACATCCATAGAGTGGTTCGGGGGTTGTTGTACATTTTCGTCTTGAATGCCTTTTTTCGACTAAGTTTAAAGCTTTTTTTACTCCTACTCCTAACTTACGTGTGCTAATTACTTGTTTTCTGTCCCCACAAGTCTTATTTGTCATGAGAAAGCTACCGGTGACAGCTATAGAGTGGTTTGGAGGCTGTTTTACATTTTCGCCCTCTGAACGCCTTTTTTCGTACGGCATTTTTAACTCCAGCTTCCAACCTACGGGTGCTAATTACATCCTGTCTGTCCCCACAGATCCTATGTGTCACGAGAAAGCATCCCTTGACATCCATAGAGTGGTTCGACAACTTTTTTACATTTTCGCCCCCTGAATGCCTTTTTTTGACTAAGTTGAAGGCATTTTTCACTCCAACTTCCAACCTACATGTGCTAATTACATCTCATCTATCCTCACAGGTCCTATTTTTCATTAGGAAACTACCCGTGGCATCCATAGAGTGGTTTGGGGGCTGTTTTGCATTTTGGCCCCTGGAACGCTTTTTTTTGACAAGTTTAAGGCATTTTTTACTCCAACTCCCAACCTAAGTGTGCTAATTACATCTCGTCTTTCCCCACAGGTCTTATTAGTCACAAGGATGCTGCCCATAATATGCATAGAGTGGTTTGGGGTCTGTTTTACATTTTTGCCCCTCGAACACCCTTTTTCGACTAAGTTGGATTATTTTTATTATTTTTTTTCAATTAACTTAAATGAATCTATGTAGTTCCTAGTCTCAAAACAGGTTGGAATGAAATTGAATTGCATTAATAATCTTGTTGGGCTTCATAAAATTTACACAATCTTGTTGTGCTAATTTACTCTATGTTAACCCAACCATTTAAGTACTCTATTCAACCATTTAATTTACTGTAATCAATTCAGGGAAAGTGAATATTTCATAGAAAATATGTGCTTACCTTTTCCACATCAGAATGAAGTCCTTCAGAGTATCCAAACACCAGGTACTCTGCTACTAAGTCTCCTAATATTACGCATCAAAACCTATTCAAAGTCTGGAAACAAAAACAATAGAAAACAAAACCCATTATCAACAGTGAAAATGATATACAAAAACAATTTTCTAATAAACAAGACATGTCTCACAAAACATGTATCACTTGAGTGAAAACCCTAAACTTTGAACTGGGTGTACAAATGAAGAATATTCAGATCAAGTTTACAAGGAAGAGATGGAAATGGAGATGGAGATTACACACACAGGATGAGATGGAACTACTACCACTACAAATACCACCAACAATCCTATAAAAGGCAGTCAGGAGAATCTCACAACTCCTGGAATATTATCTTTTACTTCAATTTCTATGAGGCAATTTGAGCTTGCCATGGCTGCCCAAGCTAATGATGGACCATCGCACATGTATCTCACTAATCCTACTTAATATGTTTTATCATTGCCTCTTCTTATTGGTTTGTTGTTGATAATGATGATGAAATTATTTGGTTGGCAAATATTAATAAATAACGACTAAACCTTTTGTAGCCAAAGATTGAGTAATGGTGGCAAACATATTCGTAGCCAAAAGTAGCCATTTGGCTACTAAGTTTTTTTCTTTTTTTTTTTTTTATTTTTTTTTATCAGCAATAATTGATTATACAATAACTAAATTTTTTTAGTCACCAAGAGTTTATATTTGCCGACAAAATTATTTGGCCGTCAAAGAGTAACCCTAAAAATATACATGTTATTTGGCGACTACACTTCCTTTTGTCGGCAAATAATTGTATACGACGACTAAAACGAGAATTAGTAGCTTAAAATCTATACTGACGCCAACTAATATATTTTTTAGTCGCCAAAAATGTCATATTTAGCGACTAAATTTTTTTAGTCGCCAATAAATAATATATATTGACTAAAATAATGTAGTAGCTAAATCTTCAACTAACGCCGACTAATAAATTTTTTAGTCACCAAAAATGTCACTTTTGGCCACTAAGTTCCTTTTTGTCGCCAAAAGTATAATTTGTTATAGTGAACTGTTACTATGCACGTCCTCTATATAGGAAAATCACAATTTTTTTTTTTTTTTTCTTTTTTGGTGATAAACTACAAATATTTGTCATATATTATGTCAGTTTGTGATAAAAATTATGAATGTCAGATTTAAGGTGTGCACTTCTAAGGTAAATTTGACGAACTATTGTGGTATATATGTCAGTATGGTGAAAGTGTTAATGAACTATTTGTGATGAAAAATGTCACAAATCATTTTGATGAGAAAAGTTAGTATAACATAATGTAGAATTTGTTACAAAAGTTGTAATTAAATTTTGTTTATTATGATAAAGTGCAAACAGCATGCATTTTTTGTAAGAGGTGTAGACCATAACGGCAACCATTCTAGTATTCTAATGTTTACTATAATTTCCTTGGTTTCTCAATCTAGTGCAATATTACTTATTTTTTGTCTCATATATATATATATATATATATTTAAAAAAAAAATAAGTAAGAAAAAAAAAACACTTACTATGTGTTAGTATAGTAACCAAAAACAAAATATATTAAAAAGCCAAAAATAAATATTGAGCCAAGAACAAGACACTAATTTAGTTTAGTTTCAATTTTGGAATTAGTTTTTTGATTTTTTTAAATCGAAATTAGTTTGACAAAAATAAAGACCAAAAAGATATTTTTAAATTTTACAAAATTATTTTTGTCTCCAAAAATATAGAGTAATACTAGAGACTCACATATATATCCACAAATTTATCCACAATGATGTAGCATAAGAGTTGGGTCTATCATAACAAATCAAAGGTGACACATATCTTGCAACATCATTAGAAGTAGAATTGTGAGTATTTTTTTGAAGGTTTCAAACATTTTCTTTTAAAAAATTTCAAAAGACATTTTAAAAATCAAAACAAACATAGCAAATTCACCTAAGCCTACATCCATGGATTATCACTTATGCACCAACACTTCGATCCGCTTAATTTATTGCACTAACTTTATTATACTCCAATTTTCTTTTTTTCACAGCAACGGTCACTTTATCACTAAGCTATCTTAAGCTACCACTTCAACTACGAACTTCCATTTTCCATTCAAATTTCAACATATGTTGAATGACTGGTATAATGTAATTTTCAGACAATTTACTGTAAACGTTGAATGCAGAAATAGTTCTCATTATATCCAACTGTTGGTAAACACTGTTGGTAAACACTGAGCAGCTAGATAAGGATGCAAAACTGCCAAACATGAATAAGACTACGAAGACAGAATCGGTGACAATATTAAATAAATTGTTTTATAAAACATAAATGTAAATACTAGATATGACTACCATATGACATGAATACAGTGATATGATAAATTTTAATATATATATATGAGTATGACATATTGATATATTTGTAAAAAATGAAAAAAAAAATTATAATTTTTAATATTGTTATAAATAAGTTGAAAAAAATTGTAAAAGCTCATTCTTCAAAAAATTAGATGTTATAGTTTAGGGTAATGCTATGGTACACATATATGCAAATTATGACATTTGTGAGTTTGATAATCACAAAACAAATGTCATAACTTAATCATATGGGAGTCATAACAAAAAAAAATAAAAAAATTATAACCAAACACCACATAAAATATAACTAAAGAGTTCTTAAATCGTAACTAAAATAATGTTATAACCAATATCACAATGAATCATAATAACCAAAGGCCACAAATGTGGTAACTAAGTTGTATATGTAACATAGAATTTCCCTATAGTTGAAGTGTTAATGGCCCTATCACCTTACTTTTTGGTTTAGACAAAATACAACATAATTTTATAGTTTGGGCATAATTATACAAACCTTTTTTTTAGTAAAGCTAAATAGACCAAAACTAATACATGTTATGTGAAAATATAAAGATAAAAAAAGATAAAATATGCATTTTAATATAAAATAGATGATAATATTAATTTTTTTCATCTATATGATTAAACAATTACTGGTGAATAAATTACTAAGTATTATATGAATTAAAATTTTAAAAGAGCCTACTATAATTACACCAAATTTGTAGAGCTTATTATATATTTTTTTCAAACATCAAGGGAGATCAGTGCAATTTACCCTCACTTTTTTAGTAGGTTTGATAAAAATTTCATTTCAATATTAAAGATAAATTATTTTTATTGTCTTTATACTTTTTTTCATACATTGAAATTGGATTTTAGTAATTCTTATTTCTGAAGATGACTACACACAACGCTGCTAACTCTAGACCAAGTTTGTGAGGAGCCAATAAGAGAAGAATGAAAACAAGATGAAACCAAAAATTACACCAGACCAACAGCCCCAGGATCAATTAACCCCTACTAATACACCTTCTAATCTGATTGAGGTTGTATACAAAGTCACATATAGAAAACTGCCACTCCCTAGATGTTGTTTTGAGCCAAAAAGCCACTCTATATTTAATAAGATCCGAGATAATCTCTACATCAGCTACTGCATTATTGAATACACAAATCATTTCTTAGCTTCTATAGAGATCAAAGGGTTACAAGAGGGACACATCTCCAAATCACCTTCTCTTTCTTCTTGAACTGACCACCCTCCCACCACTGCAACAAGCAATCAACTGTGCCAAGCATGACCCAAACAGACCCCACCATTCTAGTAGAGACGACCAGACCTTCCACACAAAATGGCAATGAAGGAGCACATGTACCACCGACTCCTCATCATGCTTACAAAAGCAACACAGGGTAGATGTTCCTCCGGAGAGGCCCCCAATTTTCTGATATGAAATACATATTTGGCACATTCATAAGAGTACATCAATTTAATAAATTCTAAAAATAAAATAAATAATAGTATGTAAATAAAAAATTTATATATAATAATGTAACTTACATGATGTGACCATTTTCAACCACATTCTTATACGAGTACAGATCGTCGGTCGCACAACCCTCTCGCCCTTTCCTGTCGCCCCCAAAACGACGTCGTTTTGGGGGCGAATTTTCAAAAAAAAAAAACGCAGAGCAGAGGAGGAAGGAGAGGAAGAGGGAGGGAGGGAGGGAGGGAGGGAGGGAGGAAGGAGGGAGGAAGGGGAGGAGGAGGAAGGGAAGGGAAGGGAGGGGCCGGCCGGACTGGAGGGGGCCATAAAAATAGGGGGAGGAGGAGGAGGAGGAGGCAGAGGCGACGGCCGGAGGCGGAGGCGGAGGCGACGGTGACGGACGAGCTGCGACGGTGAGGGACGAGCTCGGCGACGGCGGACGAGCTGCGACGGTGACGGACGAGCTCGACGAGGGACGAGCGATGACGGCGAGGGACGAGCTCCTCCTCCCTTCTCCCTCCTCCCTCCCTCTCCCTCTCCTTCCTCTGCGTCTGCGTTTTTTTTATGAAAATCGCCCCCAAAACGACGTCGTTTTGGGGGCGGCAGGGAAGGGCGGCAGGCTAATGCGACAGATGATCCGGATTCATTCTTATACTAGGGATCGCCATTACACTGTGCAACAACTTCTTGTCCAATTTTTAACACTTCGTTACAACCTTTCTCCAACTATATGATGGTCATTTGGGTATAAATTAGGTCTCGTTTGAGAATATATTATTTTAATAATTTTTTAAATTTTTATAAAAAAAAATGTAAAAAAATAGAGAGAGTAATGTGACCATTTATAATGATATAATTGACAAACAAGACATTATAAGCTAAAATTTTGATAATCAAAAAGTATAAATCAAGAGCATCTCTTCTTCGCTTTTAAATAATTATTGTTTAAAAATTTATTTAAGTTATGTTTGTCTCATAAATTATAAATAAAAGTTATATCAAACAATCTAATACATACTTCAGAAAAAATAATAATAATAAAATACAACCAAAATAAGTTCCAAATAAATAAATAAATATATATATTTCACACAATATACATAAATAGGAGTTAATTTGTTAATAGAAAAATAGACAATAATAAAAAGTATCAAACTCATCCCCATGATATTTGAACATCTAACCTCACACCAACAAAATAAACTACATTATCACTAAACTAAAGACTTGATTCGTTGTTTGAGAAGTGCTAAATAAGTTACTTTTAAAAATTAAAAAAAAAATTCATCCTAATTATTTTTTTAAAAAATTATATCAAAATTTTTTATTTTTTCTGTTCATCTTGAGTAGGTAAATCTAACATGTTATTTTTTTGAAAAATTCTAAAAAAACTTAAAAACCCAAAATAAACCAAAAAAAAGTCCCCTATTATTTTTGCCTTTTCTGAACTTTTTTAGAATTTTAAAAAAATTATGTCTTATTTGTCTCATCGAGTATAATCTAAAAACCCAATTTTATTTTTAAAAAATATTCACCAAAAATAAAGATAGGTCAATTAAAAAAACTAAAAAAAAAAACCAAACAAACAAACAAACAAACCAAACACCAAGTTGCACAAATAATCCAACTAGGGATGGCAAATACCCTGATTCATTAGGTCCTCGACTCTTCCTGATCCTAATGCGATGGGCGTGGGAGTAAATAGGATAGGATTGAATTTGTGAAAACTTTTGCGATGGGTTTGGGAGTAAATAGGATAGGATTGAATTTGTGAAAACTTTTGAAAAACTCGATTGGGTTTTGGTCGGAGGCGGAGGAGAGTATTTTTTACCTGAATCCTATCTGACTTGCAAATATAATAATAAATAAATAATAATTACATATATATAATGTGCATAATACATTGTTGAATTTTTATAGAATATATATAATAATATCTATATAATGTAGGGTAAACTACCAATAGGTTCTACTTTGGAGACTTATTACCCATTAAGTCCTATTGATAAATTTATTAAGTGATAAAGATAAATTTATCAGTCTTTTATTTTTATGAATAAATTTATAGTGATAAATTTATCAGTCTCTTGTTTTTATGAATAAATTTTTAGTGATAAATTTATCACTCTCTTATTTTTATAGTGTTAAATTTATTAGTTAGGACCTGTAGGTAAATAAGTCTAGTTAATAGGACTAATTGGTAAGTACCCCTATAATGTATTATTCAGTTTCTATTATGTTATATATATATAATATATATATAATATATATTTTTTAATTATAAATATCACTTTTTAATTTTAATTATTGAGCTTATGTTAAATTTCTAATTGTGTTACAAATTAAATAAGATCAGGAGCGGAGTGGAGGTTATATTTGCGAATTTGAGTGATGTAAGGGGAGAGTTCACGAGGGTCAGGTCAGGAGTGAGGACATGTGCCAGGAATAAGAATAGGGTGGCATGGTGTAGCGGACCGACCCATACCCTACCGTTGTCATTCCTAAACCCAACTATCATCCTCACTTGAAACTCATTTCTACTAGAGTGGTTATTTATCCCACTAATTTTTAGATCACTAATAATACTAATGAACTAAAAAAAAAAAACAAAAAAAAAAAATAAACTCAAGCCAAAACATCACATCACTTTGGTGAGGCCCCCTGTGCCACATCATTAATAATGCTCTAGTGCTCCCAATTTAAAACTCTAAAATATTATTGTTTCTATTACTCTGCATAATTTGGAAGGACAGTACACGGATAAATCTGGAGGACAGCAAGGCCACCACAAATTTTTTGGGAAAATAATATCACAGTACTGTTAGAAATTTTTTTTTTTTTTTTTTTTATAGAATTATGGAAAAGTACATTATTTTAATTATTATTATTTTATGCTTTTGAGAAAAATTATTTTAATTATTAAAATGTATAAATTTTAATACTGATTTATATTTTTTTTGTACCACTGTGATGTTATATATATAATATATTTTTTTTAATCATAAATATCATTTTTTTAATTTTAATTATTGAGTTTTAATATTATTTTTAAATTTTTAATTGTATTACGGATTTTACAACTTAGCAAAGGCTGGAGATTAGGTCCTAGGTTCAAAACTCCCTTGAGCCAATTTCTTGAGTGTAGCATTGTTAGATAGCAGGTTAGCCTTAGCTAGTTTCATCACATTTGGCGTGAGTTCAATACTCTCTCATTATCTGAGTCTTAACTTAAGCAGAGTTTTCCTTGAGAGGTCGGGATAAGTTCTAAAATTATCATCGTCTCGTAACTCAGAACGGACAATAGGACACTCAAATAAAAAATCATAAATCATAAATCAAAAATCGGAAGTGAAAATTATATTTACGAATTTGGATAGATGTAGTAGGGCTGAGCAAGGAATCCGTGAAATCCGTAATCCGATCCAGTCCAATCCAATTCGATAGGTTTGGATTGATTTTTTGAATCCGCGGTTCGGTTCCGGATTGAAGAATTAAAAATCCGTAGTCCACGGATTGGTTCCGGATTGAACCCCACGGTTCCGGATTGGAACCGATCCGGACCGTATATAAATAGTCTATATTTTTATTATACATCCTCCCCCATAGTATCTTCTCTTATTCTATATGAAATCTGAATTCAAACCTAAAACCGTATAATATCTTCTTTTATTACTTTTGTTTGCTAGTTTTTAGTTTTAATTTGTAATGGTCTAAATACTTACGGTGAAATCAATTTTCTTATGGTTGTTTAAATTTTAGAACAATATGTCGCTATTATAGAAAAATATGTTGCTATTGTGAAACTAATATAGCGCTATATTTATATTTTTATGAAATTAAAGTGTTATATATATATTTTTGTTATTTAATTATGTGAATCGGTGGTCCTAAACCGATCCAATCCATATTTAAATGGATTGATTCGGATTGATTTCATGATTTAAACGGATTAGATTGGTTCCAATTTTTCAAAAACCATAAATAACAAATTGATTCTGATTTTACTTCAATCCGGTCTAATTCAGGCCATACTCACCCCTAAAATGTAGGGAAGACTTTTACGAAGGTGAAGTCAAAAATGGGGGACAAGCGTAAAAAGAAGAGTCGGGTGGCGTGGTGTAGTAGGGGCCGACCCATACCCTACCGTTGTCATCCGTACACCCATCATCTTCGCATCGAATCCATTTCTATTACTTTGCATGATTTGGAAGGACGGTACAGACACATGTGGAGGACGGCACGGCCACCACAAATTTTCTGGGAAAATAATATCACAGCAGTGTTAGCAAGAAAATATATATATATATATATATAATTATGGAAAAATATATTATTTTAATTTTTTTTTTGGGAAAAATTATTTTAATTATTAAAATGTATAAATTTTAACACTGATTTATATATATATTTTTTCTTTTTTGACACCACTGTCACGTTATTTTTCCAGATTTTTTCTATTAATAATGGTTCATTTGGAAAGTAGGTTGATTTTTGTAACTTTTTGACTTTTTGACTATTTTAACCTAAGATTAAAAAGTCTCGTTTGAAAATGATATTTTAATTTTTTTTAATTTTTATGAGAAAAAAAATATAATAATTATGAATTAAATGTAATATTTTATTTTATTAGACTAAAAAAAACCTATTTTCCTTTTTTTTTTAACCCAATCCAACCTTTCTACCTAAACGAAGCCGAAAAGTAGAGAGTACAGCACTAGTGGTCAACCTGAACAGGCCGGCCAGACTAGGCGCCAGAGGTAGTACTGGTGTGATGCTAGTGGCACCGTGCTATCATGAAAATTATTAAAAAAAAATTAACATAAAAAAAAATAATTATATTTGGATAAATTATACTTACCTTAGAGCATCCACAGGAGAGTAGGGGGTACAACTCAGACATGTTCGGTCGGGTTGGAGGTTTGCCTAAACCCAGTTTGAATTGTGTTTGGCAGTGCTCAAGCCCGCCCAAGCTTGACCATCAATCCGAGCATGGTTGCCCAAGCCCAGACCAAGCTTCATAATTCGAACTCAGGTTAGCCCAAATTGCCCGAATTTCACAAGGCAACAAACAACTTCTAAATTTTTCCATACAACAAATAGTGCTTCATTATATACATAAGTCTATTAGTCTATACAACAAACTTAAACATCATCTCAGTCACAAGAGTCTCAGAGAGAGGGAAAAAAGAATAGATAAGGTAGGACTTTGATTTTAGTTTCTAATGGCCCAAATAAAAAATACTAATCCAAGGGCCAAAGATCAGCCAAAAAATAAAATAATATTAAGGGCCAACTATTTAATTTATTTTATACATATATCATATAATTTATGTGATATATTAAATGCAATTCGGATTCGGATTCGGGTTCGGGTTACTCGGATTAGCCACTGACTCTGCCCAGGCTCGGCCCAAATTACAATTCGAGCATCAAAAACCTACCCAGGCCCGTCCAGATTACAAGATATTGTTGCCTAAACCTTAAAAAAACTCGGGCTTGGCACGAGTTGCTCGGGTTGAGCTTGCCTGGGTTGCACCCCAATAGAGTAGTTAAAAATATATGAAGTGTATTATATGATAAAAAGTAATAATAAAAGTGAAATTTAAAAATGTGCATTAAAAATTTATTAATTTAATGAATGAATGACTATATAATAAATATGTTAATTTATTAATTTAATTATTGAGTTTTAATATTACTATTAAATTTTTAATTGTATTACGTATTTGACAACTTAGCAAAGGCCGGAGATTAGGTCCTAGGTTCAAAACTCCCTTAAGCCAATCTCTTGGGTGTAGCATTGTTAGATAGCAGGTTAGCTTCAGCCAGCTTCATCACATTTGGTGTGAGTTCAATACTCTCTCACTGTACGAGTCTTAACTTAAGCAGAGTTTTCCTTGAGAGGTCGGGATAAGTTCTAAAGTTATCGGGCTTGTTTGGTTTGTGTTTGTAGAGTAGTTTTTGAGATAAAAAGTACGAAAACTTGTTTGGTTTGCCTTTTTTCAGAAAT
The DNA here is from genome assembly GCA_030407325.1 of Camellia japonica. Classification (NCBI taxonomy): domain Eukaryota; kingdom Viridiplantae; phylum Streptophyta; class Magnoliopsida; order Ericales; family Theaceae; genus Camellia; species Camellia japonica. The sequence goes on from JAPPVO010000017.1 coordinate 118,634,833, forward strand.
GGTTTTGGAAAATTGTTTTGGGAGAGAGAGTTTTAAGAAAAGTAATTGATTTGATGTATATGAGAGAGAATGATTTTGGAAAGAAGCAAACCAAACAAAATTTTGAAATTTTTTTTGAAAAAATTTGTTCGGTTTGATTACTCTTGAAAATTTGTTTGTAGAGAATTTTTTTCAAAATTTTTTTCCAAAAACAAACTAAACAAGCCTGATTGTCTCGGTGCCGTTTGATAACACTTACGTTTTCAGTTTTCTGTTTATATTTACAAAAATTTTAAAAACTCAAATAAAAACTTGTTTGGTAAAATTTTTGATTTATAAATCAGTGGTCTCAGTTTATAAATTTGGCCAAAAAAATGAAAACACAAAAAATGTGTTTCCGTTTTGAGTTTTTTTTTTTTATCACCCAACACTAGCCACAACCCGCCACCATTTTCCACCACTGTCTTCTGCCACCACCACCACACCACCACTACCACACCAACCTGCCACCACCACTCACCACCCACCTGCCACCCGCCACCACCACCACCAACCACCATCACCCACCTGCCACCCACTCGCCACCACCACCCACTCCTCGCCGCCACCGCCGCCGCTGCCGCCGCCACCACCACCACTACCACCACCACCCCCACTCGCTACTACCTGCCACCCGCACCGTCACCCATCACCCACCCCACCACCCGCCACCACCCGTCATCCGCCACCCACTTGCCGCCGCCGCCGCCGCCCCACCACTACCACCACTCACTCGCTACCACCGCCCACCGTCACTCACCCAACCATCACTACCCACCACCCACTATCACCACCCCCACCCACCCGCCACCACTCACCACCCGCCGCCACTACCACCACCACTACCACCACCCACTGTTACCACTCACCACCCGCCACCGTCAACCACCCACCCACCCACCCACCACCACCACCGCCATCTACCGCCACCACCACCTACCCACTACCACCCGCCATCTGCCACCACCTGTCACCACCACCCACCACCCGCCACCACCACCACCACCACTCACCACCCGCCACCGTCACACCCACCCACCCACCCACCACCACCACCTGCCACCACCTACCACCACCGCCATCTGCCACACCACCGCTTACCACCATCACCACCATCACTACCCGCCATCGTCACCAACCTACCCACCCACCCACCACCCGCCACCACCACCCACTACCACCCGCCATCCCACCCACCTGCCACCACCACCCGTCACCACCACCGCCACCGCCCACTCGCTACCCACCCACCACCCGCCACCGTCATCCACCCACCCACCACTACTATCCACCTGCCACCACCCACCACCACCAGCTACCCACCACCCACCGTTATCACTTTCCACCACCGTCTTCCGTCGTCACTTGCCATCATTTGCCATTTCTCACTCTTTTTTATATTTTTAAATTTTTTAAACATTTTGTCAATTACCAAACGCGTTTGTAGTTTATGTTTTTCTAAAAATAAACAAAAATAAACAAAAAACCAGTTTATAAAATTTTTGTAAATATAAACTGAAAACGTAAACGTTACCAAACAAACCCCTCTTAACTCAGAACGGACAATAAGACACTCAAATAAAAAATCAAAAATCAAAAATCGGAAGTGAAAATTATATTTACGAATTTGGATAGATGTGGGGAAGAATTTTACGAAGGTGAAGTCAAAAATGGGGGACAAGCGTAAAAATAAGAGTCGGGTGGCGTGGTGTAGTAGGGGCCGACCCATACCCTACCGTTGTCATCCGTAAACCCATCATCTTCACATCGAATCCATTTCTATTACTTTGCATGACTTGGAAGGACGACACATCTGGAGGACGGCACGGCCACCACAAATTTTCTGGGAAAATAATATCACAGCAGTGTTAGAAAGAAAATATATATATATATATAAAATTATGGAAAAAATATTATTTTAAAATTTTTTTTTTTTGAGAAAAATTATTTTAATTATTAAAATGTATAAATTTTAACACTGATTTATAATTTTTTTTTTCTTTTTTGACACCACTGTCACGTTATTTTTCCAAATTTTTTCTATTAATAAGGGTTCATTTGGAAAGTAGATTGATTTTTTGACTATTTTAACTTGAGATTAAAAAGTCTCATTTGAAAATGATTTTTAATTTTTTAAAATTTTTATAAGAAAAAAATATAATAATTATAAATTAAATATAATATTTTATTTTATTAGACTACAAAAAAAAAAAAAAAAACTATTTTACCTTTTTGTAACCCAATCCAACCTTCTACCTAAAGGAAGCCGAAAAGTAGAGAGTACAGCACTAGAGGTCAACCTGAACAGGCCGGCCAGACTAGGCGCCAGAGGTAGTACTGGTGTGATGCTAGTGGCACCGTGCTGTCAAAAAAATTATTAAAAAAATTTAACAGTAAAAAAAATACTCTTCCGTCCCAAAATAATGGTCTCTTTTGAGAAATTTAACTTTTTTTAGTAGTACAATTATTGCATTTAAAAAAAGTTGAATTTTCAAAATTATCCTTTTGATAGTACATTTTTTGAAAATATCAATGTCATAATTGTACTTTTTATATTATTTATTAATTTAAAAGAAAGGCAAAATAAGAAATTTATATTATTTTTGTACTTGATTTTTGAAGAGGGACTAATATTTTGAGACAATAAAAAATGGAATAAGGGACTAATATTTTGGGACGGAGGGAATAATTATATTGGATAAATTATACTTACCTTAGAGCATCCATAACAGAGTAGTTAAAAATATATGAAGTGTATTATATAATAAAAAATAATACTTCCTCTGTCCCAAAATATTAGTCTCTTATTCCATTTTTCATTGTCCCAAAATATTAGTCCTTCTTCAAAAATCAAGTAAAAAAAGAATATAAATTTCCTATTTTGCCATTCTTTTAAATTAATAAACAATATAAAAAGTACAATTATGACATTGATATTCCCAAAAAATGTACTATCAAAAAGATAATTTTGGAAAATCAACTTTTTTCAAATGCAATAATTATACTACCAAAAAAAGTTAAATTTCCCAAAATGAATCATTATTTTGAGACGGAGGGAATAATAAAAGTGAAATTTAAAAATGTGTGTTAAGAATTTATTAATTTAATGAATGAATGATAATATAATAAATATGTTAAAATATATACAAATATATATATATATATTATATAAATAATCATAGAAGTACATTTTTTTCCCCGCTCTCTCACTCTAGAGTTGGCTGGAGTTAGTCAAATAATTAACAGCCCAATTGGGGCATCATTTGGGACTTTCACTAGCAAAAATTTTAATGGCTGACACTAACGGTTCCACTGTGGTTACTCTTAGTTTATCGTAATTACAGATATCTCTTCTATAATTTTAAAAATTATACAAACCTTCCTTTTAAAAATAATTGCCAGACTTTCCCTTCTATCAGAAGAACGTTAAAAAAGTAATCACAAAGAGTGAAATCAACAAAAATAAACACAAAAATGTCCAAACTACCTTTCTCATCCCTTATAAAACAATATACATTCTTAGGCCAAGTTTGACAAATTGAAAAAAATTTAAAAAGTTAAAAAATTATCACTATTCATCAAAAGTAAAAAATTACGGCTGCACAACTCCCAATCCTAATTTTTCTCTACACACTAATTTATACAATTTTTTAATACACATTTTTTTCATAAAAAGTCAAAAAATTAACCAAAACATCTATATTTTTTCCTCAATTTTTTAGTACAAAAAAACAAAAAATAGACTTATTTAAGACATCCCAAACAACCCCTTAATAACCATTTCCTTCAACTTTTCAGTACCTATAAACTTTTCCGCCCAAAACAACATGACAATAATGAGAATTTTTTTTACTCCAAGTTAATTCTTTTATATTATATATATATATATATATATATTTTGAATTGCCTTGTACCAATAATGTTGGTTATTTGAAAATTAATTTTACACCCAAAAAAGAAAAAAAAATCATGCGGAAATGATGAGCATTTTTTTTTTTTTAATTTTTTGCACCAAATTAATTTTTATTTTTTCATATTTAAAAAAAAAATTGATTATGAAAATTAAACCAAACAAAAAGTGTTATGATTCACTTTCCCTATATAATGTGTATATATATTTTGAATTGCTTTGTACTGGGAAAATTGGTTATGATAGTATAATACCAAGACCTTTAAATAATAATAAAAAAAATAAAAAATAAAAACCACAAAAAGAAATAAAAATAAGAATTCTAATAGAAAACAAAAAAAGAGAAATAAAAAAAAAATCTAATATGCATGGTTTCAATTTTTTGAAAATTAAGTTTTTTTATTTTTCAAATTTTTATTTTTAATGAATGTTTTTTAAAATGTTAAACATTTTTTTTTAATTTTTTTATATGCACCTTACTTAGATTATCTAAAAAGTAAAATATTTATACAAAAATATTTTAAAAAATCAATACATATACAAGAATATGAAATGTACTGAATTTTCCTTATTATTATTATTATTATTATTATTATTATTATTATTATTATTATTTTGTATTTTCGTATTTTTTGAATTTTTTTTAAAGATTTGTTTCACAATATATTATACTTTTTAAGTGTATTTATATTGGTGTATATAAAATTTAAAAAAATTACTTAAAAAATTAAAAAAATTAGTGAAAATATATATATATATATATATATATGAAAAATAAAAAATTTCAATTTTTCTGAAAAGTGAATCCTAAAATGTGAAACCAAACAAGTTAGGATTTAAGAGTTTAGTTATGGTGACTATATATATATACATTTTTTTTTTTCTTTTTTTCAATAGTGTTGCACGGTGGGATATAAAAGTTTAGTTATCTAACTTTAAATTTAGGGAAAAATTTATTTCATGAATGGTTTTGAAAAATAATTATAAAAAAATGGTAAATTTTATAATATTAATAATTAAAAATATAAACTTTTTTTATGAATGTGTAATAATTCCTTAAATTTAAATGTATACTCACTTGGAGATAGAAACTGACAATAGCATTGGATAGTAGGTCATTAATTCATCTTTCTTTTGGATTTGGTGGGTTAGATGAGGCAATGTTGGAATAATTAGGTTAATAAAGAGAGAGAGATGGAATGGGGGTATTTTAGTCATTTACTTTTGACACCGTTTGGAACAAAGTTAACAAAATGGGAAATCTGGCTATTATTTTCAAAAGTAAGGGAGGTCTGTGTAATTTTTGAAACCACATAGGAGGTATCTGTAATTAAGGTAAATCTTAAGGGAGGTAAGTGTAATTTACCCATTATATTTATAATAATGCTATAGCATTTTGGTTTAGACCCGACCTATTTGATGTTTTGGATCCGAGTTTCATTGTCATATATACTTATTTATGTCTTACTTCCCCTTATATCTCTTTGAGTTTGGCTTTTGAGACGTGTTGACTGCGTTTGGAACAGATTGGTAACTTATTTTTCAAATTTTTGTTGGCTAGATTTTTATTCTTTCACTCGAGCGCCATTTATTGTGCTTGAGCGGTCTTTGTAAACCTCCAGTACTTTTACAGGTTTGCAAAAATACTGGGAGTTTGTATTCTTCGCTCCTTGCACTCGAACAACAACCTTTATCTGTAAAATTACTAGGAATTTGTATTCTGCACTCGAGCAAAGATTCTTGTGCTCGAGCGGTAAAACTTATTGTTTCTAGTTGCTCGAGCGACACATCTTACGCTCAAGCGAACTGTACGTATATCAGTTCGTAAATAGCCCTTTTTCAATCAATTTTTTCGCCTCTATCTCTCTCTAAACATTTCAAAACTCTAATAGCTATCTCTCTCTTTAAAACTCATCTATTTTGCTTGAATCCATCTAGATCCATCAATCTTTTTCCTGTGTGCCTTTGTTAAAAAGATAGAGCTCGGCGAGGGTTTCGTTCTAATCGGAGCAAAGTTGGTTTTGGGCATTTTTGAGTTCCCGACACACACACTCTCTCTCTCTCTCTCTCTCTCTCTCTCTCTCTCTCTTGTTCTAGCTTGAGGTAGGGATATCTCCACTCTTTTGATGAGTTTTAGCTTAGCTATTTGTTATTTCTAATCAATATTGCGATTTTAGGAATTTTGGAACAAACCTAGGGTTTTTGTTAAAAATCAAAAGAGGGGTTTTTCAAATGAATTCTTGGAAATGATTATGATGTTGGAAATAATGTTGAGTTGGGTAAAAATGGTTGATTTTGATACTTGGGGTTGATTTTGGAAAGAAAAGAAGTTTTGCTCTAAATGCCTCAAATGTTGATTTTGTATAAATAATGAAATTGATGTTGAAATTATGAAATTGGATTGATATTGATGAGGATAGTAGAGTTGGATATGTATTATTACTCACCTCTTAAAGTTTGGAAAGTTTATCTTTATGGAATATAAATTATCTGTGTAGAAATATCTATTTTGGGCTATCAGTGGAGGATAGCTGAGATTGTTGTAGAAATTGCATGAGAATTAGGGGAATCGAAACTATCTCTCTCATTTATTTGCATCGGACATTATTTTATATTTATACATTGCAAATGTCTATTTTTTTGAGGAAATGGGTGAATCTGGAAAGGAGTTATTGTCATATCAAATAAGTTGGCTTGTGTGTCCAAGGTAAAAATCCCGAAAACTGCGTGTATACATAGGTGCTGGTCCCGCGAACGAAATATTCGTAAAATGACAATAGTAGTGATTGTATAATCTACATTTACATGGGTGCCGGTTTATGGTTTCTCGTGGACTAAACTTCTGTGAAATGTGATACTATTTTAGAGATTTCCAAAAATATGATTCTTTGCCTTGTTTTTTCTTGAAAAAGAGAATGTTTTACGAACTATGATATTCATTTGGCATTGTAAGGTTTTTGGAAAGAGATAAAACGTTTTGGCACAAGCATTGCATATGCATTCTATAGACACCCCATTTTTGACCGTCCTCAAGACTTGGATATGCTTGCAGGTACATCCAATGACAAGTTTGATTGCTCGTCAAGTACTCGAATTTCGCGACGGAACGTCACAAGCTTGAGCTTTCCAAACCCTGTGTCCTTTCTGCTCCATTTTTGGACCATGTGTTGGGCCTTTCAGCATGATTCTTGTGGTGCACTGCCAGCCTTTTTTTTGGCATTGCCGGCCATCAATTTAGCCCTGCCGGCCATTGATGAGGCCTACCGGCCATCAATGAGGCACTGCCGGCCATCACTGATGGCCGGCCGGCCACCATGTTTCAACAGATATTATTTTAGATCTTTTGAGCCAGTTGTGGCTCACTGAGCCATCCTCCATACACGTGTATGGAGGGATGGAGGCAAGTTTAAGCTTGTCAAGCAAGCTTTGGTTGCATTGCTTATATAAGGGGAGGCCCCTCTTCCTATTCAGAGGTTCAGAAAATTTAGAGACAAAATCTCTCTCTCTCTCTAGGATTCTCACTCTCTCTCTCTATATTGTGCTCAATAGTGCCTTAAAGTGTGTTTTCTTCACAATTTTGCAAAGGAACACCTAGTCAAACACCACTACCTTGGAGCTGAGGTTTTTGAAGGTTTGTTTGGAACTCAAAAGGCTGGTTTTGGCTCAGCGGAAGACCTGCCTTGCTGTTGTGCTTCAAGGGTGAGCATGTTCCCCTTTTAAGCTTATTTTTGTATACCATGTTAGCCACCTTTGCATGTTGTTTTAGGCTTGGTTGTTAACTACAAAAAGCTCTGATTTTAAGTGTTAAAAATGTTGGTTTGAGTCCTTGTTGGAGTTAGGGGTGGTCTACCCTCTTTCTTTGCTTATTTGTTAAGCTTTTAAGCCATTCTTTGAAGCTTTTGTAATAGCCTTTGCATGGCCTTTCTACCACTGAAACTCAGAGGAATTTGAGTGGTGGAAAGGTGGTTTTGAGGTCCAAAATAGGAGGGGGTGGTCCCCTCTCCTCTTGTCTTGCTTGCTTGTGTTGTTGGCCTATCAAACGAGCATGTGTTTCTACTCTTTTGTGACTTAGTTCGAGAATGTTTTTGGCTTTGTTTTGACATGCTTTAACTCTGTTTTTGGGTGTTTGGGTCACCTCTTGCTTGCTTTTGGTACTTGTAGTGCAATCATGTTTGTTGGCCTAACATGCTTCATGCTTTAGTTCATCATTCTAGCATGAGTTAGCTTTGCTCCAACACATTTTTGCCACTGATTTAACATGCTTGAGGTCTGTTTTAAGTAGTCTTGGTCATATATGCTTAGCTTTGTATAGCTATAGTGTAGTTGGGCTTCACTAGCTTTGTGTTTGAGGTCCCTAACATGCTTTGAATGTGATGATTGCATGCCTTAACCTCATTTCTCACAAGATTTCAGTGTATATAGCATGGTCACACTCTCACATGTTCCACTCTTTCAATGCTTTTGAGAGATGTGCCTTATGCCTTGTTTGTGAGCCAATACATATGCATGCTTGTCTAAGCTTTTGGGCTATAATTTCAGCGTGTTTTAGCCTTGATTTGGCATGGTTAAGCTCTGTCTAGATCTGGTTTGGTTGTTTGGGCTATGTATTGCATACTTCTTGTGTAGTGCTCTTTACTAGCCTTGTGCTTTAGGTCTTCTAGAATGCCTTATTTGTGATGTTTATGTGATATGGCATCATTTAACACATAATTTCAGAGCATATAGCCTTGTTATACTCTCATGTTTATCACTCTTTCAATGCTTTTGAGAGTTGAGCATTATGCCTTGTTTGTGAGCCAATGCATGAACATTATTCTCTTGCCTTTCATGCTATCATTTCAGATCATTTTGGCCACTGTTTTGGCATGCATGAGGTCTGTTTGGGGTTGATTTAGTCCATTGAACATTATATTGCATGGTCCTAGTGTTTTATCTTTCACTAGTTTTAATGCTTAAGTCTTTTAACATGTTGTGCATGCGTTGTTTGCATGTTAGAGTCTTGCATTTCATGCCAAGATGAGCATGTTGTTTGCATTGCATCGTGTTCAACCGGACGTTATGTTGAACAAAAGGTGAATTGGCCCACTTCATACTCAAAGTGATGAAAGTGAGCCAATCCCCTTTGTTTCCATTGCCTTTGATCACTTATGATAAGGTTGTGGTCTTAGTGTCTTGTTTGTTGTGCATTCATCGAATTTGTGCAAGTTGGATCTTTGGCCATCATGCATTGAGATGCTTGATTGATGGTCTTGGATCCAATAGTGCCTCTCCCTTGATGTTTTGAGGTGATATGGAGTGGCATAGTACGTACATACCCTTGGGAGACCCTCCATTTTCCTCTAGTTTGTGCTCTGTTGCAGAATGGTGGTGCAGCACACTAGTGGCTGGCAGTGCTTTGCAGATGGCCGGCACTGCTTCATCATTGGCTGCCTCAGCACACTGGTGGATTCCTCAGAGTTGGTTTGGTAAGGTGAAGAAGAAAGTTCCTAAAGACACCCTGCAAACAGAGCATCTCAAGAGCAAACCGGAAGGCGTTTCGAGGCGGCAACCGAGAGCATGCATCCTTCATTGTTCAAGGCAGAAGCTGAGGCAGCCTAGTTTACATATCTTACATGCTTAGTTTGATGCCATGATTAGTTAATTTGTTAATTAATTAAAGTATTGTAATAATTAGTAATTGGTTTGCTAGTTATTCGATTTGGTTGTGTAATAATTAGTCTAATTAGATTATTAGATTAGTTGATTAGCTTAGCTTAGATTAGCTTAGCTTATTCGGACCCTCCTTCGCGAGGGCATATTGTTGTAATAAGCGTGCGTGTGTGTGTTCATGTCTTCCAACCCCATTTCTTTCTCCCTTTTACTTATCAGCTTTTGATGGTTAGTTTTAGGGCATGTTTTGATTAGCATACTTATGCTTGCATGTTTGCATACATTCATTTGTCTTGCATGCACCGGGCTCGCCGCATCATTCAACCTGCATCATACTTCAATACCTATTTGAATACATGTATCAATTGTCGCATTCATATGCCATCTTAGATAGCTGAGCCTATTTTAGTTGCATGTGTTGCATTAGGCATTTTAATATAGCTAGGATCATGCATGATTTCTAACTAGTTCTCTGTTTTGGCTTGGAGTACACTGTAAGTGATTACGCTTTAGCATACTTGCATGTGTGTGAGTGATTGCTATGTTTAGCATGCTTGCCATAAGGCTATGTGCTTAAATGATTGACTGCATGAATGCTTGTGGATGAAGGCTTTATTGCTTGAATTGGAACAATTCATAAAAAATGTGCGTTTTAAGCCCACTTTGTGGAGTGGCAAAATCACGTTGTTTTAAAGCCCACTTGAGGGTGGCAAATCTGTGCTTTAGCTTACTTGCAAGTAGCACTTTCAAACCATTTTCAAAAACAAACATTGAATTGTTTTGTTCCAATTCAGGCGATCTAGTCTATACTTGTATGCTGTGCGCATCACGTAGTAAGTTAGCTAAATAACCGGAATAAGAACACATGTGTTTTCAAAACAACATATCATGATTAGTAGAGCCGATCCTTTGATCGGGCGAGCGGGGGTGCTCATTTCAGGACCTTCCCCTCTCGTACCCAAGTTCTCGAGCCGAGGCAACTTTGGTGATGACCGACACGTGGCCTTTGGCACGAGTCAGGGTTTCCTAAATTTCCCAAAAACAAAATATTTAGGTGGCGACTCTGAAATCTGGCAAAGCAGTCCATGTTTGGCACTGTTTGATTAAAATCGATTTTTCAAAACGATTTGCTGGATTTGGACTCTTTGGTGATTTATCAGTCTTACATTGCACTTTGTGAGATTAGATTCAGAACCGTGACAGGAGTCCGAACTGTAGTAGCATGAACCCAAATCCGCGTCCTCTCTAAAAGGGGGGCGCGCGGAGGAAGTACGGGCGGTCTACACATTCACCTTATAGCTTTGTTAAGATTGATATAATATGCTGGATTATTTCTATGAGGACTTGTAGCGAGAGCTTCTTTTGTATATTTATTGTATTTGTTTTTGTACAAGCAAAGGGCTTTAACTGTATTGGACTTAAGTCCACTTTTGTTGTAACCAAGAACTATCTTGGAAAGTTGTATGCCTTTAGGGCATTTATTTATCTGTTTTACTTTCTTATCTTATCTCTTGTTGCACATATGCTATAGATTTAAGGTTAGACTTATGAATTTATACCTGCATATGTCACCTCTTGTACAAGTGATCAGGATAAATGAAAGAGAATTATTTCATCATGTGTTGTTATGTAATTAAAATCGTGGATGGTTTATAGCAATTATTTCGGGGAGTTACAACTTGGTATAAGAGCGTACTGGGTTTGAATACTTTAGGTACGTGGGAAGTGGTTATTACCACAATGCGTTTGTCTCACGTGACAGAGATATTTGCATATATGGTATGCTTATGTGGTTATATGGGTATGGGATTTAATTCCTAAGATATTGATTGGGTCTATGAGTTTCTAGAAATCCTATTAGAAGAGCACTTGATCACTACTATTTCTAATTGGAACTCTAGCAATGCCGTGGGATGGTCATTATCTAGGAAGGAAATTCGTATGTGTTTATGTGGAGTGAATTACTGTTGTCCACCATATTAGGACACAAGCGAGTTAGCTTCGGCATATTTGTGAATGTGCTAATCTCTTTTGTCCCCTTCATTAGAATGTCAGGATATAGATGTGGTGGTGGTAGGTGTGGTAGGCCTAGAAGGCATGAGGTGCCTTTATTGGATAAGACTCCGGCGCAAGAGGAAAGAGTTAGTCAAGCTAATGTGGCCGAACTAGTTGGTCAGCAGACCATGGGCGCTTTGGCCCGTGAGATGGACAGAGCTTTGTGGGAATCTATGGACATTCTCAGGGCTGAGAATCAAGTCCAGACCCAAGTTTCCGAAGCAGGGCCGTCATTCTTGAAGAGGAAAGGAGCCACTAAAAGCAGATGAGTGGTTAGAACATATGGTGAAGACGTTTGAGATGCTTGGCATCGAAGACAACGGTTTGAGAGTGACCTTGGCATCCTTCCATCTAAAAGGAGATGCGGGTCAATGGTGGAAGTATGCGCGTGGGTGCATTGGGGTGACTTGGAAGGCTGTCTTCCAGGACAAGTTCTTGCCTCCCACTGCTAGGGAGAAGTTGAGAGATCAGTTTCTGAAACTCAAGTAACTTAGCTTGCCAATAGCCGAGTTTGAGGTAGCTTTAACAAGTCTCTCTAGATTTGCACCAAAACTCGTGGCGACTGAGGAACGCTGTTGTATTGAGTTCGAGAAGAGATTGAGGATCGGGCTTCTTTTCAAAGTAGTTGGGTCAATGATTAGGGACTACAGATGCCTTGTGGATCTTGATACTGTAGTTCAGCCGGAGGAGAAACGGATGAGGGGCTCTAGGAGGAGTCAGGAGGTTTAGGAGGAAAGTCGGGACAGTATGAAGCAGAGAGGTCTCGCTTCACAGCAGTCCCAGGCTACATAGTCTAGGTCTACCTTTCCTGTGCCGAGTTCAGGTTCAGGAAGAGGTAATCAGGGAGGCTTTTCTTGTTTCAAATGTGGCCAGTTGGGTCACAAGTCTCCAGCTTGCCCGCAGAAAGGAAAAGGGGCAACAGTCTGCACCGTCAATGGCTCGTTCTTAGAGCTAGAGTCAGGGGATGGGGCAACCACCTACTTGTTATTATTGTGGGCAGTCAGGGCATGTGAGAAGGTTTGCCCTTAGTCAGGTGGCACACCTGGTGTGTCTAGTTTGAGGCAGACACATATAGCTTGTTTTTTGTGCTCCTCGGAGGGGTTTAGTTTTCACGGATGTGATAGCCCTACAGTTCGGACTCCCGTTCTGAATCTGGTTTCACAAGTGCAATGTGAAACAGAAAAACACAAATGAGAGTCCAAATCTAGAAAATCTTTGGAAAATCAATTTACAATCAGAAATGCCAAAAATGGGCTGCAATGCCAGATTTCAGAGTCGTTACCTAAATATTTTTGAGAAATTTTGGAAACCCATGACTCGTGCCAAAGGCCACTTGTCTGTCATAACCAAAGTGTCTTGACTCGGGAACTTAGGTATGAGAGAGGAAGGTCATGAATTGAGCACCCCACTCACCCGATCAAAGATCGGCCTCTACTAATCATGATGTGATTTTTATGTACATTGTATGCTCTTATTCCGATTATTATGCTAACATTACTATGTGAGGCATACAAGTATAGACTAAGTCACCCACTCTGGAATGCTTTGATTTCATGTTTGTTTGAAAAGAGTTTTGGATATGTGCCACTTGAAAAAGTAAACTCATATGTCTATTAATCAAAGTCATCCCAATTTAGGCAAATTAGCTTTCATCCATAGGCATTCAAGAGGTATATTAAATAAGCACTTAGCCTCATGGTAAATATGCTTGATATGGCAACACAGACATACATGCAATATGCTAAAGCAAGAAATGCTCACCTAGTACTCAACCGAGGCAAGCCAAAATAGAAGATAATAGTTAGAAAAATGCATGCCCTAATATGTAAGTGATTAATGCAACACATACAAAATGCAACTACTAGGTTCAGTTTATTAACATGACATATGGCTCAACTCAAAGCATGTGAGGGTGCACGTATTCAAGTAAGTAAGAAATGACAATAATGTTAGAATGATGAACCGAACCCGATGCATGCAAAAATGAATATTTACACATGGTAATGATATGAAATTAAAATATGATACTACATGCAACTATCATAAGTAAGTAAACAAAATGGAGAAAGAATGGAGGTCGGAAGACTTACACAATATTACAAGTGTGCCCTCATACAAGAGGGTCCGAATAAATGTCCTAATTAAACTAAATATTACAACACCAAAATTAACTAAACTAACTAATTATTACAAATTCGAATGGAGCTAACTAGTTAATTACAACACATTAATATTAAAGCACTAAATTAATGGTATAAGAGACGACGAGCCACAAGCGCACAACTGAGAACATCCTCCCAGAAACCTCTCTGTTTGCTGCTAGATTCTGTTATGTTCGTAGTTAGAAAATTATTCTATTTTGGCCTCAGTTTCTGCTCTGTTCTGCCACAGAAAGGTGGCCGGCCAGCCGGCCACTATTTTTGGGGATTACCCTGTTACAACAGATCTGAAACAGAGCAAAACAGAGTGTTTCCAGGAGATGTTTATCTTCTCAGCGCTTCTCTATCATGAAGATGATCAAGGGAGGAATAGATTTGGTTCACAAATCATCAATATTCTCACGTTTGTTGCGTAATGATCTTAGAATTGATAGGACAAAAGCTTAATAAAAAGAAATAAAAGACCAACAACACCTCCTCCTTATCATGGAGCTACGTCAAGAAAATGGGTGGACATTGCTTCTTGAATCACTAAACATCACTAAAACGTATGTAATGATTCAAGATGCAATGGGTTCAATATAACGTCCGATTGAACCTAACTTAATTTTATTACCCTATTTTATATTACCTTGCCATTTTCTTATCTTTTCTTTATTTTGTCCAAAAGTGATAATTACATCCACTAAGTGCAAAAAGAGATAAATAGCAGTGTTAAACAAGAGGTTGTGCTTAGCATGAGAGAGATGTAGTGCCTTGGTAATGAACCTCGAAAGAGATTAAACCATTAAGCATGGAAAGTCTATTTCTTATGCCTTGAACAATAACCTAGTGTTTGAGACAACTCTTAATCAAATAAAGCAAAGAAAGGAGGGAGGTTACAGAGATGATTATGCAAAGGTGATTATGGCAAGTGTGAATATTTACATGAAAACTATGTAAATAAAGCTATCAACTCAAATAGATGGGTGTATATGGCCTAAATACCCAAATCTATGAGGACTTACAACAACATAAGCGTAGTCTTCAAAGCATAAACTAAATAAACAATTAAAACAACCCCAAAAACTACAAATCAGTGCCGAAATCATTTTGAAAAGAGTGGAAAATTAAGACAAAATGGAAGAGAACAAAGCTAGGAAGCAAGCCTAAGGAAGGGTGGCTAACCCCTCCACTTTTTAGACCTTCAAATCACATATTTTAGCCTCTGAAAACTATGAAAAACAGTAGCTAAAAGCAAAGAAACAAGTGAGAAGAACAATGATATACACTATAGGATATGGTTCAAGAAAGGGTGGTTAACCCCTCCATCTTTGGTAGCTTTTAAATCTCAAGTTTCAGCTCTCAAACCAGTCCAAAACAGTGTATAAACAACAAGAAAAATATAAAAGCAGAGTAGTGTAAACAAGGCAAAAGATGGAAAAGGTTATACCTCTTGAAGAGATGATACTCTTGGTTAAGCAAACCACAAGGTGAACACTCTTAAGAGCTGAAATTTAGGGTCAAGAATCTCAGCAAGAGGTCTCAAGTTTTTGGTGTAGGAAGTGTATAGATAGTGTATGTGTAATACAAGCGATAGAGGAAGTGTGTTGGACAAGTTTTTGGTTTTGGCCAAAATTTCCTAACTACAAACCATGAGGGGAGGTTATCTGTTTATAGAAAAAAACTATCTCACGTCGGAAATATCTATAATAAGCCAGTTGGTGCAAGACATGCACGTGGGGGAACAATTGGCTGTAAAATATCTGTCTGCCGCTAAACATGGCCGGCCGGCCATAGAGAGGGACGACTGGCCAACCAAAAATCGCCTGTTGGCCACTTGTTGGTCAGCAGGTCTCTAGGTGGTCAGGCTAAAAAAATTAGGTTTTTTTGGTTCAAATGGGGTGCAAGGTTTAGGTTCTAAAGCTTGAAAACCGAAGCCTTTTGCTGACGAATTTGAACAATTTGCACAGCGTAACATTTCATCATTGAGTGGTCAACCTGAGGTGCCCAAGTCTTAAGGGCGGTCAAAATGGGGTGTCTACAGTTGCCTCTCTTTGACAGAGCTCGAAGGCACGAAATGACGTGAGTGAATGCCAAAGTCCGAAGATGATCCATTTGACAAGGCCGTAAGACTTGGGTAAGCAATCAAAATGTAAATGCAAGTGGTTGAACTCGAAAGTTGCCTATGTATCTCTTTCCAAGGAATCAAACCAACATAGTTCAAGGGCAAGATGCAAATGATATGCATAGAGAATATACTTTTGAAAACTGGACTTACACGCTTCGCGAAGCCGGTTATTTTGAAAATCTATGATCATGCAAGACAATGCAATGAGCAATAATCAAGATGACAACATACGAATGAAACAAGCCTCAAGCTTAAATTAAAATTAATCTAACCGTGTTTCACACGAAAAGGAGTTAGCAAACAGCAATTCCAAACACGTTTCACACAAAGAGGACGTGAGACAAAAGGTACACGCCAAATCACGCCTCATGTAGAAAGGGGAAGAGGGTACAAGCCAAATCACACTTGTGTGAAAAGGGTGGATACAAAAAGCATGATGCACATGAATGCAACATAATTGCAATATAATTGCTGTAATTGATGTGAAATATGATGCAATGCATGTTCCATGTAACACAATAGGCAATAGAATTGAAAAGATAAACCGAAAGCGGTGATTTTTGAAAACATCTCATAAAGATCTCCAACTTACCATTCAAAGATTCTTAAATGCTCAAAAAAAGGATACAACTTGCTCAAGCTTGAGATCGAGGCACTTTCCCACTTCGAAGAAATGGCAGGACTTGAAACAGTGCATCCGGAATCACATCTCAGAATTCTCTGAAGCATGACTGAACCTAATTTCTTTAATTCTTCACTTTATTGATGAATACAGGACCCATTATGCACAGAATATACAAAATCTCAGTCAAAATCCACTCTGGACCACTTGAGGAGTCGGTTGGCCACCCGATCCGGGTACGGGGGCAGATTTGGGTTTTTACACCTAAGGCACTTTAAAAACAAGTCTTGGCCCTATATTTCACACCCTTGGCCTCCAAAAACTCTCTACCTCTCTCTCTCTAGGTGTTCTCTCTCTCTCTCTCTCTTTAGATTTTCACCCTACGTGCGTTACCCAACGAACCATGCAAACTTTATTCGTAAAACCCATTTGGCCATCTAAATTTTGAACCAATTGGATTTTGTTTTGGTTGAAGTTTTTGGCTTTTCATTGTTTTGGGCTCATTCTCATGGGTTTTTCTTTGCTTTTGGTATTTTCTCCCGAGTTTTGACTTTTCTCTGTTTTTTCTCTTTCCTAGGGTTTGATTTTGGCATTTTTCACATATTTCCCTTATTTTCATCATTTTCTCTCACCATCCCCTACTTTTCTCATGGCGGATGATATTCCATATGATGGTGCTCCTCCCGAGGTACTAGTGCTTCCACATGCTGCAGAGGTTGAGGAGCCTGTAGTTGACGAGGCTAACAGGGTGGCGAAGGACATTGCCGATAATATTGCTGTGGAGGAGATCTACCCTCTGGGGCTTGAGCCCGAGTTACTACCATTGGGGGTGAGGCCTTTCAACCCCGCCACCTACCATCCACGCACACATGCGATGGCCCCTAGAGGCATGCTGTATTTTGAAGACTTCACCGGAGGCGTGCCTGAGGATTTTCTCTTGAGGGAGCATGCTGTAGACGTCCCCGAACGTCCCCGGAGGGAATCCCGTTTTGTTCATTGGGCTCACTACAGTTCAGGACTCAATGTCACGGTCCTGTATCTAATCTCGCAGAGTGCAATGCAAGACCGATGAATCATCAAAGAGTCCAAATCCGGCAAATCGTTTTGAAAAACAGATTTTAGAAAGAAGTGCCAAACATTGACTGCTTTGCCAGATACAGAGTCGCCACCTAAATATTTATTTTGGGAGAATTTAGGAAACCCTGACTCGTTGCTTAAGGCCATGTGTCCGTCATCACCAAAGTTGCCTCGGCTCGGGAACTTGGGTACGATTGGGGAAGGTCACTTCGTGAGCACCCCCGCTCGCCTGATCGAAGATCGGCCTCTACTAACCATGATATCTAGTTTTGAAAACATTATGCATTCTTATTCCGGTTATTAGCCTAGATTTACTATGTGATGCGTACATCATACAAATATAGATTGGATCGCCTGAATTGGAACGAAACATCTCATGTTTGTTTTGAAAATGGTTTGCTACTCGCAAGTAGGCTAAAATGCGGGTTTTGCCACCCTCAGGTGGGCTTAGAAAATAAGATGATTTGCTACTCTCAAGTGGGCTTAAAACTCACAGTCAATGCATTATTCCAATTCAGATAATCCAACCTTCACCCACAGGCATTCAGGCAGTTATGGCACATAAGCAGTTAGCCTCATGGTAAGCATGCTATCATGGCAGTCACTCACACGCATGCAAGGATGCTAAAGCATAACACTTACCGAGTACTCCAAGCCAAAATAGAAGCTATGTTAGAAATCAATGCATGATCCTAGCTATGCTGAAATGCCTAATGCAACACATGCAAAAATGCAATTAAGATAGGCTCGGCTATTCTAAGATGGCATATGATGATGCTACAGCTAACACGTATTCAACTCGGAATTAAGATACAATGCAGTTAGTATTATGCGCCGAGCCCGGTGCATGCAAGACAGAATGAATGCAAATATGCGAGCATAAGTATGCTAATTGAAACATGCCCTAAACTAACCATTATAAGCTGGTAAATAAAAGGGAGAAAGACGTGGGGTTGGAAGACATACATCACACACACGCACACTTATTACAATTGTGCCCTCGCTCAGAGGGTCCGAATAAATAATTACAGTCCGAATAAATAATTAAATATTACAAAATCCTAATTAATTAACAAATTAACTAGGAAAGAAAAATAAACTAATATGCAAATCCATGGACCGCCTCAGCTCTGTTCCGAATGATGAAAGATGCATGCATGCTCACATCACCTCGTCGGGAAATTCCTCGCGATGCCCCGATTTGCCTCTATTTGCAATTAATCCCAGAATGCTGTGCAAAGCTTTAGAAAGTTGCTGATTTTTGGTTTGCAGCAACAAAGAGCAAGAAAGGGGCATGTCAAAGTATTTTCAAATATGTATGCACACCTCGATCCTCGTGCCACCAATCACGCATCTCAATGTACGATGGCCGAGGAGTCGAATTGCACGACTCGATGTGAAATGAATGCACATGACAACACAACAAGGCCTAGACTCCATCATGGGTAATCCGGAGTGTCGGCGACCGGGAATTGAGACACGTTTCGTCACTTGGAGTACGAAACGTCCCTCGTTTCCTGTGTTTGGGCTAACTCCTATCCCAAACACAATGCAAATGAGATGGCATACACAATGCGACTAACATGCAACCTGGCATACGCAATGCTATGGACTAAAATGGCATACACAATGCACGTGACACAACATGGCATGCACAATGCACTAACATGCAACCTAGCATATGCAATGCTATGGACTAAAATGGCATACACAATGCAAGATGGACTTACACCAATATGAGTGGACCTCAGCCACACTCACATCAGTGGCCATATGATGAAAATGAGACAACCGAAATACATGCAAACATGCACGAATGCAATGGACCGATCCTAAGGCACAACATGCAACTCTAACTAAGCATGGCAAAGGATGAAATATAGCATACAAGCATGCAATTTCCAGCTCTGAAACATGATGCACAATGGTCCCGAATCATGCGAATATGGCACAGAATGCAAGCTAGGGGGCCCGGGTACCGAAACTAGTGAAGTACGTTACACTAGAGGTACCCAAAACAATGCACCAAAGGCAAAACCAACCCCAAACAGACCCTAGGAAGGTCTGAAACAGTGGGGAAATGGCCTAAAATGATGGCTCGGAATGCAACGAAATGGAGCTCATTCAATGGTCTGAAAACAAGGCATACAAGTCCGACTCTCAAACACATTTAAAGAGTACAAAACATGGCAATATGGCATTCAAAAAAGCTCTGAAATATGATGTATAATGAGCCCAAAACATGAACACACCTCAGTATTTGCATGGAATGAACCTCAAAACTCAAAGTTAAGCATGGGTATTGAACTACAAGCATGCAAAACCAACATCATTCAACCATGAGACCCAAAAACAGAGCTAGGGCAGTCCAAAATAAGCACAATATCAGTTTAAGGCATGGCCAAAAGGTGTTAAAATCAAGGGTCAACAAAGCATGCAAAGAAAGCTAGTGAACCATGAGTTACACTACAACTATATGGGGCATATGAAGGCTCACCAAACTAGCCAAAAACAGAAGTATTCCATGCCAAAATATGCCCAAATAACCACTGAAACTCAGTCAATGCATGCAAGAATGATGGGCTTCTTTGAAAGGCCAATAAGGGGGTGGTTCTACACATGCATGATGGACACACACAATGGCAAAACCACCTCTGGAAAGAGGTTCTGAGGGTCCTAAAACCCACTAAAAAGATCCTGAAATGGGTATAGGAAACATGCAAATAAAGGCCTCTTTGAAAGGCCTTGAATGGGATTGTTCTACACATGCATCAAAGACACAAAATATGGTCAAAGGGGCTCTGGACAGAGTCAAGGAAGACCTTAAAACTCACAAAATAGGGCCTGAAGTGTGACTTCACAACATGCAAGTAGAAGCCCTTTTGGAAGGCCAAAAGGGCCAACAATCAAGACAAGGAGAGAGGGGGTCACCCCCCTCTGATTTTAGCTCTCAAAATAGCATGCTAGCCATTGAAAATCCACTGGATTTTAGTGGCTAGAAGGCCAAACAAAGCATGAGACAAAGGCCTAGATGCAAGGCTCAAAACAAGATGCAAACAAGCATACAAGGGGGTAGATGACCCCCAACAGAAAAATGCCCTTAATAAAACTTCAAGAGGGGCTCAAAATAAGACTCTTTTCAGTTTAAGATGAAACCCAGAAATGCTTTCAAGAAAGGTTAAGATAGGAAGCAAAATAATGCAAGAAAAAGGGAAATAGAGGCTTACTCTTGAAGAGCAGATTTCCAGCAACTTCTGGACCAATGTAGCAACCCTTCAACCTCTGCAAATTAGTTCCAAGATGCTTGGATGGATGGTGGAGGTGGTAGGCTATGAGGTGTAGTGTAAATGGTGCAAGAATTATGGGGTTTTGGAGCTCAAGTGTAGAGATATAGAGAGAGAGGTGTATAAGCCTTAACCAAAAATGTTGAACCCTTGCAATGGAAGACCAGCCTCTCCTTTATAGAGGAGAGGCTCTAAAGCTTCTCTTGGAAGATTCAAATATCCTCCATACACGTGTATGGAGGATGCACCAAAAGGCCTCTAGCTGGCACAGCTGTGTTGCATTCAAGAAGGGCAAAAAGCAGATGGCTGGCCGAGTGGTCGGCCGACCACTTGCCCTGGTCGGCTGACCAGGGTTCAAAAAGGTCAATGAGAAAAGCTGGTTAGCCATACCAGAAAGGTGGCCTCCCAGATGAGTAGAATACAGCTGTATGGTGGGAAACCAGAAAATGTAACCCAGGAGAGAGGAAAACCAGCTTTCTAGCAAGGTTCAAAAGGGTCAAGAAGAAATACTGGTCGGCCTACCCATATTGGTGGCCTCCCAGATGAGCACAACACAATGGTGGTATAGGAGACCCGAAATTATGGCTCAAAAGTGAGGAAAACCAGCTTTCTGTAAAGAAAACCGGATGGAGGAGAGAGAAAATGGTCTGCAAAAGAATTGCTGGTCTCCCACTATAGTACCACCTTCTAAACAATGAAAATAGGGTCCATACCAAAAATGAACCCTAACCGATGCAAAACGCGGGTTCAGGGGCCAAAACGCGCGGCCCGGGGCCCCGAAAACAGGCTGTTAGGCACCAGAGGTGGCGTATGACCACAAAGGTGGTCTCCCGGGCTACAGTGTCCCTCTAAGGAGAGGAAACAAGGTGTGTGCCGAAAACCAGAGCAAACGGAGGTAGTTAAGCAGTCCCAAACCGAGGCGCACGGCCGACGGCTCCGAAAATCGAAAACTGGTCTCCAAATGGGAAAAATGGCCTACGGCCACGAAACATGGCCTACGACCACTGAGAGATGGTCTACGAGACCTCTCCCTCCCTTCGGGAAGAGAAAACAGGACCCGGTTCGCAAACCAAGGCAAAGCACAAAAGAGCCCCGAAGTCCGGAGGCAAGGCTCGCAGCCGAGACTCTGAAACCTCAGAACGAGCACAATATGCATCATCACCGAGCGCTCAATCGGTGACGTCTGAGTCTTAAGGTCGGTCAAAAATGGGGTGTCTACAGTTGCCCCTCTTTGATAGAACTCGGAAGTCATACGTGACGAGAGTGAATGTCAAAGCCCAGAGACGACCTATTTTTGACAAGGCCGAAGACTTAGACAAACAGGCGAGATAAACAAAGATGTGCCCGCCGGCATGCCCGCAGGCAGGGGGCAAGATGCAAAATGATATCCAACAAGTCGAACGTAACTCACGATCATGCAAAGCACGCTGTAATGAAGCAAGTATACACAATAAATGCAACAGTTTTAAACAAGAATGCAAAGCAACAACTACATTTCATGCAGTTTAAGAATACGGAGAATTATTCAATTCTCGCCACGTCTCACACGGAGAAGATACAATACCTGTGCGGCTCGTCTGGTCGCACCAGCCTCAAATGAACCGTACATAGAATATCATGCCCGCAAGAGAGAGAAACTTAACAAGCACAACATAGTTAGCAACATATGTTCAACATTACATCGAATGTAGACAAACATGGTGCCGATGAGAAAGTGCATCGCAATGCGAGAGAAGCGCGCGTAACAACGCAAGTTAAGTGTGAGGATATGACAATACCCGTGAAACATGCACAACATTGCAAGTGGTATTCATGAGAATGCAAGTGACGTGCATAACAATGCAGGATAAGTGCAAACTCGAATGCATGTTTGACACGAAACAACGAGCAAAGAAATGCGAGTTTCGACGAGTGCGACTCAATCGTGGCCTCCGGTTTACCTCCCGGAAGGGTCACAACATACTCAAAAAGGATGCATCTTGCTCTTGACGAATAACGATGAAACACGCATCGAAAGTTGGAGTTGAAGTTCCCGCGGAGGGATTTCGCGACGAAAAGTGCACTTTCCTTGTACTTTCTCGGGTACCGGGGACTTCGATCACTACCAAATTTTGCAGGGAGCTCAAAGGACATGGGAGACCACCTTGGGAACACCACTGACCAGGTTTTAATGCCACTGACTAGGTTTGAGGCAAGAGGGTGGTCGGCCTACCAGAAAAGTTGGTCGGCCGACCACCTAGCCAAAAACAGGGGCAATTTGGTACATTTGCATTCGGATCTTTAAAGGCACTTGACCAAAACACTTTTCCTCATACCATCAGATCCGAAATCATCCTCTCCTCCTTCCTAGACCATTTTCTCCCTCAGATCTGCGCTCTATACGCGTTTTCCAACGCCCCACGCAAAGTTGTTTCATGAAAACTTTCAGTTTTCTTCACTTTGGACCGATTAAAATTTGATTTTGGAGCTTCTTTTTTCATTTTCACCACTTGAGGTAAGTTTTTCTCAATATTTGGAACATTTTCTCGGGAGTTGACTTTTGTTGACTTTTTCATTTCCCGAGAGTTGACTTTTGTTGACTTTTTCCAATTTCGGCTCATTTTGCTCCTTTTTGCTCCTTTTTGCAGATTTCTTGAGATGGCAGGTCATTTCCCCCATGGCAGAGGTCCTCCAGGTGCCGAGCGTGAGCCGGACATCATGTCTTTACCTCCGAGGGTTCGGCCATTCATTCTCGAGAGGTATGACCCTCCGACACACATCCTCCCTCGGGCAGTTTTCTATCATATTACCGACTTTGATGCTCGAGCACCTGTGGATCTGCTATTGCGGGAGCCGGAGTCCCACCTCTCTCATCAGGCACGAGAGGTATGTACTTCACTTTTTACATTTCCCGCCTTATATTCTGCATTTTCCGTGCATTTCATGCTTTCGCTATGCATGCTTATCTGCTCATTCTAGCACACAGCTTGTTCTGAACACTTAGTTTATAACGCAATATTCTGTTTGCATTTTGAACACACAGCTCAAACACTTGAATTTCTGAACCCGCAGCCCATATATTGATTATGAACACACAGCACACACTATTTCTGAAATCTGAGCACACAGCCCAAATTTGATGTCGTGAACACACAGCCCAAATTTTGAGAGTTGAACACGCAGCTCAAACTTGATTGTGAACACGTAGCTCATACTTGTTGAGAGTTGAACACGCAGCCCAAACTTTGAATTTCTAAACACGCATCCCATATTTGATTGTGAACACGCAGCACATACTTGGCGAGAGTTGAACACGCAGCCCAAACTTTGAATTTTTGAACACGCAGCACACACTTGTTGAGAGTTGAACACGCAGCCCAAACTTTGAATTTTTGAACACGCAGCTCATATTTGATTGTGAACACGCAGCTCATACTTGTTGAGAGTTAAACACGCAGCCCAAACTTTGAATTTCTGAACACGCAGCCCATATTTGATTGTGAACACGCAGCACACACTATTTCTGAAATCTAAACACACAGCCCAAATTTGATGTCGTGAACACACAACCCGCAGTTTTTGAAAGTTGAACACGCAGCTCAAACTTTTGCGGTGAACACGCGGCCCACATTTTCTTGAAATCTGAACACACAGCTCAAACACTTGATGTTGAACACACAGCTCATCATACAACACTGCTCGATCTGAACACACGGCTCATAACACAGCATTTGGTTTGCACACAGCTCATACATTTCATTTGCACGCAGCTTATTCATTTCATTCTGAAACTGAATACATGTGTTCATTATGAATGCAGGTGTCTTCCCACGTTACACGAGGATATGGCTCCATCGTTGCGAGGGAGTGGTACACAGAGCTCCCGGAGGCTGTTCGTGATTAGGTTAACCAGGCAGGGTTCGGACCCTTCTGCACAGGAATATCTCGCTATCCTGCTAGCAGGACATTGATGGGCGCCCTTGTAGAGAGATGGTGGGACACCACCAACTCCTTCTATTTCTCCGCTATCGGGGACATGACTATGACCCCGTTCGACTTTGCTGTGCTGACAGGCCTTGACGTGGGAGGCTGGGCGGTCCCTTATGATGAGGATATGGGCGAGTGGGAGGCCGCTTGGATTTATCTTTTGGGAGCTCGCCCACCCTTTGACAGATCCTCGGGCAGAGTCCGGTATACCTGGTTTTCTTCACATTTTAGAGGGAGGGAGCCTGAGACTCCCGAGGAGGTAGCGCAGTACACCTGAGAGTTTTTGATGTTCCTCTTTGGGACCACTCTATTCGTCGATAGGGGGAACACCGTTGGGCTATATCTGCTGAGTGCTCTGGTAGACCTATCACAGGTCAGTCAGTATGACTGGGGCAGCACCAGCTTGGCTACCCTCTATTGCTACATGAGCGCGACCTCCCGTGGACGGGGGAACATTGTCGGCGGCTATTGGAGAGCCTGGGATGTACTTTCTGCCCTCTTGATTTACATTTCTGCTTTTTGTTGTTTGTACATTACACACACAACACACTTTACATTATGTACTTTGCATTCCGCTCTCAGCATTCTGCATTCTCTGTACATTCTGTATTCACATTCTGCACTCAGCATTCTGTATTCTGATGGCTTTTGCTCTGTTTTCCACAGCTATGGGTTTTTGCGTACTTCCCGACGCTAGACCCAGAGCTTGAGGTGGAGGTGCCTCTCATGATTCCGTATTCGCTCGTATTTGAGGGCCAGTACCGGCCGCGACCCCGGGAGACTCTCCCCTACCTACGGCAGTTTTTCGACACAGTGCGGCCGACAGAGGTAATTTAGAACTCTCAGTTCTTCATGTTTTCATCTTTGATTTATCTTGCACATTGGCGATTTCTAATCGGCTTATACATTGGTTATCCGCAGATCACAAGGCAGCCCTGGATGCCTTTGGACGGAGACATCCGATTTCAGTTTGCCGGAGGATAGGCCGCCTCTCGGTACAGGATCCTGTTTGAGGGGCCAGCTGGCAGGGCCTGGTTCCTAGGGGACCGCTTCCTGCGACAGACTATGGGCTTCCCCGAGTAGAGTGTTCCCTCAGCACCTCCGGATGATATGCGATCCACTGAGAGGCTCACTCCTCAGGACGTCGACAGCGCCATGTTGGGTACCGACATATTGCTACATTTGGAGGACGGGGAGTACGCGACCTACCGTCACACATACTTGATGCCTCCATTGACAGGTGTCCGTACTCCCACGAGGAGGTCTGCTGGCATGCCATCCTCGAGTCGCGCCCGAGCTAGAGACATTCCTTCGACCAGTAGGGCTGGTGCATCTAGAGGTGGGGCTGGACTGGTCCCCCCAATTCCCCCGACTTATCATCACGCTGGATGGCCAGATATCCCGACTGAGTTGACGGGATGGCGATACGGGACTTCATACCCAATTCCGATAGAGCCTCCTATGCCAGATCACCCATATGTCAGAGACCCTGACTCACCACCGGTATGCTTTACAACTTTGATTTATTACTCAGATACTTGGACATTCATTCATTCACTGATGACTTGCACTTGCATCTGCAGCCCACTACAAAGTATACTGAGGGGTTGCTCGGGTTAGTGGCCTCACTCGAGGGCATGGTCTTGCAGAGAGAGGCGCAGCTATCCATCATCGGTGTCTCGGTACTCTTTAGTTTTCTTGCATTTATCATACTTCTGATGACATGCTGGACTTAAACATTTTACTGCGTTGATTGACCGACTGTATGCGTAGAGCACATCTAACACACACCACATTCATGTACTATATCTGCATACATCCATTCCATGTAGCTTTTTATCTGTGCATCTGATATACATATTTTGGTTGATGCATTCAAATTGCACTCTTTCTTTTCAGATGCCCCCGCTATATATTGAGCCACAGACCGGGCCATCTAGGCCTTCCTGAGGAGCTGGGCCATCTAGGCCTTCTCGAGGAGCTGGGAGAGGGGAGTCGTCTCGATGACGAGGCGGACGCATAGCGCATGTCATAGAGGAGTCTAGCAAGGCGGACGAGTCTGCGCATCCTCAATCAGAGACATCTGCAGCAGAGAGGATGACTCTGAGTCGGGCTCTGAAGGTGGAGGTGATGCCGAGGAGGATTCCGAGGACAGCAGCTCCGATTCAGATGGTGGTACTGGTGGAGATGGTGCATAGATTTCTCAGCCGAAGAGGACGAAGAGGGCCTCTTATTCTTGCACTTGAGAGCACAGATGCAGATGTTCCCTGCTTTATTTGCCTTTTTTACTAGTAGTTGTAGCACATTGTACATTATTAGGCAGTTTTATTTTCTGTAAAACTTGTACCCTTGTTGTAAAATGTTGTAACAAAGGAAGCATGATGGAATGAAACAACTTTTGTTCAAAGAGTGTTGTATTTTATGTTCTTAGCATCGCATCGTATCATTTTGCACAAAAATGAATGAAAATTGAATAACGAATATTGCCAAGTCAGGTAGCGAACCAACACAACAAACTAAACAACTTAACTTACTAAGAAACAACAAAACCTCAGCAAGTTTACAACTTGATAAGCAAAGCTCGACAAAGTTGATTAAACAAAAGTAACAACTCGATATACAAAACTCAACGACTCGATAAGCAAGAACTCGAGAAACTTAACAACTCGATAAGCAAAACTTAACGACAACTCGATAAGCAAATGCATTTCGGAGAATTGAGGTAACGGAACGCATCCGAAACAGAGAGAAATGGAGACCTTTGATACTCCCAACACATGGAAATGCTAGGAACTCTCTTCTAGAGGCTAGAACAAGACCAAAGCCACACTTCTCTCCATGGCCGAGCACCCAAGGGAGCTGGCCGACCAGTTATTTTCATTAGAGACCAGAGGGGTGGTCGGCCTACCAGAAAAGGTGGTCGGCCGACCACCTGGTTTGGCAACCACCAAATTTTTGACACGTGTCGCCCGAACAGTGCCTTATCCTCTTTAAAAGTTCTAGCCTCGTGGTTAATTCATTTCATCTTAGTTTTGCATCAAAATGGAGGCGTTCTCATCCAAAATCTCACAGCTTGGATGCTTCTAAATGGCTCAGAAAAGTTGAACTTCCGGGGCTTCGGCTTGAATGCACTATTCACGCTGGGCCGTACTCCGCTGCATCTTCCTTTTCTCCATGCCGCGGCAAGGTTTTGGAATCCGGTGACACACGTCTTTAGCTTTAGCGGGCAAGAGATGTGTCCTACTTTCGAGGATTTCCAAGCTTTGATGGAGTCCGAGCGCAATGAGGAGATCTTGCCGCAACTCCGATTTGGCCACATCCAAGCCTTAGGACAAATGTGCGGCCTCACTTTGCATGATGCTCGATCATTGATTCATGACAGGGAGCTGGACATCCCCAGCTTGGTTTGCCGATTTTCTGATGCTGGTGATCGCGGCGATCATCATTGGCAGGGCTATCGGCGACACGCGCTTTGCCTATGCTTGCTATCTTATTTCTTGCTTGCCCCAGGCTCCGGTGGATTTAGTGTCTGGTTGATCGAGGTTGCCCAAGGTTTGAAAGAGGGCAAGAGCTGCATTGCCATGACATTGGCTGAGACATTGATGGGCCTAGACGCTTTTCATCGCCGGGAGACGGCTAGGCTTGCGGGGAGCCCACTACTATTGCAGGTAATGTTTCCCACCCAATCTCACATATGTATTGCTCATATCACTCGGCCCTTGGGCTCGGTTTTTCTCACAAAACCCTTTTCTTACTTTTCTCTCATCGTATATCTCTCTATTCTTTATTTCTCTCATTTTTCATCCCTCCCCAGGTGTGGTTGATGGACAAGTTACAGATTGTGGAGTCTTGCCTAGCATACTCAGCTCGCGGCTATTTTTTCCGACAACGCCCTGTCGATGCCTTGGATGAGGGGTGTGGTGTACAACTGGATGTGCAGTTTGTCTGCAAACCGCATCGCTTGGCGCTGCCCTTAGCTCAATCTGCCGGCAATGAGTTACAACATGACCCGTCAACCCGGGATTCAATTGATCGGCATGACACACTGTGTCTTCTATTTTCCGTTCCGGTTCCAGCGCCAGTTCGGATATGATCAGACTTGCCCGCCAGAGGGGATAGAGTACCCTGCTGCATTCCCAGTTCGAGGCGCATAGCTTGCCTGGTATGCCATAGCATGGAGGACTAGAGAGCTCCTGGCCCCCGCTCCCACTTTCAGTTGCACTTTGTCTGATGAGTGCTTGGATTGGCTCAATGAAGAGGCACAGGAAAAGCCCACTTTGGCATCAGAGACTTCGATCAGCTCTGGGAGGGGGCGCAGGAACACCTGACTTATCTATGCCTCCGGATTTATTGCTTTATTAGTACTTTCAAGTTTTCTTTATGAATGTAATAAAAAGCAACTTCAATTTGTATGAAAGAGCAGGAGAACTCTGTATTGAAATCAATGAAATTGAAGGTTGTAGGTACTGAAAATTTTCCGCTTTGGTCCAAAAATGGTCTAAGTTGTAAAAAGATTAATTTTGAACAAAGTCAACTTTTATTAAAACTTTTCAAAACCATTTTCGATATGGATCAGAACTGGACACGCCTGAAATTTGTCACTGAGGTGCACAACCCCGGATCCCAGCAACTGGAAAGTTGCCCCTAGTCTGAATAGTACCGCGGCACTGCACAGCAACGGAAAGTTGCCCCTAGTCTGAAAAGCACTGCACCGGAGATCATAATCGGACTCTTAATGCTGAATAGACAAAGATGGCCGAGATGATCAAATGGACAAAGTTGATCGGGGAAAAGTTTATGGCTGAACTTCAGGATGAAGTTGCCTACGTATCCCAAAGATGGAAATCAAGCCTTACGTAGTTCAGGCTCGGGTTCACTCAAGTATTTTCACCTCTCCTTTTACGCTCTAACTTTTGCCAAGGCCGCCCTTTGCGGGTTTTCAACCTTGCGAGCTCAGTTTTTATCATTTCAATTTTTTGCTCTAACTTTTGCCTAGGTCGCCCTTTCGGGTTTTCGGCCAAGCGAGCCTCTCAGGGGTAATATTTCTTCAACTTGTCCATGTTGATCGGCTGGGAGAACTCTAGGCCATCTAGGTCTATCAGAACCACAGCTCCACCTGACCAGATAGACTTAATGATGTAGGGACCAGTCCAACTAGGTCTGAACTTGCCCCTTGGGTCGTGGATGGGAGCTCAGTTGTCCTTGAGCACCAAATCTCCTTCCTTTAAATTCCTGGACTTAACTTTCTTGCTGAAAGCCCTGGCAATTCTGCGCTGATAACCTTGAACATGGTACAGTGCTTTCAGTCTGCGCTCATCAAAGAGCATGAGTTCTTCAAATCTGCTCTGTTGCCAATCTGCTTCGGCTATCTGACACTCAGCCAGCACTCTCAAAGATGGAACTTCAATCTCGATAGGTAGAACGGCCTCCATCCCATAAACTAATGAATACGGAGTCACCCCAGTAGACGTTCTAATTGAAGTCCGGTAGCCCCACAGGGCAAACAGCAACTTATCTGGCCAATCCCGGTAGGTTTCCACCATCTTCTGCAATATGTGTTTGATATTCTTGTTGGCGGCCTCGACCTGCTCCATTGGTTTGCGGCCAATAGGTGGATGACTTATGAAAAGCCACATTGTATTTTTCCAACATCAATCACTCACTTCCTCTTGAAGTGGGAACCGTTATCTGAAATGACCTCGTTTAGGACCCCATAACGACAGATGATGTTGTTTCTGATAAACTTTGCAACGTGCGACGCTTTCAACACCGCATAGGATTGGGCCTCAACCCACTTTGTGAAATAATCTATCGCGATCAGGATGAACTCATGCCCATTCGACCCCTTCGGAGTGACAGCCCCGATCACATCGATTCCCCAAACTGAAAATGGCCATGGCGAAGTCATGTTGTACAGCTTCGACGGCGGAATGTTCATGCGATTTGCATGGATCTGACATTTGTGGCATCGCCGAACAAAGCCGATACAATCCTCTTCCATGGTGGACCAGTAGTAACCTTGCCTGAGGATCTTCCGAGCTAACATTACCCCGTTCATATGCGCACCGCATTCCCCTCCATGGATGGCCTCCATCAGGCATTTTGATTCTTCAGCTTCAACGCACAGCTTATGCATTCCCAGATGACCTTTCTTATACAATTTACCTCCGCAGATGATGAACTGAATGGCCATTCTTCTGATTGCCCTTTTATCCTTGGCATTTACCCCTGGGGGATATGCTTCCTTCTCCAAGAAATCCCAAATATTGTGATACCAGGGGTTCTCATCTTGAACCTTATCTATAGCGGCAATCGACTCGTAAGCTGGCACAAATTTTTGGTCGATAATGACTGGACGCATCCGGACTCCAAACGGGATGTCTATCATGGAAGATAGAGTTGCTAGCGAATCTGCGAACCTATTGTTCTCTCTTAACAGATGGGTAAAGTTTAACTTCTCAAACCGAGGAATTAACAAATCCAAGGTCTGGTGATACATTATCATTTTTTCTTCTTTGACTTTCCAATCTCCTTTCGCTTGAGATACAACAAGGTTCGAGTCCCCGATGACGTCCAACCGTTTTGCCCCTAATTCCAGGGCTGCTTCTAGACCGGCAATGTATGCCTCATATTCTGCTTCGTTGTTCGAGACTTTGAACCGGAGTTTGAAGGCTAGAGGGATACGGGAGTTGTCGGGTGCTATCAGCAACACTCCTATCCCATACCCGTACTGGTTTGACGCTCCGTCAAAGTACATCGTCCAAAACTCGTCGTCGATATGAAGAATGGCCTCATCTGGGAATAAGTACTCAACTGCTTCACCTCCTTCCACTGAATGATCGACTAAGAACTCTGCTACCACTCTTCCCTTGACTGACTTGCGCGTTACATATTTCAGATCGAATTCGGAAAGCAACAGCAACCAACGAGCTAGCCTACCCGTAAGTGCCGGTTTCTCGAATAGATATTTGATGGGATCTAATCTTGAAACCAACATTACAGAGTGAGCTAACAGGTAGTGCCGCAGCTTCCTGGTAGCCCATACCAAGGCTAAGCAAGCCTTTTCCAACGGTGTGTAGCGAGTCTCATACTCCAGCATCTTCTTGCTCAGGTAGTAGATGGACTCTCTCCACTTTGTCCTCTGATTCTTGCGCGAGCATGCAGCCCATTGTAGTCTCAGTTACTGAAAGATACAAAATCAACGGTCTCCCGGCTCTGGGGTTACAACACGGGCGGGTTCTGTAAGTATTCCTTGATCTGTTCAAAAGCAGCTTGGCATCGGCCGTCTCATTGGAATTTCTTTCCTTTCTTCAGGAGGCCAAAAAGTGGTTCACAAGTCAAGGTTAATTTTGAAATAAACCGTCTTATGAATTGCACTTTACCCAGAAAGCCTCGCACCTCCTTTTCAGTCCTTGTTGGTGGCATTTCTAAGATGGCCTTGATTTTGGAAGGGTCGACTTCGATACCTCTCTGCATAATTAGAAACCCCAATATTTTCCCTGCTGTAACACCGAACGTACACTTCTGAGGATTCAGCCGCAACCGAAATTCTCTGATCCTTTGGAAGAACTTTTGCAAGGCGGTGTAGTGGCCCTCTTTTCTTTGGACTTGACAATCATGTCGTCCACGTACACCTCAACCTCTTTGTGGATCATGTCGTGCAATATTGTGGTCGCGCCCGTTGATATGTAGCTCCAGCGTTCTTCAACCAAACGGCATCACTCTGTAGCAGTAGGTCCCCCACGGGGTGGTGAAAGCAGTCTTCTCCCGGTCCTCGGTGCCATTACATCTATTATAGCCTGAGAAACCAATCCATGAACGAAAGCAAAGCATGCCCCGCTGTGAAGTCCACTAACTCATCGATATGCGGCAAGGGGAAGTCGTCCTTCGGACTAGCTCTATTCAAGTCCCTGAAATCCACGCATACCCGGATCCTACCATCCTTCTTCGGCACCGAACAATGTTGGCCAACCAAGTTGGGTATTCGGATACCAGCAGGAAACCTGCGTCAATTTGCTTGGTGACCTCTTCCTTGATCTTGAGAGCCCAGTCCGGGCAGATCCTTCTGAGTTTTTGTTTAACGGGTCGGGCCTCGGGGTCAAGAGGGATCCGGTGCTGTACAATCTCAGGATCGATTCCAGGCATGTCTTCGTAGGACCACGCGAAAACATCTTTGAAATCTTTTAATAAAGCGACTAAGCGCTCGCGTTCCTCCGAAGACAACGTGGACCCGATCTGGACCAGCCACGGGTCCTCCTCAGTACCAATATTCACAGTAGTGATTTCATCCATTAAGGGCTTAACAAATCTTTCCTGCTCTTATTCAATTAAGCATTGTAAAACCGGAGGAATTTCTTCCTCGTCGTTTTCATCAAAATTTTGAAAGTTTGAGTTAATGCAATAAATCAAGGGCACAGAAAAGTACTCAGAAACCACAGCCACATCATTCTCATTAAGCACATCCAAATCGTTCGATTCTTCGGTTACAACAGACTCAAAAGGGAAAGAAAAAGACCTGGACAGGACTGTGGTATCCGGGTTATCAACCCCTGGAATACCGGACTCAGACTCAGTCGAGCTGGAACCTGATTCCGAGTCAACAATTCGGAGGAATCAGATTCCGGCTCACTACCTGACCCGGTGCTGCTTGACAAAATCCCTTTCATATCCAAATGAGAGAGGGTGCGATAGATGCATCCAAAATGTTTGTGGTAGGCCCGCAGCCGTTTCATTCTCCGATCACGCATACCGAGAAGTTATGCCCCAAGACTTCTGTTCGATCGGAGGATCCGAAAGTAGACACACAGCGCTACCCCCATTTCACTTTTGGCGTCCTCAGACTCCGCTTTCTTGCTCTGCTTAGCCTCAGCTAATGGTCCGTCTGCTCTTCGGCAACGTCATCCCCGAATAACTGTAGGTCAAAAAATTCAAACCCTGGCACGGCGCTTCTCTTCGTTTATCCACGGCTCTGGGAAGCCAAAACGGAAAGTCCTCCCCCTCCCGGACGAAGCATCCGTTTAGGGTACCCCGATGGGTCTATGCATCAGCTCAAAAGGCTTCCCCGCCTGCTTCGCTTCTGGCTCTCCCAGCCATCTCCTTACCTTTCCTTACCCAATCCTCTTTGGTGGGCAGATAACCCAAGCCAAAGGTGTGTGGGTTGTGTGGCACTTCGGCCAACGCTGCAACGCCCGTTCCGCCGCTCTTTCCCAATCCCATCCCGGGGATGTGTTGAAGCTTGTTCATGAGGTATACTGATTGAGCACTGACATACACCCCTCATTAACAGCTAAGATGTTCTGCACGACCCGGGCCTCAGTGAGGGTAAAACCGGATAAGAACACATCCTCCATACCGTGCTCAATTTCCAAAACTGGCTTAGATACTTCGGCAGTAGATGGATCGATGAATTCCCAAAAACAATGGCTACTCCCTTCCCATGGGGGTATTTCACCATCTGATGCAAGGTGGACGAAACTGCCTTCACCTGGTGCAGCCACGGCCGCCCCAAGAGCATATTGAAAGTTGCAGGAACTTCTAAGACGTGGAAGTCTATTTCGTGCTGTCCTGGCCCAACCTTGGTCTGAATTTTCGCTGTCCCCATGACTTCTCTACTTGTGTTATCATATGCCCGAATCACCTGGGCTATCGGCACAAAGTCCGCGGTCTTTAAACCGATTGCATATGCAGTTCCTTGCCGGGCACACATTGATGGCGGACCCTGTGTCGACAAGCACCACACGGGTATCCATTTGTTTCTACACTCCACAGAGATGTAGAGTGGCTTGTTATGGTTCACACCCTCAGGTGGCAATTCTTTGTCGGAGAAAGTCAACATCGGGGTAGCCCCTCCTAAAAAACTAAGCCCCACTGTTTGGGCGTGGTGTCTATTGAGAGCTTGGCCTTGTCCATGGCCGATAAGACAGCTCGTCGATGCACTCGCGATGCCATAAGCAGTCCCCAGATGGAGATGTGTGCCTGTATCTTTTTCAACTACTTCAGTACAGCCTCTTCTTCGAGTTGCTTCTCTTTCTGTTTCTCTACCTCCTTATCTTTCCCAGATGCCTCTGGCTGATCTAGATGTGGGGGCTTGAAATACCGTCCGCTTCTAGTCATATGATCGACTTCGCCGATGTACCAGGTATCGTCTGGCTGGTTGCTCCCCCAATCCTCATCCGTGTGGGCAAGACATAAATCATCGTCCTCCCCACACAATTCCGTCGGCAGCCAACAGACACCTGTCCGGCTCCGGTACAATTGTACTTGCAGTACTCTCCGTCCACATGCTCGACAGCATTCTCTATCTTCGCGCACACAGCACTTTCAGTCCCCTCAGGGCCCTTAGCTTTCCTGATTCTCTCAGAATCCCCGAATCTTTCTTGTTCCAACTGTGTCAGTACAGCTGCCTGTTCAACACTTCTTGCATTCACAATGCCCAAGTCCTGAGTGAAATTCTTAGCACCGGTGCTCTCCGGCGATGCACTATGATTTCCGGCCCTTTCGGCCACAACTGATGTTCTTGCCCCTGCCGGGCCCCATTCCAACTGAGCTTCGTCGACAACGTCTGGTAGGTCATCAAGCCACCCGGTGACCTCTGCTGACTCCTCAAAATCTGACCAGTTGACTACCATGCCCTCTGGGTCTTGTTCATTGAAAAATTAGAGGTTAGCAAAGTCGCCTTCCACGGCTGCCAAATTATCTATCCTCTGACCAGATTCATCCCCCTGTATCACACAAAGCTCGGCCCCCGTCGGCAATCCAAAGTTCGGCCCAACCTGGCCCACTGATAGAATGTAGTCACTCGGACTGTATACCCCCTCAGCAAAACTCCCAGATTCCTCAGACTCTGACTCAGCAATCCCATTCTCCCTTGAAATCTCCCCTGTTCTGTCTTCGACAGTCACCACCAATGGTTCGGGTTGGGCTCTGGAGATGTCCAACATGCACAAGTCAGTGCCAACAGGAAGGAGCACCTCCGGCTTGGGTAGGTGAGAAGGAGATATAGATGCTAGGATCATAAGACACGACCCCAGTCTGGATAAAGTTAATTTTTTTGGGGTGGAGCTTGGTTGTGCGGTGGGAAGGGTTTGTTGTGACATTGGATTTTTCTGGAGGCACAATCACCTGCTTGTCAATGAGATCTTGAATCTCATGACGCAATCTAAACATTGGTCAGTGTCGTGACCATGTTGTTGGTGATATGCGCAGTATTTTGTTGGGTAATGAGAGGGAGGGAGTGGATTTGGCAATGGCCTCGGCTCCAGGGGCTTTAAGTGCCCTTTCTTGATTAATACCCCAGAGCCTTGGACAGGGGCATATACAGTGGGGTGAAGGCTCTCTTGGCCTCGAGGTTGGAATTTGGTGGTTTGTGTGTTGCTTCTGGACGCGCCGGAGAAAGGTGTAGCTGCCATGGGTCTTGGAGGGGGGTGGTGGTGACCATGCTTACCTCCGAAGCTCTAGCATTTGCGGCATTGCTGGTGCCTGTATTGTTGTTGCGGTTGAAGTTCTTCTTCTGGTTGCTCTCTGTCTTGGTCAATCAGACCTTTGTTTCATAGCATCTGAATTTGTACCCCCATCTCATGCAAATCTGAAAAGGTAGGGAATGGGAAAGCAATTTTCTGCATCAGTTTTGGCTGGAGATTGCACACAATCATCTGAATTTGGTCCTTGTCAGTAGGCCTTAGGGTCATCATTGAGGCCTTCGCCCCCTACCGGGCTACAAAATCCGAAAAGCTCTCCTTAGGCTCCTGCCTTGTTGTCTCAAGATCACGGGTTGTAATCTTGATTTGAGTGTTATAGGAGTACTGTGCAATGAAAGCCTCGGCCATCTCATCCCAGTTCCGCTTAACGTCATCTTCTAATTTTGCATACCAGATAGCGGCCACACCTGACAAGGTCTGGCCGAATAGTGAAAGCTTTTGCGGTCTGGTGAGGCCCATCGGCTGTAGTATATCTGAGAATAACCGGAGATGCACCATGGGATCCCCGGATCCGTCGAAGCGGTCGATTTGTGGCTTCTTGAACCTATCTGGCAGCGTCACAGCCACGTCAGTATATCCGTCCTCAATGTCTGGGATGGACTTCACCCCTTGGGATTTCTTGAACAACTTCTCGAGTTTGCTCAACTTTAACGCCGTATGGTCCACCTCGAACTCAAAGGAGAGTCCGGTTGATTGAAGGTGTAGGTGCCTTAGATAGTTGCGGTAGAATCGGGGGCGGAGCCGGCCCATTGGGATGTCCGTATCTGCCTAGACATTTGGTGCCTCCCCGGGCACTGGAACTCCTAGTGGGGAGGAGAGCTGGTGTGAAGCAGATGCCCCCGGCTTGTTGTTGCAAGCCTGGCAATTAACTCTGCCTGCTGGGCCATGATCTCGGCCTGTTGTTTGGCAAACTCATCCCGGTGAACAGCGTCCTGCTGCATGGCTCTCATGGTCTCCTGCATCTGACGCATCATTTCCTCAACTCCCTGGCGTTCCTGCCATACTGCCCTGATCTGTCTGAACTATCGGTAGATCTATCTCTAACGCAACAATTGGGACCTCAGTCGACTGTCCACTGATGGGGTAAACCACTGCTCTGGCAACCTCTGCTTGGATACACTGCGTCTTCTCGACCTCTCCTGATAACTGGGGGTAGGGAATGATACACTGGTTTCCATCGACCAGATCCTCAGATCGATGGTGTCGGCGACCTCTTGTCCAGAGTGCTTGGGGAATATCTGCTTGTCTGAAGCACTTGTGCTAAACTCCTAGCAAAAAGATAAATAAAGCAATAATAAGGAAATACACAACCAGATAAACGGACAGCATACAGCGTAAATAAACACTCCACAGTTCGGTATAATCAATACGCAGTTGATAAGCTGAATACACTGTTCTCAGACACTGATCATTGTTCCCAAATCACTGCTCCCCAAAACTGAATCGGATACCCGCAGATACTGATTCCCAAAAATACTGAACTGGTGCCTGCAGGCCTGATACTCAAACTTGTACACTGATACATGCATTCCTATAGAGACGCACTCTAAAGCACATAGCAAACAAGTGAGAGCAAACACCCCTATGTTGGGGTAAGGTTTCCCTGTCCTATTTTGTCAGGAGCTAGGGTTTCACTACGCACGCAGCGGTTTCAACAACCTATATCGGGTAAGCAACCTGTCCTAGCTTGGAATGGTAACTATGGATTCCGAATATGCACTAGGTCGAATGGTCAAAGAGGGTGCCCCGGTAAAACCGGGGTTTGTGTTCCCGTCGTGGTAGAGCCCGCAACCGGTCAGCCTTATGGCACGCTTCGCAAAGCGAGCCTCCGACAAATCGTTCAGGAATAGCATACGGCAAACACGGTGTCCTAGGCGCACCAATGCAAATGCAATGCAAAGAAACACACAAGTGCAGTCAAAACTAGATATCACGAGTTCGAGTCAAGTTCTCTAACTCCAGCAGAGTCGCCAGAACTGTAGACGTCCCCAAACGTCCCGGAGGGAATCCCGTTTTGTTCATTGGGCTCACTATAGTTCAGGACTCAATGTCACGGTCCTGTATCTAATCTCGCAGAGTGCAATGCAAGACCGATGAATCATCAAAGAGTCCAAATCCGGCAAATCGTTTTGAAAAACAGATTTAGATAGAAGTGCCAAACATGGACTGCTTTGCCAGATACAGAGTCGCCACCTAAATATTTTATTTTGGGGAATTTAGGAAACCCTGACTCATTGCCTAAGGCCACGTGTCCGTCATCACCAAAGTTGCTTCGGCTCGGGAACTTGGATACGATTGGGGAAGGTCACTTCGTGAGCACCCCCGCTCGCCCGATCGAAGATCGGCCTTTACTAACCATGATATCTAGTTTTGAAAACATTATGCGTTCTTATTCTGGTTATTAGCCTAGATTTACTATGTGATGCGCACAGCATACAAATATAGACTGGTCGCCTGAATTGGAACGAAACATCTCATATTTGTTTTGAAAATGTTGCTACTGCTACTCGCAAGTAGGCTAAAATGCGGGTTTTGCCACCCTCAGGTGGGCTTAGAAAATAAGATGATTTGCCACTCTCAAGTGGGCTTAAAACTCACAGTCAATGCATTATTCCAATTCAGATAATCCAACCTTCGCCCACAGGCATTCAGGCAGTTATATCACATAAGCAGTTAGCCTCATGGTAAGCATGCTATCATGGCAGTCACTCACACGAATGCAAGGATGTTAAAGCATAACACTTACTGAGTACTCCAAGCCAAAACAGAAGCTATGTTAGAAATCAATGCATGATCCTAGCTATGCTGAAATGCCTAATGCAACACATGCAAAATGCAATTAAGATAGGCTCGGCTATTCTAAGATGGCATATGATGATGCTACAGCTACACGTATTCAACTCGGATTGAGATACAATGCAGTTAGTATGATGCGCCGAGCTTGGTGCATGCAGACAGAATGAATGCAAACATGCGAGCATAAGTATGCTAATTGAAACATGCCATAAACTAACCATTATAAGCTGGTAAATAAAGGGAGAAAGACGTGGGGTTGGAAGACATACAATCCACACACGTACACTTATTATAATTATGCCCTCCCTCGGAGGGTCCGAATAAATATTACAGTCCGAATAAATAATTAAATATTACAAATCCTAATTAATTAACAAATTAACTAGGAAAAATAATAATTTAATATGGCAAAAAATCCATGGACCGCCTCAGCTCTGTTCCAATGATGAAAGATGCATGCATGCTCGCGTCACCTCGTCTGGAAATTCCTCGCGATGCCCCGATTTGCCTCTGTTTGCAATTAATCCCGGAATGCTGTGCAAAGCTTTAGAAAGTTGCTGATTTTTGGTTTTGCTGCAACAGAGAGCAAGAAAGGGCATGTCAAAGTATTTTCACATATGTATGCACACCTCGATCCTCTCCACCAATCACGCATCTCGATGCACGATGTGGCCGATGAGTCGAATTGCACGACTCGATGTGAAATGATGCACA
This sequence comes from Camellia japonica, assembly GCA_030407325.1. Taxonomy (NCBI): domain Eukaryota; kingdom Viridiplantae; phylum Streptophyta; class Magnoliopsida; order Ericales; family Theaceae; genus Camellia; species Camellia japonica. The sequence goes on from JAPPVO010000017.1 coordinate 118,674,670, forward strand.
TGACAACACAACGGCCTAGACTCCGTCATGGGGTAATCCGGAGTGGTCGGCGACCGGAATTGACACAACGTTTCGTCACTTAGAGTACGAAACGTCCCTCGTTTCCTGTGTTTGGGGTACTCCTATCCCAAACACAATGCAAATGAGATGGCATACACAATGCGACTACATGCAACCTGGCATACCGCAATGCTATGGACTAAAATGGCATACACAATGCACGTGACACCAACATGGCATGCACAACGCACTAACATGCAACCTAGCATACGCAATGCTATGGACTAAAATGGCATACACAATGCAAGATGGACTTACTCTAATATGAGTGGACCTTAGCCACACTCACATCAGTGGCCATATGATGAAAATGAGACAACCGAAATACATGCAAACATGCACGAATGCAATGGACCGATCCTAAGGCACAATATGCAACTCTAACTAGCATGGCAAAGGATGAAATATAGCATACAGCGTGCAATTTCCAGCTCTGAAAACATGATGCACAATGGTCCCGAATCATGCGAATATGGCACACAATGCAAGCTAGGGGGCCCGGGTACCGAAACTAGTGAAGTGCATTACACTAGAGGTACCCAAAGCAATGCACCAAAGGCAAACCAACCCCAAACAGACCCTAGGCAGGTCTGAAACAGTGGGGAAATGGCCTAAAATGATGGCTCGGAATGCAACGAAATGGAGCTCATTCAATGGTCTGAAAACAAGGCATACAAGTCTGACTCTCAACATATTTAAAGAGTACAAAACATGGCAAATATGGCATTCAAACAAGCTCTAAAATATGATGTATGATGAGCCTAAAACATGAACACACCTCAGTATATGCATAGAATGAACCTCAAAACTCAAAGTTAAGCATGGGTATTGAACTACACCATGCAAAACCACATCATTCAACCATGAGACCCAAAAATAGAGCTAGGGAAGTCCAAAATAAGCACAATATCAGTTTAAAGGCATGGCGAAAAAGGTGTTAAACTCAAGGGTCAAGAAGCATGCAAAGAAGCTAGTGAACCATGAGTTACACTACAACTATATGGGGCATATGAAGGCTCCACCAAACCAGCCAAAAACAGAAGTATTCCATGCCAAAAGTATGCCCAAATAACCATTGAAACTCAGTCAATGCATGTAAGAATGATGGGCTCCTTTGAAAGGCCAATGGGGGTTGTTCTACACACATGCATGATGGACACACACATGGAAAAACCACCTCTGGACAGAGGTTTTGAGGGTCCTAAAAACCACTAAAAAGAGCCTGAATGGGTCTAGGAAACATGCAAATAAAGGTCTCTTTGAAAGGCCTTGAATGTGATTGTTCTACACATGCATCAAAGACACAAAATATGGCCAAAGGGCCTGGATAGAGTCAAGGCAGACCTTAAAACTCACAAATAGGGCCTGAAGTGTGACTTCACAACATGCAAGTAGGAGCCCCTTTGAATGGCCAAAAGGGCCAACAATCAAGACAAGGAGAGAGGGGGTCACCCCCCCTCTGATTTTAGCTCTCAAAACAGCATGCTAGCCACTGAAAATCCACTGGATTTTAGTGGCTAGAAGGCCAAACAAAGCATGAGACAAAGGCCTAGATGCAAGGCTCAAAACAAGATGCAAACAAGCATACAAGCGGGTAGATGACCCCAACAGAAAAATGCCCTTAATCAAACTTCAATAGGGGCTCAAAATAAGACTCTTTTCAGTTTAAGACGAAACCCGGAAATGCTTGCAAGAAAGGCTAAGATAGGAAGCAAAATGAGTCCACAAAGAGGGATGGAGCATACAAGGAGGTAGATGACTTCAAACAGAAACGCGTCCTTAATAAAAATTCAAGAGGGGCTCAAAATAAGACTCTTTTCATTTAAGATCAAACCCAGAATGCTTGCAAGCAAGGCTAAGATAGGAAGCAAAATAATGCAGGAAAAAGGGAAATAGAGGCTTACCCTTGAAGAGCAATTTTCTCAGCAACTTCTGGACCAATGTAGCAACCCTTCAACCTCTGCAAATTAGTTCCAAGATGCTTGAATGGATGGTGGGGGGTAGCTATGAGGTGTAGTGTACATGATGCAAGAATTATGGGGTTTTTGGAGCTCAAGTGTAAAGATATAGAGAGAGAGGTGTATAAGCCCTTAACCAAAAATGTTGAACCCTTGCAATGGAAGACAGCCTCTCCTTTTAGAGGAGAGCTCTAAAGCTTCTCTTGGAAGCTTCAAATATCTCCATCACGTTATGGAGGATGCCCAAATGGCCCCCAGCTGGCACGCTGTGTTGCATTCAGGAAGGGCAAAAAGCAGATGGCTGGCCGACCAGTTCAAGTGGTCATTGACCACTTACCCTGGTCGCAGCCGACCAGGGTTCAAAAGGTCAATGAGAAAGCTGGTCGGCCATACCAGAAAGGTGGCCTCCCAGATGAGTAGATACTAACAGCTGTATGGTGGGAACCCAGAAAATGTGACCAGGAGAGAGGAAAACCAGCTTTCTAGCAAGGGTCAAAAGGGTCAAGAAGAAATACTGGTCAGCCTACCCATATTGGTGGCCTCCCAGATGAGCACAACACAATGGTGGTATGGAAGACCCGAAATTATGGCTCAAAGTGAGGAAAACCAGCTTTCTGTAAAGAAAACCGGCTGGAGGAGAGAGAAAATGGTCTACAAAGAATTGCTGGTCTCCCTATAGTACCACACCTTCTAAAAAATGAAAAATGGTCCATACCAAAAATGAACCCTACCGATGCAAAACGAGGGTTCGGGGCAAAATGCGCAGCCCGGGGCCCCGAAAATAGGCTGTTAGGCACCGGAGGTGGCGTATGACCACAAAGGTGGTCTCCCGGGCCACATTGTCCCTCTAAGAAGAGGAACACAGGTGTGTGCCGAAAATCGGAGCAACGGAGGTAGTTAGCGTCCCGAACCGAGGTGCACGGCTGACGGCTCTGAAAACGAAACTGGTCTCCAAGCGGGAAAAATGGCCTACGGCCACGAAACGTGGCCTACGGCCACTGAGAGATGGTCTACGAGACCTCTCCCTCCCTTCGGGAAGAGAAAACAGAGAAAACAAGACTCGATTCGCAAACCGAGGCAAAGCACAAAAGAGCCCCGAAGTCTGGAGGCAAGGCTCGCAGCCGAGACTCTAAAACCTCAGAACGAGCACAATATGCATTATCACCGAGCGCTCAATCGGTGACGTCTGAGTCTTAAGGTCGGTCAAAAATGGGGTGTCTACACATGCCTTTCATCTCTCCCACGATGCCACTGAGGTAAGAAACTTTGCTTTCACGTACTTTTCTTGCTTTGATATTTCTTTATCAGTCTCTCATCTGACATATACTTATCAAATTCCTCTTTCAGTATAGGGTGATGCTCTCATCTAGAGAGGCTACGGGGCTGTGATGGCAAGGGATTGGTATCAGGAGCTCCCTGCTGGAGTTAGAGAGCTGGTTGATGAGGCAGGCATTGGCCTATTCTGCTCAGGACTCATGCGATTGCAGGCCAGTCGAGCCCTCATTGGCGCTTTGGTGGAGAGGCAGTGGGGTACCACCAACTCCTTCCATTTCTCATCTCCTGGAAAGATGACGATGACCCCCTATGACTTCTCTATGATCACAGGATTGAGAGTAAGGGTGATCTAATTCCCTTAGACATTCATATGGGCCACTGGAAGGCTGCTTACTTGGAGCGCACCCTCCCCTAGATAGGCCGGCCATGATCAGATATTGCTGGTTCTATGATCACTTCCATGGGAGCAGCCCGAGACTCAGGAGGAGGTCAAGCAGTATACCCAGGGCTTCTTGATCTATCTCATCGGTACCACTTTGTTTGCGAACAGATCGAATATTGTAGGTTTGTATCTACTTAGCGCTTTGATGGCCTTGCCCTGAGTACAATTCTATGATTAGGGTGGTGCTGGCCTCGCCACCCTGTATAGCTACATGAGCTTCGGTTCTCGTAAGAAGGGGAACAAGGTTAGGGGCTATTGGAGAGCTTAGGAGGTACACATTGCACTTTTTGTTTCCATTTCTGTTCATATGTTATGCTTTCTACTTTGCACTTTCTGTTCATTTCTATGGTACATTATGCCTTCTGCTTTGCATTTTCTGTTCATTTCTATTTCTGCCTATTGACTCACAAACTAATCCTTTCTTGTAGCTTTGGGTATATGCCTACTTTCCCGCCCTTGCCCCAGTTCCACGAGACGAGGTAGAGGCTACTGTGCTGTACTCCCGGTGGTGTGACGACATGTGCCATCCCCGATGCTACGGTGATAATGTCTTTGCTTACCACTGCCGGTTCTTTGATACAATGGCGACACGTGAGGTAATCTGAAACCCATACTCACTTCTGCTTCATTTCTATTATTACTGCTTTGATACATGCTCTAACAACTAAGACGACTGTGAATTTTCTGATCGCAGGTTACATGGAAATCGTGGGTAGCGATGCCAGCCGGGACGCGAGATGAGTATGTCGGGTCTTGGGACCCCTCCCGGATACGAATCTTGCTGGAGGGCCCTTTCTGGAGGACCTGGTATCGCGGGGAGAGGTTCGTGCGTCAGACCCTGGGTTTACTTGCCCTCGTTGTTCCTTCTCCTCCCCATGCATCAATGAGGACAACCTATGGTCTACTAGTTGAGGCCATCGTGTAGTTTATGGTGGGGCAGGATGCTGATCTTTTTCGTGGGGCCAGAGACTATGCCGAGTTCATTAGGACCCATCTGATGCCACCCTTGACCAGAGCTCGCGCGGGAGGCACTGTAGATGCACCCGCTACACGAGGTACCACTCATGCGGCTGAGCTTGATGTTGGAGGGGCTCCCCATGTTGTTCATGTGCCAGGTCTTCCTGTGATTGTGACTGCGATCACAAATTGGCACCCAAGTGGGACTGCTTACCATATTCTGATCGAGCAGCCAAATGAGGAGTGTGGGAGCTAGAAAAAAATATATGTTAGCCTATTGGGGCTAACCAAAACAAGGCCTACAATCGGTCCAGCCTAAACAAATATCACACCCCCCAACCTATATAAAGGGGGGGTATCCCAAGTTGAGGTATAATCTCTCTTTCTGCTCCACACAGCACACAAACACACTTTACTATTCTTGATTCATGGATTCTAACTTCATCATCGGAGTGTCCCCGGCCAGTAACCCCGGTTGGGTGGCATCAACTAGATTTATCTCTTGTAGGTTCATGGAGCTGTTGTAGACGCGCCCGGTGAGGGCCTCACTCTACAGTTCAGACTCCCTTTTGTTGTCGGTTCTTAATCTGAACCAAAGAGTCCAAATCCAGGAAATCGTTTTGAGAAAACAGATTTTTGAAAGAAGTGCCAAACATGGACTGCTTTGCCAGATACAGAGTCGCCACCTAAATATTTTTAGTGGGGAAATTTAGGAAACCCTGACTCGGTGCCAAAGGCCACGTGTCCGTCATCACCAAAGTTGCCTCGGCTCGGGAACTTGGGTACGATTGGGGAAGGTCAGCTATGAGCACCCCCTCTCGCCCGATCAAAGATCGGCCTCTACTAACCGTGATATTTTGTTTTGAAAACATTGTGTGCTCTTATTCCGGTTATTAGCCTAGCTTTACTATGTGATGCGCACAGCAAACAAGTATAGACTAAGTCGCCTAAATTGGAACAAAACATTTCATGTTTGTTTGTTTGAAAACGGTTTGATGGTGCTACTCGTAAGTAGACTAAGATATGAATTTTGCCACCCTCAAGTGGGCTTAAAACTCGCATTCAATGCATTGTTCCAATTTAAGTAACCCAACCTTCATCCACAGGCATTCAAGCAGTTATATCACATAAGCAGCTAGCCTCGTGGTAATCATGCAGTCATGGAAAACACTCACACGTATGCGGTATGCTAAAGCGTAAAAGCTTACCTAGTACTCCAAGCCAAAACAGAAACTAGTTAGTAATCATGTGGATGATCCTAGTTCATGTCAAGATGGCTAATGTAACACATGCAAGATGCAACTACAATAGGCTCGGCTATTCTAAGATGGCATATGATGATGCTACAACTAACACGTATTCAACTTGGAATTGAAATACAATGCAGTTAGTATGATGCGCCGAGCCCGGTGCATGCAAGACAAATGTATGGATGCACGCATGTATAGCATAAGGTATGCTAAATTAAATATGCCCACATACTAACCATCGAAAGCAGGTAAGTAAAAGGGAGAAAGAAGTGGGGATTGGAAGACATGCACATACGTACCCACACTTATTACAAATTCGCCCTTGCTTGGAGGGACCAAAAGAATAATACAAATTAATTAACCTGCAAGCTAATTAATTATTACAGACCACCTAATTAATTAAGCAAATTAACTAAGCTAAGAAAGCAGTAAAGGCCTCGGGAAGAGGGTCCAATGCGCGCGTGCTCGGGTTTGCTCGGAAATCCAATGCCATGCACAAGTTTGCCTCTGTTTTCCCTGCTCTGCTCCTCTGAAAATTGCACAAGTCCAAGGGAGCACTCTATGGACACTGTGGAACATCACCGGCTAAGACAGAACACCACCGCCCATGTCCGGATGGTCATTGACCATTTGTAAAGCCATCGGCCAACAATGGATGGCCGGTTGGCAGTATAGATGGCCGGCCGGCCAAAGCTTCCTGCAGAACCTGTTTTGACAGCAGCAGAGGGAAAAACAAGGCATGGCAATGCATTTCAAGCAAATGTATGCACCACCACATCCCTTAAAATGTTTATGACTCAAAGGGGTATGGTGCTCGATTCTCGGACCACCAATCGCGCATTTCAATGCGTGATGGCCCAAGAGACCAAGTATGCATTTTCAATGTAGAATGAAATGCACATAAACAAACAATGAGCTCAACCTCTATCATACTCAATTCAAGAGGCAAAGCATGCATGCCAATGTAATGCAACCTAGGCATGTGAGCTAAGTGTGCAACATGATCATGCAAACAACAAAACCATGTGCAATAGGCACATGAACTAAACAAGTAAGCATGCAAGGCATATAACATCGATGTTAATGACACACATGCAATAACATGAAAGGAATAACACATGTAAATATGCAAAGCAACTTAACACAAGAAGCATGCCAAATGCGATGACACTTAAACATGCAACATGTTAATAGGCTAAGTACCTAAACATACAAACATGTATAGCATGCAACAACATGCCAAAGGGATGGTCTTAAACTAATTTGGACAGCTCTCTTCTAGGTCCAAAACAGCGGCCAAAACGATGCAACAAAGGCATGAAAACACACACACAAGCATGCATGCACAAGAGCCTAAACATGGAGCATAAGCCATCAACTCTTCAAAACATGAAAGGGATGGAAAATGCAAGTATGCAAGCGTGGAACATGGAGTGAAATATGGTTTCCAATGATGCCAAATCATGAGAATAGGCCAAGTAAAGCATGCTAGTGATCCACATACCCAAGGCTAGTAGGCTAGAATGCAAAGAAGCTATACAAAACATGGAAAGCATGACTCCAAAGACCCAAGACAGACCTTAAGCATGTTAAAACATGACCAAAAACTTCACAAAGCTAAGCCAAAATATGCAAGCATGGTGGTCCAAATGCTAGATACATGTTAAGGCAATTTCATGGCATTACAAGACAAGTATGCTAAGCATGCATGGTGTGTCTAAGCCAATTAAAAACAGTGCTATATCATGGAAAAATAAGCACAAATAACACTTAAGACATGGCCAACATGAACTCAAGAATGGTGCTCACGTATGAGGCTAAAATGGCATATATTGAAGACAACAAGGAAAGGGGGTGGCCCTCTCCTTCTTAGGACCTTAAACCACCATCCTCACCACTGAAATCCCTCAAGATTTCAGTGGTGAGGAGGCCCAAACAAGGTGGTCCCGGAGTTCACCAAAAATAGCACAAAATGGGGCCAAACAAGGCCTAAGAGGGGGTAAACGACCCCAAACACAAAAGTGACCTTAATGAAGTATCTTAAACACAAAAAAAAAAGAACTTTTTATGTTATACACAAAGCTCAAAACAGCAAACAAGATAGGCTAAAAGTGTGTGCAAAAACGGGGAATAAAGAGGGAAAAGGAGTTACCTTTGTAGCCAAAAGGGGACAGCAACCTCTTGGTCCAAAAAAACAGTCCCTTAGCCTTTGAAAATGGCCTCCAAGCTCCTTAGGTCGATGATGGATGTGTTGTGCTAGGAGGTGTAGTTCAAATGGCCAAGAACTAGACCCTTTTGCACCCTCTAACCCACACAAATGTAGCGAGAGATGGAGATATAGAGAGGGAGTGATATATATATGATGTATATCAGATTTTCTAACCCTTGAAATGGAAGGAGAAGCTCTCCTTATATAGACAAGGCAAGGTGCCAAGCTTCTAAGAGAAGCTAACAAGGTACAAGCTTCTCTTGGAAGCTAGAAAGGTGCAAGCTTCTCCAAGAAGCTAAAAAGGTGCAAGCTTCTCCAAGAAGCTAAAAAGGTTCAAGCTTCTTGGAGAAGCTAAAAAGATTCAAGCTTCTTGGAGAAGCTAGAGCAAAGGTTCAAATGGTTCAAGCTAGAACCAAGGGTTCAAAAGGTTCAAGCTTCTTGGAGAAGCTAAACCAAGGGGGTTCAAAAGGTTCAAACTTCCTCAAGAAGCTAAAACAGGGAGTTCAAAAGGTTCAAACCCCCTCAAGAAAAGGTCTCGACCAGAAAAAGAGTCAATCGGCCAACAAAGATGTCCGACCGACCACAAAAGATGCCGACCGGCCGCAAAAGGTGCTGACCGGTCACCAAAGGTGCCGACCGACCACCAATAGTGCCAACCGGCCATCACCAATGGCCGGTGGCAAGAAAACAGGGCCGGTGGCCTTAAGCCATGGCCGGTGAGGTGTGGGGATGTCCAATCAAGCCATTCCCTGCCCTCAGAAGCAAAAACACAAGTCGGGAGGTCTTGAGGCAAGGCACGCGGCCGAAACCTCCGAGAACTCGAGACGAACATGAACATGGATGATCACCGAGTGTTCAAACGGTGACGTCCAAGTCTTGAGGACGGTCAAAAATGGGGTGTCTACAGCTGTCTTCGTTGAATGCTCACCAACAATCCATGTGAGAGGATATTTCATGGTCTCACAATTGGCGCCGTCTGTGGGAAACGTCTGCGAGAATTCAACGAAGGAGATGACAAACACCATACTTAAGATGCTCAGATCATCATTACGAGTTACTAGAAAGAAGACCCATGGTTGATCCTATCCTTTTCCTCTTTGCTTACATTTATTTTTCAATCTTGCTGTCTATATGCAAATATGTATACACACACATATATATACGATTATGTTCATAGATTTGGTCCAATACATATTGATGCTCGATAGATTTGGTCCAAACATTTGTTTAATATCTATCTTGACATTCTCTCTAGAAGAGTAGTCGGCACGTATTCATTGTATTTCCTTTTGCATTCTCTAACAATGAGTTTCAACTTTTTTCGACATCACTAACGGGGTTTCTCGGCCAAATTCATGCATGATCTATTCATTTAATTCCTAACATGTACGCATGTGTATCTGCTAAAAAAAAAAAAGTGGGTCTTCACTTTTTCTCTCTATAGACTAAATTGACATAAATAAAGCCATGAGTTATTATCGCAAGTAATTTAACATTTTTTACTTCATAATTTATGAGAGTATGAAGCAATCTATAATGTATTTTTTCATAATTTTACTTAATAATTTTTTACTTTTTCCTGAGGCAATCTATACTACTCTTGTTGCCCAAATAATTTTTGGTGTTATATAAAGGAGGTTTGAAAGCTCCATCATCGACCTCATGCACAGACTGTTCGGCACTTCATTCATAGTCGTTTAGTGATCACATTATTCTACTGCATAATATTGTTCGGCACTGCGCCTTAATATAATGTTCGGCACTTCATAGTAAAATTGATGTTCGGCACTTCATAGTTGGAAATATAATGTTGCACCTCACCTCATACACAGATGGAAATATGAAATATCCTCATACATTATATTTCGGCACTTCGGCTATTGGTCTGGAAATTTCATTATTCGGCACTTCATAGTTGGAAATATAATGTTGGGCACTTCATTATTCGACACTAAGGCCTCGTTTGGGAACTATCTTTTTTAGCCAAAAAGCCAAAAAGTTACTAAATTAGCCAAAAAGCCAACAACCCATACCAAAAAGTCAATGATTCTCTTTTCTCTCTACTTTTTGCACATCTTTTCGTAAAAAGCCAAATAGTCATCCCAAACATACTAGTTTTTTTTAGCTCATATTTTAGCCAAATAGCCAAAAAGTTACTAAATTAGCATGTTCCCAAACGAGGCCTATAATGTTCGGCACTGCGCCTTAATATAGCACCAAAACCTCGGCTTCATTGCTCAGCGGTTTAGTTTGGCATCAAAATTAACCATCTTGGCCAAGCCAAGCTACTACTCGGAAACCTACCGCTGAAATCGGCAATCCGACAAGGCTATTCGGTAGCTCTTTCTCCCTTCTTGGCATCACTATGCTCACCCAAGCTGCCCACTACGCTCACCCAAAAGATTCTTAACCGGGAAACATTATTCTCCATTACTCGGCAGCAGAGTAACATTATTCGGCTAACATTATTTGGTAAACATTTTCGGCAACATTATGCGACTCATTGCTTACTCAATAAAACTACTCGGCCACAAGATTACTCGGCAGCCCATACGTCACAACATTGGACATTCTCGGCAACCGACTACACGATATTGCCCAACTCTAAAATTCGGCAACGTCGTTATTCATTATTGACATCATTACTCGGAAAAATAATTCGGCAGTGTCGCGGTAATGCCGAGTCACTACCACCTTGAATCATGATATAATTCTCTGAATTATCACCATTGCTCGACGCTACTATCTCGGCATAGCTCTAACATCTCGGCTTCAAATTTGTCACAATGTTTGAAGGCGTCTTGTTACGATAAAATTTTTTCGGTTGTAACAATATAATTTTGAGCATACCAGTGTGAAGTACGCATTGAGACGAGTCCAACACAACAAACCGCGTCAAAATCGGAGCTCAAACGAAGCCGTACGAGCCAATTGAAATTTGCCCAGAAAATCACATATATTGCCGAAGAAGACAACCCAGGAGTTGGCAAAACGTAAGAAATTATTCGGTGGATTGCAGCTAAGTTACATCCTCTAATAACCAAACAATTAAGTTCAAATATATATATATATATATATAATGTACAAAAAATGGACACAAGGCATGTCATGGCAGAATGGTTAAGTGTTAATCTTTAATCACAAGAGCGCAGGTTCAATTCTTGCTAGCCACACTAACTTTCTTTTATTTTTATTTTTTTGCAATATAAGAACAATTATCCAGTGGATCGTAGAGCACCAGTCTCCATCGATCTTAGCCGTCAGAATCATTTGGGCTACAACTACGCCCTCAGGAGTCCAATTACAATGATCCCATAGTCGTTTCCAACTATTTGGAGCATTCTGAACACATCCTTACGGTCTGATTTGGCAAATTCCATACCCAAAATTTGTAGATTTTATATGCAAATGCCACATATCGCAGCTCAAACAATACTTTTGCCGCCAAGCCTGGCATTTGATCAATGCTGCATTCAACAATTTTGGCGTTTTCCCGCCACTATAACAACTCGCAACATTCGGCAATTTTGGCTCAAGTCTATTCCGAATTCTTTCCGAATAACCACTGCCATTCGAAAGTAATAGGCTAATGTTATTCGGAAGGAATAGGGCAACTATACTTTGTTCTCAGCTTACTTCACGGCAATGTTGGGGCAAGTCTAATCTGCATTCCTTCCGACTAACGCCTATCATTCGAAAGCAATGGGGCAAGTCTACATTGGACTAAACGCAAACCGAGCAATGCTAATTGGCCCAAAATTTACTCGGCAATTAAATAGTTAGCCTAATATCTATTTGGCCATTCCTTACAATTGGAGCAATATTCTTTGTGATTAAAACGTCTACCTCATTCGGTACTGGCCATCACTGACATAGGATGCATTATTCAAAGTCCTTGCCATATTGGCACTTGGTCGCCACTTAAAATCAATAAGTCTCTGAGTACAGCGTAATCTTCGCACTCGGCACGGAGTGCCATCACCAAAAGCCTATACCTACACTCGGAGGTTAGAATACCACAACCTACACCTACGTCCGGAGGTTAGAATACCGTGGCCTACACCCATACCTGGGGGTTAGAATACCGCGGCCTACACCTACGCCCAGAGGTTAGAATACCGTGGCCTACACCCTCACCCGAGGGTTATAATACCTCAGGTCAACACCCTCACCCGGGGGTAATAATGCCGTGGTCCATTTTTTGGCTGATATATCTACCTTATTTAATCTGTCCTATTTTGTTCAGGCAATCCTTTTCGTGCTCGGCATATATCTTTGCACTTGACAATTCTACACCCTTGCCCAGGATTATAATACCGCAGCCTACACCCTTACCCTAGGGTTATAATACCGTGGCCCATCGTTATAGAGATAGTATCACTCACTGGGCTTTAGCTCACCTCTCTCCTCTATATACATATATTTGTACATGTATTCATACATACATGCATTCATCCAGCCATTCATTTATTTATGTTATTCATTTATCAAATGTATTCTTTGTCAAAGGACCTAACATCTATTTGAACAGCATAACTCGGCAATAAAAACTCTTATTCCTTCTACCGAAGACAATGAAAGTTTTGGGGCAATTGTGGGAGCTAGAAAAAAATATATATTAGCCTATTGGGGCTAACCCAAACAAGGCCTACAATGGGTCCAGCCTAAACAAATATCACACCCCCCAACCTATATAAAGGGGGGGTATCCCAAGTTGAGGTATGATCTCTCTTTCTGCTCCACACAGCACACAAACACACTTTACTATTCTTGATTCATGGATTCTAACTTCATCATCGGAGTGTCCCCGGCCGGTAACCCCGGTTGGGTGGCATCAACCAGATTTATCTCTTGTAGGTTCATGGAGCTGCCTTCGTTGAATGCTCACCAACAATCCATGTGAGAGGATATTTCATGGTCTCACAAGGAGCATGAATACGTCAAAGACCTCGACGAGCAGCAGGTATGTTCTTTATTTCGCAGTTTGTATTGCACATTCCCTTTTTTGGATACTGATGTTGAAACTCATTTGCAGGTACTGGTGGGCTACATAGATGGCCTACTTCAGCTGGTCGCCTCTTTGGTCCACATAGTGCGGAGAAGTGAGACATTACTTACTCTCCACGGTTATCAGGTAGCCTTTTTTCTCATTTGTCATGCACTGATTCTCTTTTTGCCATATTCATACTATTTTGCGCCACACAATACTGATTTTCCATACTCATACCAATATTGCACTGATGGTATTTTGATACTCTACTTCTTGCTTTCAGCCTCTATCCTTATCTATAGAACTGGCGACACCTCTTTCGGCTGCTGAGAGGAAATGCAGACAGGCTTCTGGACACGGTAGGGGTGAGAGTTGAGGTTGGGGCAGAGGTAGGGGTGCCCGGCGTGGAGAGTCTCAGGTAGAGGAGACTTCCTCATCCTCAGAGCCTATTTTGAGCGGAGATGATTCCGAGACCAGCGGCACTGAGGAGATAGTGAGAAGGCCCTCTGAGTCTGGGAGCGAAGAGGATGAGCCCGGTTCTGAGTCAGGAAGCAAAGATGATGACATTGGCTCTGGCTTTGAGTCCCACTCCTTTGATGACAGTGGTGCTGATGGTGACAGTGCCCCTGAGTCCCCTCTACAGAAGAGGACGAAGAGGGCCTCTCGAGCTTGACTCTGATTTTTGTATTTTCCTTTTCTTTCTTTTTCTTTGTAGTTTGAAACTTTGTATAGCTTCAGATAGGGCTTTACTTTTTGTTTTAAACACTTGTGTTTTCTCTTTTGTAAAGCCTATGATCGGGGTTGAACCCTGCAGCTTTATAAAAGGAGTTTTATTTTGTATAGCATCTCGAGACTGGCATCACACTTGCATAAAATTGGAATTGAATTCGAAACTAAAAATGCTTGTATTTGAATGATGTTCATAATCGTATATTGAGCCTTCAACTTACAAAAATACTAAATACAACATAATAAAGGAAAAACAAAGTAAAAACAACCTAAACATAGCTATTCACACTTGCTGGAAACAAAAGACTCAAAACAAAACTTAAAAGCAAAGAGGACCAAACAGAACACTGTTGTCCAACTGCCTGGCTAGCACACTTAGTCGGCCAGCCAAATGAATGGACGGCTGGCTGAGAAAGGTGGCCGGCTGACCAAGACCAGTGGTTAGACAACTGGCAACAACTATCAACCACCCACATAACCTTTTCTCTATAAAAGTCTTCTCTTGCTTTTTCCTTCGATAGAACACCATCTTTTTGTTGTTTTCTCTGGAAATAGAGGTCTTTCTTGCCGAGAGGCTCAAGGATTGGACGACCACTTTGGATGGCACGAAAAATGTAAATTTTCTTGGTTTCAGCATAAACGCTCTTTTTCTGTTGAGCCGTACTTCGCTTTGTTTTCTGTTCCTTCATGCCGCTACCTGATGTTAGAACTTGGTTAGACTTGTGTTTCACTTCAGATCACAACAAATATGTCCAACTTTTGAAGAATTTCAAGCCTTAATGGAGTCTTGGCACGATGAGAAGATTATGCCTCAACCCCATTTTGGCCATGCACGGTCTCTTGAACGAATGTGTGGGCTTACTTTACATGAGGCTCGGTCATTGGCTCATGAAGAGGAGTTGGATATACCCCGAATTAATTCATCGGTTTTCGGACATTGGAGACAGAGGTGACCTTCTCTGGTGAGGTTATCGTAAACACGCCCTTTGCTTATGTTTGCTCGCACACTTCCTACTTGCACCTAGTTATAGCAGAGCTAGCATTAGGTTGATCGAAGTGGCCCAATACCTCAAGGAGGGTAAGAGCTGTATAGGTTTGGCATTGGCCAAAACCACGATGGGTTTGGATGCCTTCCATCGACGGGAGACTTCTTGATTTGCGGGGAGTCCATTGCTTCTTTTGGTATTGTTTTCCTCCTTCTCTTATTTATAAGTGCTCACATCACTTGGCACTCACTCTCTATCTTTTCTCAAAACCCTTTCCTTACTTTTTCTCTCGACATATATCTCTATCTTCTTTAATCTCTCTTCTTTTTCATCCCTTCCCCAGGTATGGTTGATAGATAAGCTGAAGGTCGTGGACCCTTGCTCCGAGTATTCATCTAGATCCTACTTCTTTCACCCACAGCTAGTAGACTTTCCTACAGAGGGATTGTGGTGCGATTGGATGTGCAGCAGATCTGCAACTGACATTGCTTAGCGTTGTCCCTGGTTGAACTTGACCGAGATGAGTAACATCATGTCTTGCCAACCGAGTATACAGTTGATCAGCCTTATGCACTATATCTTCTACTTCCCATTCCGGTTCAGACACCAGTTTGGATGTGATTAGACCCGCCCAGATAAGGGGGTGGAATACCTTGCTCCATTTCCAGTTCATGCTTCACACTTGGCTCGATACCTCACTGCTTAGAGGACGAGAGAGCTTTTGGCCCCTATTGCTAGCTTCAATTACGCCCTTTCTGGCGAGTGTTTGTCTTGGCTTGAGGACAAGGCAAAAGTTGGACCATCCTTGGCTGCAGAGACTTCCGAGCGTGCGGGCAAGAGATAGAGGATGGTCACCTGACTCGTCTGTGCCCCTAGTTTATTCCTTTGACTTTTCTTTTCAAGTTTTTATGATGTAAAAGCAACTTTGATTTGACAGGAGAGTTAGAGAATGTACTTGTGTTGAAATCATGTAATTAAAGTTGTGAGTACTGAAAATTTTTCTTGTTGTTCCAAATAGGGGTTTGTGTTGAAAAAGGAAAAATTTTGAGAAAATCGACTTCAATAAAACTTTTCAAAACAATTTTCGGAAATGGTCACTACCTGACACACTTGGAATCAATCCTTAAGACATACAACCCTGAATCAACAGATCATAACTGTCCACAACTGCATTTACCATCACTGCTCTATCTTGCAACTGGTCCTTCTGCCAAACAGAGGTAACACAACCAAGCCAACGGATGACGGAAAAAGATGGATCGATCAAACAAATGAACATGATAGTTGAGTTGAAAATGGCTATGGCTGAACTTCGGGATGAAGCTGCCTACGTATCCCAAAAGATGGGAATCAGGCCTTACGTAGTTTAGTTAGGGTTTGCTCGTGTATTAACTCTCTTATTTTGCGCTCTAACTTTTGCCAAAGTCGCCCTTTCGGGTTTTCAACCTTGCGAGCTCTATTTTTCTTCATTTCTAATTTTTTATGCTCTAACTTTTGCCTCCTTTTGGGTTTTCGGCCTAGCAAGCCTCTCAATGATAGTATATCTTCAACTTGTCCATATTGATCGGTTACGAGAACTCCAAGCCATCTAAATCCATGAGGATGATTGCTCTTCCCAACTAGATAGATTTGATAATATAAGAACCAGTCCAATTGGGTCTGAACTTGGCCCTAGGGTCATGGATGGGAGCTCGGTTGTCTTTGAGCACCGTATCTCATTCTTTATGGTTTTTGGATTTGACTTTCTTATTGAAGGCCATAGTGATTCTGCGCTGATATCCTTGGATATGATAAAACGCCTTCAACCTCCTCTCGTCAAACAACATCAATTCTTTGAATATGTTCTGTTGCTAATTCACCTATATTATCTGACACTTAGCCATGATTCTCAGAGACGGTACTTTGATCTCAATCGGCAAAACAGTTTCTATCCCGTATACTAAAGAGTAGGGGGTTACCCCCGTAGATGTTCGAATTGACGTTCTATAACCCTAGAGTGCAAAAGGCAGTTTATCTGGCCAATCTCTATAGGTTTCAACCATCATTCGTAGGATGTTCTTGACATTCTTGTTGGCCGCCTCAATATCTCCGTTAGTCTGGGGTTTGTATGCTAATGACTTGTGAAAAGCCACGTTGTATTTCTCGAGCAAATCCACCTCCTCTTTCTTGAAGTGTGAGCCATTATTTGATATAATCTCATTTGGCACCCCATACCTGCAGATGATATTGTTCCTGATAAACTTGGCCACATGTGACGCTTTCAACACTGAGTAAGACTGCACTTTCACCCACTTGGTAAAATAGTCGATCGCCACCAAGATGAACTCATGTCCATTTGAGCCCTTTGGTGAGACTGCCCCGATGACGTCAATTCCCCAAGCCGAGAAAGGCCATGGTGAAGTCATGTTGTAAAACTTTGACGATGGGATGTTCATGCGATTAGCATGAATTTGACATTTGTGGCATCGTCGAACAAAGTTAATACAATCCTCCTCCATAGTTGACCAAAAATAGCCTTGTCTGAGGATCTTCCTAGCTAGCATCACACCATTCATGTGTGCTCCACACTCTCCCCCATGAATGGCCTCCATGAGATGCTTCGACTCTTCTTCTTCAACACAGAGCTTGTGCATTCCCAGATGTCCTCTCTCGTACAACTTATTTCCGCAGATGATGAATTGAATGGCCAGACTTCGTATTCCCCGTTTATCCTTGGCATTTGCCCCTGGTGGATACACATCCTTCTCCAGAAAGTTCCAAATGTTGTAATACCAGGGGTTCCTGTCTTGAACTTCATCTATTGTGGCTATTATCTCATAAGCAAGCGTATACTTCTATTCAATGATGATCGGACGCATCTTAACCCTAAGCGGTATGTCTACCATGGAGAATAGAGTTGCCAGTGCATCAACGAATCAGTTGTTCTCTCTCAGCAGACGTGTAAATGTCAGTTTCTCAATCCTTAGAATCAGAATGTCTAGGGTCTGATGATAAACCTTCATTTTCTCTTCTTTAACCTTCCAATCTCAATTGGCTTGAGAAACAACCAGGTTTCAGTCTCCGATGACGTCCAACCTTATTGCCCCTAGTTCTAGGGCAGCTTCCAAACCAACAATACACAACTCATATTCTGCTTTATTATTAGATACTTTGAAATGGAGTTTGAAAGCTAGGGGTATATGGGAATCATCGGGTGCGATCAGCAATACGTCAATCCCATAATCGTACTAATTAGCGACTCTGTCAAAGTACATTGTCCATGTCTGCTCTTCCACCTACATAATCTCCTCATCCGGGAATAGGTAGTCTGCTGCTTCATCTCCAAAGTGCATTTTTGCAGGTTTAACCTCAGTCTGTACTTCCTGATCCATTCAAAGAATTTTTCCAGCATGGTGTAGTAGTCTTCTCGCTCTTTGGATTTTACAATCATGTCATTCATATACACCTTGACTTCCTTATGGATCATGTCGTGCAAGATGGTGGTTGTAGCCCTCTGATATGTAGTCCGACGTTCTTCTACCCAAAAGGCATAACTCTGTAGCAGTAGGTACCCCACGGCGTGGTAAACACAGTCTTCTTTCTGTCCTTCGGCACCATCAAAATCTGATTATACTCGGAAAACCCATCCATGAACGATAACAACACATGGCCGGTAGTGAAGTCTACCAATTCATTGATGTGTGGTAGTGGAAAGTTGTCATTCGGACTAGCCTTATTTAGATCCCTGAAGTCGACACAAACTTTGATCTTGGCATTTTTGTTTGGAACCGGAACAATATTGGCCAACCAAGTCGGATTTTCTGACACCAACAAAGCACCAATCTGCTTGGTGACTTCCTCTTTAATCTTTAGTGACAAATCTGGCCTCAGGGTTAAGAGGGATCCGATGCTGTACAATCTCAGGATCGATTCTAGACATGTCTTCGTAGGACCACGTAAAAACATCTTTGAAATCTTTTAATAAAGCAATTAAACGTTCGCGTTCCTCCAAAGACAACGTAGGCCCGATCTGGACTAAGCGGGGATCCTTTTCAGTACCCACATTAAGTGGAATGATTTCATCTATGCAGGGCGTAGCACGCCTCTCCTCTTCTTGATCAATCAAGTTTTTCAAAGCCTGTGGGATTTTTTTCTTTTCATTTTCATTAAAATTTTGAAAATCTTGGGCAATGTAATAAATTAATGGCACAGAGAAGTAAACGGAATCTGCAGCATTCTTATTTAGAAGTTCTGGCTCTTCGATTACAACGTACTCAAAAGAAAATGCAAAAGAGGACCTAGACAGGACCTTGGCATTCTGGTTACCACCCCCGGAAGTGTTAGACTCAACTCCCAGACTGACTCGAATCTGATTCCGACTCAACAAACTCGGTGGAATCAGATTCTGGCTCATCATCCGATTCAAAACTAGAAATAAAGCCCTTCTCCAATTGCCAAGCGAGGCATGGTGCCCTTGACGTGTCCAGAATGCAATTGTGGAATCCACAACTAGTTCCTCTCCGATCATAGTAAAGGTATCCCCCAAGTTCTTCGTGTTGGTCTCAGGATTTGTCAAAAGATTGGCTAGTGCTGTCCCTACTCTAGCCTCACTATTGTCTAAATCATCCTCTTTGCTCTGCCCGACGTTGACACTTGGATCAGCCCCCTTTTCATCATTGTCTTGGAACTGGTGGTCAAAGAAGATTTCGAAACCCGAGAAATGCTTTTTCATCAAGGAATCCACCAAAGGCTCAGGAAAGTTGCAGAAAGAGAAATCCTCTCCTTCTCTGACAAAGCGGCCATTCAATGTTCCCCGGATTGGCCTATGAATGAGCTCATAATGCTTCCCGGCTCTTTTGGACTTGGCCTTTTCTCTCATTTCTTCTCCCTTCCTTCTCCAGTCCTCTTTGGTGGGCACATAGCCCAACCCAAAGGCATGTGGATTATGTGGCACCTCAGCTGGCACTGCAACACCTTTCCTCCCGCTCTTTCCAAGCTCCATTCTTGGAATATGCCGTAACTTGCTCGTGAAGTAAATGGAATGAGCACTGATATACATGCCTTCGTCCTTGGCTAAGATTGTCTATACCACCTGGGCTTCCACCAAAGTCAATCCCGAAAGAAAGACATCCTCATCACCAAGATTGATTTCCAGTAAAGGCGTAGTTACCTCTGGCAGTGGATGAATAGATGAATTCCCAAAGACAGTGGCCATTCTTCTCTCATGAGGGTATTTCACATTTGATGGAGGGTAGAGGACACGGCCTTCATGTAATGCAATCAGGGCCTCCCTAGAAGTAGGTTAAAGGTAGCTGGCACATCAAGTACATGGAACTCAATCTCATGCCCGGAAGGGCCCACTTGAACTTCTACTTTCATCCTACCCATAACTTCTCTACTCATGTTGTTATATACCTGAATCACCTAGGTTGTGGGGATGAAATTTGCTGGTTTCAGGCTTATCGCATAGGTAGTGCGAGAAGCACAGACGTTGATAGCAAAGCCAGTGTCCACTAAAACCACTGGCACCC
Organism: Camellia japonica; assembly: GCA_030407325.1. Classification (NCBI taxonomy): domain Eukaryota; kingdom Viridiplantae; phylum Streptophyta; class Magnoliopsida; order Ericales; family Theaceae; genus Camellia; species Camellia japonica. The sequence goes on from JAPPVO010000017.1 coordinate 118,695,036, forward strand.
ACTTTCCTCTGCACTCGACAGATATGTACAATGGCTTGTTGTGAGCCGATCCTTCCGGCGACAGCTGTTTATCGGAGAAAGTAAGCATAGGCTTGGTGCTACTTGGGAAGATCAAGCCAACAAGTTGCTTGGCGTAGTATCAATGGACAATTCAGCCTTATCCATTACCGACAATACCGCCTATCGGTGTACTCGCGAAGCCATGAGGAGGACCCAAATGGAGATGTCAGCTTGGATCTTGTTGAGTTGTTTCAAAGCTAGCTTCTCCTTCAGCTTCTTCTCCTTTTCCTACTCAACCTCCCTATCTTTTATGAGGGTTCGGCCTGATCCAAATATGGAGGTTTTAAATACCGTTCACTCTTGGTGAGATGGTTTATTTCCTTTGTATACCAAGTACTGTCTGGGATATTGTAGACACCCCATTTTTGACCATCCTTAAAACTTAGGCACCTCATGGTGAACACTCAATGATGAAATAATACACTATACAAACGTTCGATTTCTTCAACAAAAAGGCTTCGATTTTCCAACTTCAGAGCCCAAACCTTTCATTTCCTTCTGACCAAAACCTAATTTTTTTTCTAGCCTGACCACTCAGAGGCCTGCTTGCCAAAAAGTGGCCAGCAGGCCAATTTTTATTGGCCGGTCGTCCCCTTTCTTGGCCGACCAGCCATGTCCAGCTGCAGACAGATATTTGTTGCCAGTTGTCCCCCCCCCCATGTGTATGCCTTGCAACAGTTGGCTTAATATTGATATTTTTGACAGAGAAACCTGTTTTTCTATAAATATATGACCATTCCTCTTGATTTTAGGTTTCAAAAATTTGCCAAGAGTCAAAAACTTGCCAAACACTCTCTCTCTCTATCTTGCAATATATATACACTATACATACACTTCCTAAACCAAAAATTTAAGGCTTCTTACTGAGATTATTGAGTCAAAATTTCAGCTCTTGGGGGTGAACACTTTGTGGGTTGTAAAAAAAGAGTATCTTCTCTTCAAACGTATAATTTTGCCTTGTTTAAACTATTCTTCTCCCATCTTTTTCTTGGTGTTATACTCTGTTTTGGACTAAAAAAGTGTTGAAACTTGTGATTAAAAAGCTACCAAAGGTGGAAGGGTTAACCACCCTTTCTTGAACCTTATTCCATAGCTTATATCCTTGTTTTTCCCCATTTATTTATCAACTTTTAGCTACTATTTTTTAGAGTTTTTAGAACCTTAAGGTCCAAAACAAGAGGGGTTAGCCACCATTCTTTAAGCTTATTTACTAGTGTAGCTCAACTTTTTTCGCGCCCCCTTTCGAAAGGTGAAATAAGCCCTAAAGTTCGGACTCCTGCGGTTCTGAATCTAATCTCACAAGTGCAATGTGAAATTGATAAACACCAAAGAGTCCAAATCCGGCAAATCTTTTGGAAAATTGATTTTGAATTAAAATGCCAAAAATGGACTGCTTTGCCAGATACAGAGTCGCCACCTAAATATTTTTATTTGGAAAAAATTAGGAAACCCATGACTCGTGCCAAAGGCCACATGTCCGTCATCACCAAGATTGTCTCGTCTTAGGAACTTAGGTACAAGAGGGGAAGGTCATGAATAAATTGAAGACCACCGCTCGCCCGATCAAAGATCGGCCTCTACTAATCATGATATTAATCATATTTACATTATATGCTCTTGTTCCAATTATTAGGCTAGCATTACTATGTGATGTGCACACACACAAGTATAGACTAACTTTACAAGAATTGGAACATTTCGATTCATGTTTGTTTTGAATATGTATCACTTGAAAAAGTGATCGCATATGAACATTACTCAAATTATTCCAATTCAAGCAATAAGTCTTCATCCATAGGCATTCAAGTAGTTTATCATTTAAGCAATTAGCCTCATGGCAAACATGCTAAACATGGCAGCAATCGCACTCATGCAATTATGCTAAAGCAAGTAAAGGCTCACCTAGTACTCCAAGCCAGAAAAAAGATGAGTTAGAAAAATGCATGATCCTAACTTATGTGATATGACTAATGCAACACATGCAAAAATGCAACTAATAGGCTCGGCTACTAGTATGACATACGAATCAATTAAATAGCATGCGGTCTAAGCACGTATTCAAAGAAGTATAAGTAATAACAATGCAGTTAGAATGATGAACTGAGCCTCGGTGCATGCAATACAAGTGGATGCAAACATGGAGTATGCTAAACAAAACATGATGCCCCTAAACTAACCATCAAAAGCTAGTAAATAAAAGGGAGAAAGACAAGGGGTTGGAAGACATACACGTTATTACAACATTGCGCTCTCACAAAGGAGAGTCCGAATGAACTAAGCTAATTAACTAACTAATTAAAGCTAAGCTAATTATTACAAAACAAATTAAATTAGCTAAACTACTTAACTAATTATTACAACAAATTAATTAACTATTCTAGTTAACTAAAATAATTACAAAACGAAATCGAATAACTAGTTAACTAACTAATTAATTACAACACTTTGCAAAATTAACTAGCTACAACTAATTAATTACAACAAATATGTAAGCTAAATATTTAAACTTAAACAAGCTCGATATGTGAAGAATGCTCATCCACGTGCTTAATATCCATCCGAAAAACCACTGTTTTGCTTCTGGAGAGCCTCTGTTGCACAATAGAACACCAACACTACTGCCCACTTCCAGAATAACTCTGCTTTACTTCAAAAACACACTGTTGAATTTTGCATCAGTGGCCGGCCGGCTGGCCAATAATGAGGCCTGCTGGCCACCAGTGATAGCCAGCCGGCCATCAAAGGTGGCCTGCCGGCCATAGAAAGTGGCTTGCCGACCGCTGCTGCCCAGTTCACCTTGCTGCAACAGAGAACAAACCGAGTATGAACAGGGTATTTTCAAGGGTTTGTTTGCACGACTCACCCCTTCTTTTCATGAACAAATCAAAGGAGTAGTAAACTTGGTCCACAAACCATCAACTTAAGCAATTTCATTGCATGACGGCTCATGAACCAAAGTGTGCAAGTTCAATGAATGCAACAAAATAAGACTCTAAAAGCCATCTCCCTATCATGGAAGATCAAGAGAAGTGGTGACCTTGGAAACTTGAATCATTTCATCACTAGTAAGTATGAAATGGCCCAAGTTCCATGTGTTCAATTAACGTCCAATTGAACATAACCAATTATTATCTTGCACCTTTTTAGCCTGAATTTTATTACATCATTTTAGATTACCAACCATTCTTTAGTATATTAAGTCCAATGGTGAGTTTAAGTCCTCTAATGGAAAGAGGACTCAAGCCAAGAGTTGTCTTAGGCATGAAAGAAACATCATACTGTTGGTAATGAATCCCCTAAGGGATTAAACCATTAAGCATGACACCTCAATCTCATGCTTTAGACAAACAAGTTGTTTGAACCACTTTCAAAGCAAAACAAAAGCCAAGAAAGGAGGGAGGTTGCAGAGATGATATAGTGCGATTACAAGTATGGAAAGCCATAAATAAATGCAATCAACTCAAAGGAGATGGTGTCCAAGGCCTAGAACACCAAACTCATGAGGACTATTACATTATAAGCATGCAAAACAAAGCTCAAATGCAATTACCAACCAAAAATGGTTCTAAAACCGGTCTAATATAGTCCTAAAACATTCTAGAATTAAGCTAAAAAAGGCTAGATTAATATGCTAAAACATAGCATAAACTAGGCTAGTAAGCAAGACATAAGGAGGGGAGGCTAACCCCTCCAAATTTGGACTTCAAAACATGATTTTGGCCACCGAAAAAGCTCTGAAAATCAGTGTTTAAAAGCTTAGAAAAAGATAGTAAAAGGATGGGAAACACAACGGAAAAGGTCTTTAAAGCAAGGTACAAAGAAGGGTGAACCACTCCTTAACCTTCAATGGCCTTAAAACCCAAGTTTCAGCCCAAAAATACATAAGCTTTACAGCCCAAAAACAGTTGGAAAATTGCAAGAAAAAGAGTAATTAGAGCAAGCAAATTGCCAAAGCCTTATACTTTTTGAAGAAGAAATCAATTCCAAGCAAACAACACCCTCAAGAGCTCAAACAAGCCTCAAAGACACCTCAGCTCAAAGATGAGAAGGTTTGGTTAAGGGTGTATAGGCAAAGTTTAAGAGTGTATAGGCTAAAGTGTATGAATTTGCTAGAGAGAGAGAAAAATTTGCTCTAAAATGTTTCCAACCTTAAAACATGAGAGGGATGTCTCCTACATATAGAAAACATGAATTCCCCTCAAGAACATCCAGCACTACACATGGGGGCAGATGCATGTATCTGTGCAAACAGCTGGCACAATTGTCACAAAATATCTACAAAAGAAACTGGTGGCTGGACAGCCATCACTGGTGGCCGGGAACCAAAAAGTGATGCTCGGCAGAGGTGGTCGGCAGGCCACCAGAAGTTGCAGACTTGAAGAACCAAGTCTTGGTCCAAGAATGAGGCAACAAGAGTGTAGGGTTTGAAGGACTCAAAGTTGTGGCATCCCACTGAGGACTTCGAGCACTTGACGAGCATATAAACTCATCATCGGGTGTGCATGTAATGGTGTCCAAGTCGTAAGGGCCGTCAACAATGGGGTGTCTATAGTTGCCCCGCTTTGACGGAACTCAGAGTTATAAAATGACGTGAGTGAATGTCAAAGCCCGGAGACGACCCATTTTGACAAGGCCGTAAGACTTGGACAAACAATCAAGATAGAAATAAATGGTTGAGCCCGCAATCTGCCTACGTATCCCTTTGTAAGGAATCAAATCAACGTAGTTCTGCGACAAGATGCAAATGATATGCACATAACTTTGAAAGCTGGACTTAAACGCTACGCGAAGTCGGCTGTTTTGAAAACTCGTGATCATGCAAGATGATGCAATAAGCGATAACAAGATGCGATAAGCAATAACGAGATAACAAAACATGAATGAGCAGCTTCAAGTATGAGACGAGGAAAGAAAACACCGCTCAGGGTTGTGTCTCACACATCCTGAGAAACTAAGAAACAAAAACCGCTCAGGGTCGTGTTTCACACGTCCTGAGAAACTGAATGACGAAAACTACTCAGGATCGTGTTTTACACATCTTGAGAAACAGAAAGACCGCTCAAGTCTCGAGAAATAGGAGAACCCGCTGAGGCTCATGCTTCGTGCGTCCTAAGATGAAAGAAAACTGCTCAGGCTCACACTTCACGAGTCTCGAGATACAACACACCCAGGGCCACGCGTCACGCGTCCTGAGATACAAGAAAAATCGCTTGGGCTCGTGCTTCACACGTCCTGAGATGAAACACGCCTAGGGCTGCGTGCCACATGTCTTGAGATATAAGAAAAACCACTCGGGCTCGCGCTTCGCATGTCTATAGACGAAACATGCCTAGGGCAGCGCGTCACGCGTCCTAAGATATAAGAAAAATGGCTCGGGCTCCCGCTTCGCACGTCCCAAGAAAAAACACGCCCAGGGCTGTGTGTCACGCATCCTGAGATACAAGATGAACCTCTTGGACTCGCGCTTCACGCATCCCGAGATAAGAGAAAACGCTCGGGTTTGTATTTCACGCGTCCCGAGATAAAACACACCCAAGACTGCGCGTCACGCGTCCTGAGATACAAGAAAAACCACTCGGGCTCGCGCTTCACGCGTCCCTAGATAAGAGAAAAAATGGGTGTGCAATAGATGCACAATGGTAAACAAATGCGATAGATGCACAAAGTGAATGTGTGCAATAGATGCACAAAGTAAATGTGTGTGATAGATGCACAAACGTGAATGTGATCATAAATCGAAATAGTGAGAGCGCATGTTCCATGCAAGATGGTCAACTGACATATGATGGCAATTGAAGGCACATTCTATGCAAGAAGCAAACACATACTCTACGCGAAATATAAACGATGCGAGACACACATGCAATATCTGATGCACATTCTATGCAACGGAAAAGAACAAAAGCCTAAATTGAGTAAACTCGGTGGCGCCTCCGAGGTTCCTCTCGAAGGGATTGCAATATGTTCAAAAGGATACAACTCATTCATGTTGACAAGTGATGAATATCGTGCGCCAAAACACAGTTTTGAGCTTCCTTTGAAACAATCTGAACTCAACAATGAACTTTACTTACACTTCTTGGGGAAACAAAGACACAAAACAATATTAGGACTCAGAGGAAGGCCACCGGCCACTTGTTGGCCACAAGGTGAGGCTGCCGGCCACCTGTCGGCCATCAAAGATTGTTGCCGGCCACCAATGTGGCTTGTCGGCCACCTGCCGGCCACCGATGGCAGTTCGGGGGTTTTTTGGTCTTTTCACCCTCGGGTCTTTAAGTACACATCAAGACTCCTCATTTCCTCACTTTTCTAGGTCCGAAATTCTTCCCACTCTCTCTAGACACTTCTTCTCTCTAGATCCGAGCTTTTTACGCGTTTTCCAGCACCCCATGCAAACATTATTTGCTAAACCCTCTAGATTCTCTTCACTTTGAATCGATTGGATTTTAGTTTCGACACTTTTTTCCTCATTTTCACCCTTCTAGGCTTGTTCCCCTTGAGTTCTCTCGGGTTTCATGAACTTTTCCAAGCATTGACTTTTTCTTCCATTTTTTCTCTTCTAGGGTTGACTTTTTTCACGTTTACCATTTTTCCTCCATTTTTTTTCTCATTTTTCACTTACTTTTCACACCATTTTCCAGATGGCAGATGATTCACTGCATAACGGGGCCCCTCCTGGGGTTCCATCCATATTTCGACCTGTTGCTGAGGCGGAGAAGCCGGTCGCTACCGAGGCTGGCGAGGCGGCTCAGGGTATTGAGGGCAACCTCGAGGCGGAGTTTGAGCCTAAGCTCCAGCTGGAGCCGTTATCATTGAGGGTACGACCTTTTGATCCAGCGAGGTATCATCCCCGCACACATATCTTGCCACCTTGAGGCATCAGGCGCTTTAACGACTTCACTCACGGTGTACCAGACGACCTCCTGGTGAGGGAGCTGGCTTCTCACCTTTCATCCATCGCTGTTGAGGTATGAACTTTGTTTTCATGCATTCTTGTCTGTCTTTAAACTATATTTCTTACACTGCCTTTTATCTAACTGTACTTGCATCACTGCCTTATCTGATTCATCTGTTCTTTGCCATAGGAAGAGTCTCGTGCCTTCAGAGGGTACGGAGCTACAACTATGCGAGATTGGTATGACAAGCTCCCTGCTGGAGTTCACGACATTATGGACGAGACTGGCTTCGGCCTCTTCTGTTCCGGCCTGACGCGAGTCATCGCGAGTCGTCCTCTTCTAGGTGTACTAGTGGAGAGGTGGTGGGACACCACCAGCTCCTTCCACTTCTCCACCATCGGGGAGATTATGATGACTCCTTACGACTTCGCCATGCTTACGGGCTTAGGAGTAGGGCGTGATCCTATCCCTTTTGACACCGACATGGGGCAGTGGGAGGCCGTCTGGATCGAGCTGCTGGGAGCGCGCCCACTCTTGTACCGGACAACTATGGTCAGATATAGTTGGTTTGCTAAGCATTTTAGAGAGAGTGAGCCAGAGACGTTAGAGGAGATGGAGCAGTACGCCAGAGGCTTTCTGATGTTTGTCTACGGTACCACCTTGTTTTCGAACAGGTGGAACACCGTGGGCTTATATCTGTTAAGCGCCTTGGTGGCCCTTCCTCGGGTTCGCTTCTATGATTGGGGTGGAGTTGGCCTCGCCACTCTGTATGGATATATGAACTCTCCCCCCGCTTGAAGGGAGAGTTGATCAGAGGCTACTGGCAAGCTTGGGAGGTATGCATTTCAGTTCTCTCTTTGTACTTTACATTTTCTGCTCCACATTTCTTGCTTTATATCTGTTCAACACTTGTACTTTCTACTTTGCACTTTCTGCATCTGTTCATACATTGTGCTTTCTGCCTTGCACTTTCTATATCTGTTCATGCATTGTGCTTTCTGTTTTGTACTTTCTATAGTTGTTCATGCATTGTGCTCACATATTACTGCGCTTTTCTTACAGCTGTGGGTTTATGTTTATTTTCTTGTGCTTGCCCCAAAGCCCATGGAGAAGCTCCCCTTAGCAGTCCCCTACTCGAGGTGGTATGATGGTAGATGCCAGCGCAGGAGTCGCGAGTCGTTTGTATTCTTCCGGCACTATTTTGACACAGTGACTGCCCACGAGGTAACCCAAAACATAGTCATTTTCGCTTAACAACTGTTCTGATTCACATTTTTGCAACTGACAATAACTAACATTTTGTACACTCTCTGTTTGCAGATCATGTGGCAGCCCTAGGCCATGATGCTGACTGGGATACAGGACCAGTATGCTGGGGCCTGGGCTGCTTCCCGTTTCCGCATTCTACTTGAGGGCCCAGTCTGTCGGGCTTGGTTCTTGAGTGAGTGGTTCGTCTGTCAGACTGTGGACTTACCAGACCTGATCGTTCTGATGGCACCGCCAAAGTCTATGAGATCAGTAGACAGCCTATCTATTAATGTAGTCACTTAGTTCATGGTGGGCTTGGATGCTTATTACTTCAGGGCAGAGGGCGACTACGCGACCTTCATTCAGACCCATCTGATGCCACATTTGACAGGCACTCGCGAAGGTGAGGAGGCAAGGGCTCCTGCAATGAGAGAGGCGTGTAAGGCAACCAGGGCTACTAGGGCCCATGCTAGAGGGGCTCCCCGTGCGAGGCAGAGTACCCGTTGGCTAGAGCTTCCTACTGCGCTCACATGTTGTCGACATACCGGGGCTGCTTACTAGGTCTTGATTGAGCTTGCAGCGGCTGAGCATGAGCTTGTCTGGGTTTGAGGCCCGACTAAGGTATGGACCATACTTTACGATTTGCACCTGTAGACGTCCCCGAACGCCCCGGGAGGGTTAAGTCCCGTTCTGTTCATGTTGGGGTCACTACAGTTCAAGGACTCAAATGTCACGGTTCTCAATCTTGAACCAAAGAGTCCAAATCCGGCAAATCGTTTTGAAAACAGATTTTTTGAAAGAAGTGCCAAACATGGACTGCTTTGCCAGATAACAGAGTCGCCACCTAAATATTTTAAAATGGGAAATTTAGGAAACCCTGACTCGGTGCCAAAGGCCACGTGTCCGTCATCACCAAAGTTGGCTCGGGAACTTGGGTACGATTGGGGAAGGTCACTTCGTGAGCACCCCCGCTCGCCCGGTCAAAGACCGGCCTCTACTAACCATGATATCTTATTTTGAAAACAATGTGAGTTCTTATTCCGATTATTAGCCTAGGTTACTATGTGATGCTCGCAGCAAACAAGTATAGACTGAGCCGTCTGAATTGGAACAAAACATTTCATGTTTGTTTGTTTGAAAAATGGTTTGATGGTGCTACTCGCAAGTAGGCTAAGACGCGGATTTGCCACCCTCAGGTGGGCTTAGAAAACAAGATTTTGCCACTATCTAGTGGGCTTAAAACAAACGGTCAATGATTCGTCCCAATCCAAGTAACTCAACCTCCACCCACAGGCATTCAAGGCAGTTATATCACATAAGCATATAGCCTCATGGTAAGTATGCTGTCATGGCAACACTCACACGTGTGCAAGGATGCTAAAGCATAAAACTTACCGAGTACTCCAAGCCAAAACAGAAACTTTATTAGAAATCATGCATGATCCTAATTATACAGGAATGCCTAATGCAACACATGCAATAATGCAACTATAGCAGGCTCGGCTATTCTAAACATGGCATATGAAATGCTACAACTAACACGTATTCAATTTGGAATTGAAATACAAATGCAGTTTGTATGATGCGCCAAGCCCGGTGCGTGCAAAACAGATGAATGATGCAACATGCTATCATACTGTATGCTAATTGAAATATGCCCTATATCTAACCATCGTAAGCGGATAAATAAAAGGGAGAAAGAAATGGGGGTTGGAAGACATACATCGCACACACCCACACTTATTACAGTTATGCCCTCGCGCAGAGGGTCCGAATAAATAATAATACAGTCCGATATGAATGAAAGAATAATACAGATTTGTAAATAAATTAACAGAGTTAAACTAAGAAAGCTGTAAAGTTGGCTTGCAAGCCAGGAGGGGCTGCCTCGCTTCGTTCCGGATAATGGAGTGATGTATGCTGGGCTGCCATGCGCGGAAATCCACTGGGATGCCCAATTTAGCCTCTGTTTGCAGTGTTTCTTGAAATGCGTACCCGACTCTGAAAAGTTGCCAATTCTCCATTTTGCTGCAACAGAGAGCAGGAAAAGGGCATAGCAATGTATTTCACAAATATATGCATGCCTCGATCCTCGTGCCACCAATCACGCATACCGATGCATGATGACCGAGGAATCGGATTGCACAACTCACTATAGAATAAATGCAGATGAATGCTACAACAAAAACCTAACTCCATCATGGGTAATCCGGAGTATCGGTGACTGGGAATTTGAGACCCGTTCCGTCACTTGGAGTACGAAACGTGCCTCGTTTCCCGTGCCCGGGCTAACTCCTATTCCGAACACAATGCAATATGCATGATATGCATGAAATGCAACTAATATACAGTTCTAGTATGCACAATGCTGATGAAAATGAATGAGATGTCTCGAAATGCGTGCACACGGGCACGCAAACCGAGAAAATACATGAATGTAATCTAAGATACAACCTAGTATGCACTATGCTGTGAACATGAGATGAAAATGAGACGCCTCGAAAAGCGTGCACGCGGGCACGCAAACCGAGGCGATGATATGAAATGGAAATAGGATAAAATCGAAGTGCCTCGAAATGCGTGCCCACAGGCGCGCATACCAGGCGATGATATGAAAGAGAAATCGGATAAAACGAAGTGCCTTGAAATGTGTGCCCACAGGCACGCACACCGAGGCGATGACAAATGGAATGAAATGGCATACGGAATGCCACGATGGGCTTACACCAACATGGGAGAGCCTCAGCTCACTCACATAGGAGGCTGTCGGATAAGAATGAAGTGCCTCGAAATGCGTGCCCACAGGCACGCAAACCGAGGCAATGACAAAATGAGACGGAAATGCAAATTGGGCTTATACTAACATGAGTGGACCTCAGCCACACTCACATCAGATGCCGTCGCGTAAAACAGAGGTGCCTCGAAGTGCGTACCCACAGGCGCGCAAACCGAGGCATGGCCCGAAGGCATGAAATAGCACAGGAAATGATATGCAAGCATGCCAAACCAAATTTCAGCACCTAAATGAAGGGGAAAACAGTCCCGAAATGATACGAAATTACAACCAATGCGTGAAATCATCCCGAAATGTGATTTTAAGTACCCGAATGGCCTATAGCCATGCTAAACACGCACAACATGATCATGACATGCAAACCAGTAGCAAGGCAGCCCCAAATATGGCATTTTTTAGTAACAAACAAAGCTAAATAACAACCACAAGCATGGCAAAAATAGCTTGCAAAAACGGGGAAAAAGAGGGGAATTACAAAGAAAGTAGTATATACAATGCTCAAACCAAAAAAATCAGTTCTACAAAATTGAAGAGGGGCCAAAAACATGCATATTTACAGTCGATGAGATCCTCCAATTCAGTGTGTAGACATGCTTAAAATGGCATGCAAAAATGAGCCTACAAAGGGCTACAACATGAGGTATCATAAGCAATCACCAAAAAACTTTGAACCCTTAACAAAACATGAAGAATGAGTTATTCTAAGACACTTTATAAGCCTGATGAAGGCTCAAATCAGTAGCTAAGCAAGCCTAACAAGCATGCGATTTTACGGAAAATATGGAGGATACAACATGAGGTACCAAAACCAGTCATCAAATGGCCTAAGGCCCTTAACAAAACATGAAGAATAGGAAAAATAAGGCTCTGTCTAGGCCTGATGAAGGCTGAAATCAGTATCCAAATAAGCTCAAAAAGGCATTCAAGATGGGGCCAAAGAGAGGTATAAAGAGAGGTACAACATGGAGGCCTCAAACCAATTTGATCCCTTCTACAATGTTGTAGAGGGACCTAAACTAAACTCAATCTAAGTTAATGGCATGCTCCAAAAATAAATGCATATAGGCTAAAAGTAGCATGCAAGTTTACGGTAAAATGGAGGAATTTTCAAAGGAAGTGTATGCTAGAGCCACCAAACATGGTTGAGCCCTTCTCCAATATTGAAGAGGGACTCAATATAAGCCCACTCACAGTTAATTTCATGCTTGAAAAAGATCACACATAATCCAAACAAAGCATGCAATTTAATGGCATAAAGAGTGATATTGAAGCAAGTATATCATAGAGACACCAAATGAGGTTGGGCCCTTCTACAATGTTGTAGAGGGGCTCAAAATAAGCACAAAAACAGAAGGGGTCAGAGCCCAAAACAGATCACAAGTAGGGTAAATATTTGAAGCAAGATTATGCAAGAAAAATGGATTTTGAGACTTACCCTTGAAGACTACACTTTTGCTTCCTCTTGCCTTGATGAAAGTTGCTTCTAAGCCTCTGAGGAACACTCCCTTGCTGCTGGAATGGAAGTGGTGAAGGTGAGGCTTGGGGTTGAGGAAGGAGTGGGCTAGGGACTTGAAGAATTTTTAGGGTTTTGGCTATGGAAATGAGATCAAAGGGAGATGGAGTCTTGAGAGGAATTTGTCTAACCCCAACAAAGAAGGAGGCCATGCCCTCAAATAGGCAAGAAAGGGTGTAAAAGGGGAGGAAATGCATACAAGCTTTCCCTCCCAAAATATCCCCCGGATGCCCGGGATATTTTGAAAAATATCCGGACAGCTGGAAAGGGCTGGAAAGCAGAAAGCTGGCCGGCCAGGTAAATTTCTGGGTGGTGGCCGGCCGGCCACCCCACCTGGTCGGCCAGCCACTCACCCTGGCCGGCCGCCATGGCCCAAAAATGAAGTGCAAATTTTCTGGCCGACCACCATGAAATGGTATCCTCCCAGATGTGTAGAATAAGGCCCCAATGTCGGAAATTGGCAACACTGAAGCAGGAGCCACAACATAGGACTTGAAGAAGAGGCTCAAAAATTAAAACAACAATTTCTGGCCGACCACCAACTTTTAGGGTCCTCCCAGATGTGTACAACAAGGTTCCAAGGTCGGAAATTGGCAACACTGAAGCAGAGCCACAACATAGAGCTTGAAGGAGGGGCTCAAAAATGAAACTTTGAATTGCTGGCCGACCATGCTCTTTTAGGGTCCTCCCATGTCCCCTGATCACAGATATGTAGCTTTGGTTGGAAGAAAATGGGCCTAGGGTGTTCAACATTAGCCCGGAAGTGAGCAAAACGGGCGCCGGAGGAGCGAAACTGGTTATCTGGGATAATTGCTGGCCTCCTCCCCCCAGTGATCTTCCTAATGTTGAAACAGAGGTACCTGCCAAAATTGAACAAAAATTAATGAGAAATGAACGCTCGGGCCCAAACCGCGCAGTTCGGGGTCCCGAAAATGGGCTGTAGGCACCGGAAGTGGTGTTCAGCAGCGAAGTGGGTATCAGAGGCCCCAGTGTTCCTCGGAATGATAAAACAGAGGTACCTGCCAAAAACCGGAGAAAACTGATGCGAAATGAAAGCTCGGGGGCCAAACCGCGAGGTTCGGGGCCGGAAAACCGGCTATAAGCACCGAAAGTGGCATACGGCCACGAAGTGGGCATCTGGGACCCCAGTGTGCCCTGTTATGACAAAACAGAGGTGCCTGCCAAGAACCGGAGGAATCGGAGACGGTTGGGCGATCCCAAACCGAGGCACACGGCCTGACGGCTCTGGAAACCGGGAACGGGGCTCCGAAATGGGCAAAATGGCCTACGGCCACAAAATGTGCGCACGGCCACCGAGAGATAGTCTACAGGACTACTCCCTTCCCTCAGGAAAGAAAACAGAGAAAATCGAGTCTGGTTCGCAAACCGAGACAAGGCACAGAAGATGATTCGGAAGTTCGGAGACAGGGCGCACGGCCGCGACTCTGGGACTTCTGAACGAGCACAATATGCGACATCACCAAGCGCTCAATCGGTGACGTCTAATCTTAAGGTCGGTCAAAAATGGGGTGTCTACAGCACCCTTAATTTCATTTCAAATATGTTTATTGCAGACACTGATCATCCAAATGCATTTACAGGCATCGATAGAGTACACAGGGAGCGCTCTCGAGCTGATAGTCTCCTTGATGGATATGGTACAGAAAAGGGAGACGTTGCTCGGTCTCCACGGTATCTTGGTAATTTCTTTCAGTTTGCACTTCATTTTATGAAATTTCCACTGATACACTGGTATTTCAACTGTAGTCTTCCCAGATTGCATTGGCACACTGTACTTGCACATTGTATCTGATTTGTGCATGCACTTATTCTGCATACTTTGCTTGCATCTGATACACATACTGCAGCTCATACTTTGATACTTGTCCTTTTCAGATCCCAGCTATACCGATTATACCGGCAGCAGCAGTAGCAGTAGCACCAGCACCCACACCAGCGGTACCCCCTCCAGCAATAGGGAGGAGAGAGAGGGATAGAGGAACCCGAGGCCAGAGCAGTCCTCCAGAGCCCATCTTGAGTGATGATGATGCCAAGACTAGTGACTCCGAGGAGGCAGTGAGTCGGCATTCTAAGTCGTCCGAGAGTGGAGACGATGGTACTAGTTCGAGTTTCGAGAGTGGAAGAGACGATGCCGAAGCAGGTTCAGGGGTAGAGAGTGGAGACGATGCCGACTCTGGTTTTGGCTCAGAGACTGATTCAAACAGCGGCGCTGATGGAGATAGTGCCCCAGAGGACGAAGAGGGCCTCTCAAGCCTGAGGCAACCGACGCTGAATATATATATATTTTTTTGCTTAGTTTCTTTTTGTTTGGTAGCATTAGCAGATGTATAGCCTCAGATAGGTTTTATTTTCTTTGAAAACTTATACTCCTCTTTTCTAAAAACCATGATCGGAATAAAAACCTTGCAGTGTTTATAAAAAAGTGTCGTTATTTTTGCATCATGAGCACCATATTAGAATGAAATGGACATGGAATTAAATTGGCCAAGTACGTGCTTGATTGAAACAATGTTCTTAATCGAGTAATGAACCGACCAACAAACAAAATACAAAATGAAAAACACAACTCGGTAAGCAAAAACAACTCGATAAACAAAGCAAAAACAACTTGAATACAAATAAACAAACCTGCTAAAACAAAAAAGACTCAAAACAAAACCTTAAAATACTGAAAGATCAAGACAAAACACAGACTTCCAGCACTGCGCAACACACAGGTGGACGGCAGGCCTGAAATAAAGGCTGCCAGCTGGAGATAGAGCCTACCGGCCATATGCCGGCCACCAATGTGGCTTACCGGCCATCAAATGCTAAAATCACCAGATCGTTGATAGCTAGTTTCCATTTACTACCTTATCTCCTACAAAAGGTTCAGCTTCGTGAATTTTTCTCTAGAACTTCATTTCAGCTGCAATTTCTTCACAAATGGAACCATTTTTTGTTGAAAAGCTTTCAGATTGGATAGGTACTTTAGACTGCTCGGAAAAGGTTAATTTCTGGCATTTCAACATAAATGCACTTTTCCCGATGAGTTGAACTTCACTTTGTTTTCCGTTCCTTCATGTCGCGGCACAATGTTGGGACCCGATTACACATGTCTTTAGCTTCGAGAGACAAGAAATATGCCCAACAATTGAAGAATTTCAAGCACTACTGGAATCCCAGCGCGATGAGGAAATCATGCCTCAGCCCCGTTTTGGCCACGCCCAAGCTTTAGGACGGATGTGTGGGCTTACTCTCCATGAGGCTCGATCTTTGGCCCACAACGAAGAGTTGGACATTTCGAGCTTGATTCATCGATTTTCTGACATCGGTGACCGAGGCGACCTTCTCTGGCGGAGTTTTTGGCAGCATGCCCTCTACTTATGTATGCTTGCTCATTTACTTCTTGCCCCTAGTTTTGGAGGGTCCAACATTCGGTAAGTCGAAGTGGCCCAAGGTCTAAGAGAAGGCAAAAGTTGCATTGGCTTGGTGTTGGCCGAGACCTTGATGGGCTTAGACGCCTTTCATCGACAGGAGACTACCAGATTCGCGGGGAGTCCACTACTTCTTCAGGTAATGTTCCCCACCCTTTCTCATATGTGTTTCTCACATCGTTCGACACTCATGCTCTATTTTTCTCTCAAAGCCCTTTTCTTACTTTTCCCTCAACATACATCTCTCTATTCTTTTATCCTTCTTTTCTTTCATCCCTTCTCAGGTGTGGCTTATGGATAAGCTGAAGGTAATGGACTCTTGCCCTGAGTACTTAGCTCGAGGCTATCCTTTCTGCCACCGTCTAGTGGATTTTCCCAACAAGGGGTGGTGGTGCAATTGGATGTTCAACAGGTCTGCTGTTGACATAGCTTGGCGTTGCTCCTAGCTTAATTTGACCGAGATGAGTTAAAGCATGGCTCGACAACCTGGCATACAGTTGATTAGCCGTACACACTGCGTGTTCTACTTCCCCTTCCGGTCCAGACGCAGTTTGGGCATGATCAGACTTGCCCAGAGGAGGGGGTAGAGTACCCAGTTTCTTCCCCATCTGCGGTTCACACTTGGCTTGGTACCTCACTGCCTGGAGGACGAGAGAGCTTCTGGCCCCTGCCCCTAGTTTCAGTTGCACCCTTTTTGGTGAATGCTGGGCTTGGCTCGAGGATGAGGCACAAATCAGGCCTACTTTGGCTTTAGAAGCTTCCACAAGCACGAGCGAGGGACGCAGGAGCACCTGACTCATCTATGCCCCTAGTTTATTGCTTTGACCTTTGTTTTTCAAAGAGTTGGAGAACTTTAAGTTGAAATCAATGAAATTAAAGTTGTGAGAACTAAAAGCTTTCCTTTTTGTCCAAAAATGGTCTAAGTTGTAAAAGGTAAAATTTGAACAAAATCAACTTTTATTAAAACTTTCCAAAACCATTATCGAAAAGGATCACCACTTGACAAGCACAGAATCAATCCTCGAGATGTACAACCCTAAATCAAGAGATGATAACTGCCCCTTGTTTGAACACCACTGCTCTACATTATAACCATCTCTTCTCTCAGGGTAAAGATCACAACCGAACCATCAAGTAAAGAATAGACGAAGATGACTTGATCAGGCACATCGTAAGAACAGTTGAGTTGGAGGTGATTACGACCGAACTTCAGGATGAAGTTGCCTACGTATCCCAAAGATGGGAATCAGGCCTTACATAGTTCAGTTCAGGTTCACTTGAGTATTAACTCTCTCATTGTGCGCTCTAACTTTTGCCAAGGCCACCCTTTAGGGTTTTTAACCTTGCGAGCTCAGTTTTTCTTTATTTCTAATTTTTCATGCTCTAACGTTTGCCTAGGTCACCCTTTCGGGTTTTCGGCCTAGCGAGCCTCTCAGGGATAGTATTTCTTCAACTTGTTCATGTTGATTGGTTAGGAAAATTCCAGGCTATCCAGGTCCATGAGAATAATAACTCCACCTGACCAAATAGTTTTGATGATGTAAGAACCAGTCCAATTGGGTCTGAACTTGCCCCTCGGGTCATGGATGGGAGCTCAGTTGTCTTTCAGCACCATATCTCCCTCTTTGAGATTCCGGGACTTAACCTTCTTGTTAAAATCCCTAGCAATTCTGCGTTGATAGCCCTGAACATGATAAAATGCTTTCAGCCTTCTCTCATCAAACAACATCACCTCTTCGAATCTGCTTTGTTGCCAGTAAGCCTCTGCTATCTGACACTTAGCCATAACTCGCAGTGACGGGACTTCTATTTCAATTGGCAGAACAACTTCCATCCCATAGACGAAAGAATAAGGAGTTGCCCTTATAGACTTCTGGATTGAGGTTCTATAGCCCCAGAGTGCAAATGTCAATTTATTTGACAGTCCCTGTAGGTCTCAACCATCTTCTGCAAGATATTTTTGATTTTTTTGTTGGTAGCCTCAACAGTTCCATTGGTTTGCGGCCAGTATGTAAACGACTTATGAAAAGCCACTTTGTATTTCTCCAACAAGTCTATCACCTCTTTCTTGAAGTGGGAGCCATTATCTGATATGATCTTGTTTGGGACTCCATATCGGCAAATGATATTGTTTTTGATGAACTTAGCCACATGCGATGCTCTCAACACTGCATAAGATTGAGCTTCTACCGACTTTGTAAAGTAATCAATTGCCACCATAATGTATTCATGCCCATTCGACCCTTTTGGTGTTACTGCACCGATGACGTCGATTCCCCAAACTAAGAAAGGCTATGGCGAAGTCATGTTGTACAGTTTTGACGGCGGCATGTTCATACGATGTGCATGAATTTTGCATTTGTGGCATCGCCGAACAAAACCAATACAATCCTCCTCCATAGGGACCAGTAGTAACCTTGCCTAAGAATCTTCCGGGCTAACATTACTCTATTCATGTGCGATCTGCACTCTCCTCCATGGATGGCCTCCATCAGACGCTTTGATTCCTGTTCTTCGACACACAACTTGTGCATTCCTAGATGACCTCTATTGTATAGTTTACCTCCGCAGATGATAAATTGGACGGCTATTCACCGTATTCCCTTTTGTCTAAATCTCATTTTCCAAGAAGTTCCAAATATCGTAGTACCAAGGGTTTTTATCTTGCGCTTCATGTATTACGGTGATAGTTTCATAGGCTGGGGTGTATCTCTACTCAATGATGATCAGACGCATCTGGACTCCAAGCAAGATGTCTACCATGGATGATAGAGTTACTGAAGCGTCAGCGAACCTGTTGTTCTCTCTTAGTAAATGCGTAAAAGCCAGCTTTTCAAACCTAGGAATCAGAACATCCAGGGTCTAGTGATAAATCTTCATTTTTTCTTCTTTGACTTTCTAGTCTCCATTTGCTTGAGACACAACTAGGTTCAAGTCCCCGATAACATCCAACCTTTTTGCCCCTAGTTCCAGGGCTACTTCTAAACTAGTGATACAGGCTTCATATTTTGCTTCGTTATTAGACACCTTGAACTGGAGTTTGAAGGCTAAAGGTATATGGGAGTTGTCAGCTGCTATCAGCAATACACTTATCCCATAACCGTATTGATTGGACGCTCTGTCAAAGTACATTGTCCAAGTCTCCTTCTCGACTTGCAGAATGGCTTCATCTAGGAACAGGTATTCCCCCGCTTCATCTCCCTTCTACTAGGTGATCTACTAGGAACTCCGCTACAGCTCTCCCCTTGACCGACATGCAAGTGACATACTTGAGATCAAATTTAGAGAAACGAAGTAACCAACGGGCTAGCCTATCCGTAAGTGCTGGTTTCTCAAAGAGATATTTGATGGGATCTAATCTAGAAACCAAAATTATGGAGTGAGCTAACGAGTAGTGTCTCAACTTCCTGGTAGCCCATACCAAGGCTAGGCAAGCTTTCTCCAATGGAGTATAACAGGTCTCATAATTCAGCATTTTCTTGCTCAAGTAGTAGATGGCTTTCTCCACCCTATCCTCAGATTCCGAGCAAGTATGCATCCCATAGTTGTGTCTGTTACTCACAGATATAGAATCAAAGGCTTCCCCGGCTCTAGCGGTGACAACACAGGCAGATTCTGAATGCACTGCTTAATCTGCTCAAAGGCGAATTGACGTCGATCATCCTATCAGAATTTCTTTCTTTTCTTCAGGAGACCAAATAGTGGTTCACAAGTCAAGGTTAATTTTGAAATAAACCGTCTTATGAATTGCACTTTACCCAGAAAGCCTCGCACCTCCTTTTCAGTCCTTAGTGGTGGCATTTCTAGGATGGCCTTGATTTTGGAAGGATCTACTTTGATGCCCCTCATGTGATCAAAAAGCCCAGCATTTTCCCTGCTGTTACGCTGAAAGTACATTTTTGCGGATTCAACCTCAGTCTGTATTCTCTGATCTGTTGAAAGAATTTTTCAAGCGGTGTAGTGGCCCTCTCTTTCTTTGGACTTGACAATCATGTCGTCCATGTACACCTTGACCTCTTTGTGCATCATGTCGTGCAGAATAGTGGTTGCAGCCCTTTGATAGGTAACCCCTGCATTCTTCAGCCCAAACAGCATAACTCGATAGCAGTAGGTACCCCACAGTGTAGTAAATGTAGTTTTCTCTCTGTCCTCGGGTGCCATCAGAATCTGGTTATACCCGAAAAACCCGTCCATGAAGGATAGCAATGCATGACCAGTAGTGAAGTCCACTAATTCATCAATGTGCGGTAGGGGAAACTTGTCCTTCGGACTGGCTCTGTTCAATCCCTGAAGTCCACACACACTCGGATTCTACCATCCTTTTTGGCACTGGGACGATGTTGGCCAACCAAGTGGATATTCAGATACTAACAAGAAACCTGCCTCGATTGCATGGTGACCTCTTCTTGATTTCAACACCCAATCCAGACGGATTCTTCGCAACTTCTGCTTGACGGGTCGAGCCTTGGGTCAAGAGGGATCCGATGCTGTACAATCTCAGGATCGATTCCAGGCATGTCTTCGTAGGACCACGCGAAAACATCTTTGAAATCTTTTAATAAAGCAACTAAGTGCTCGCGCTCCTCCGAAGACAACGTGGACCCGATCTGGACCAGATGCAAATCCTTTTAAGTACACACATTAATAGCAATGATTTCATCGACGCAGGGTTTTGCAAACCTCTCCTCTCTCGATTAATCAAGTTTTTCAAAACTAGAGGAATTCCTTCCTCTTTTTGTTAAATTTTGAAAATCTTAGTCAATGCAATAAACAAGCCACAGAGAAATACTCAGAATCAGCAGCATTCTCATTCATAAATCCAGCTCTTTGTTACAACCAACTCAAAGCAAAAGAAAAATAGGACCTGGACAAAACCTTACCATTCGGGTTATCACCCCCAGGAATACCAGACTCAACTCAGAAGAACCAAAATCTGATTCCGACTCCACAGACTCTGTGGAATCAGATTCTAGCTCATCACCCGACTTAGAACTAGACAGGTAGCCTCCTCCAGCTGCCAGACAAGAGATGGTGCTTCAGATGCATCCAAACTGCTGCTGGATGGGTTCACACC